>LKNJ01000580.1:70137-104054 GCA_002120245.1 Maccullochella peelii
CCCCCCCCCGACTGTAAACAACATGGTGATCAGCTCCATCTCAGAAGGGGCTGTCATTGACTTTGCACTTTTCCTACTTGTGGTTACTATGGGTACATGTTCAACACACCACCGCAGAACACCAAATCCTAAATTTTAAGGAAAAAGAACGACCCCCTGAAAAAAAAAGGTTATTCAATTTGCTGTTCATTTTGTTTTTATTTCCTGGTTGGGAGGGGGGTTGAGGTTTAGACTGAGCCTTTCGCCGTCCAAGCTCAAGGTAAAGAAACACCCCATGAGAGCATCTCTATTTTCTATAAAAACCCCTTTTTGGACCACAGGGAATTAGTTTTCTTTATCTTGTAGCTGGAAAAAGGCTACAAGGCTCAACACCGAGCTTCACAAAACCCTCATCTCAACCTTCTTTTGGCCTGTATGTAAGTGCAAGTGGAATGTGTTCCGACACCTGTTACCAGTGTGTCCCGTTACACTGTCGCCCTCACATCACACATGTATGTGTAGCTTTCTGGGGGAGGGCAGGGGATCCGTCTCCTCCCCCTCCCCTTAGTCAAAGAATGTTGTTGAAATTCACAATCAAGTTCCTGTGTTGTTAATTTTGCCCCCTTTTCCTTCCACCACTTTGTCATCTCCTGCATCACCAAAATTCAAAGTGTAGCAAAGGGGGGGCCTATTTTACCCAAATTCTGGTCATGTGGCCCTGTTAGAATTGACATTGAATGCACTTTGACGTTAGATTGTGTGGGATGTGTACTTTTTAGAGAAATCGCCTGCATTCCATCCATTCGAATGTCATCTTTTCACACCGTTTTTATTGCCCTCCTCATATTTAGCCGTTTGTTCATACTGGAGCTCCCACGTTGGGATAGACTAATGTCTATTAAATCGGGAGTGTGCAACTCTGGATTTCAAAAACTTTTTTTACACTGTATTTGTGAACATTTCAGAGCTGTTTTTAGGTGGAGAGTATTTTTGGTGGTATGTTAGAAACATTCTGTCATCCGTTCATATGGCACTGTTCGCTCTGGCAGGATGCAGAGCTAAGCTTCCCCCACACACACACACACACACACACACACACACACAGACACACACACACAGACAGAGATGGTGATTGTGTTGCTGATAGAAAAAAGTTAGTCTGAAAGGTCTGGACTAAGTGATGACTGTGTGAGACTTTGGCCAAAGGGAGGTCTGGAGCACTGACTGTTCAGAGATTCATTTTAACTTGAATTAACACCAGGCCTTGTCAGCCTTCTATTTTCATTTACATTAGCTATTTCCAAGGACTTATAAAAGGGAGAGACTTATCCTTATGTGTGCATTGGAGGTGCATTGCCTTACGAAGACCTCATTGTCATGAATTATGAGCCATTTGTGATTTTTAAACTAATATCAGGCTAATGTGAACCAGCCTGGTTCAATCTGCTGCCCGGACCCTCACTGGAGGTGTCCCTTTTTCCAGCCTGGCAGCTTCAAATCCCCTCCTCACCCTTTTTTGGTGTGGGGGTTAGAGTGCCTCAAGTGCCACATATCACCCCTCAGCTCAGACCTCCTGTTCAGCCAAAAGCAAGCCAGCATGCTGCTAGCTGACCCCCTGTGGATGCAGGTAGACTTAATGTGACACATATCATCATACATCACTGTGGGGAGCTGGGTAAGGAAGGCAGGGACGGGGGAGCAGGTGTGAGAGAGAGGGGGCCAGGGCCGGACTCTTTTTGTCCAGGGCAGCTAAAATCCCTCCAGCCCCCCCTCTGGACTTATTAACCTCCCCCACCCTGACCAGAAGCCCTCAACCCTCCCTCAGCAGTGATGGATACAAAACCAGCACACGCGCTTGGCGTGCTCAAGCTGCACTAGGGGGGCTAGTGAGAGACAAGGAAACATGGATCAAAGATGAAGAATTGAGGGTACTAGGCCATTGTTTTCTGTTTTCATCTCACTGGATTGCGCTGATTACTGACTTTGAGTAGCGACTTTGTTTACATGCATATGAAAGGATGTGATGGCTGTCTGACGTACCCCCACTTCACTCCTGGTTCTGGGGCTGAGAGGTTGACAGCAAGCTGGAACAGATGCTGGGGTGGCTTTGGGTGTTGCTCGGGCCTTAGCCGCTGGCCAAATCTGTCACGGCTGGCTGGTTCTCCGCTCATCACCAGACCTATGGGTGTTTAAGCTCCCCTAAGCCTGAGAGGATCATGGGTAATAGAGCTATAGCCTTTGACGCACTGCAGCCCCCTAACCCCCCTACCCTGCTCTCTGCTGATACTCCCTTCAGCAATCTGTGAAAAGCAGTGATTCCATGTTGGCCAGATGGAGAGGCGCTCGCTGGGATGGGAGCCCAGAGCTTTGGTTTCCATGGTGGACACCAGTTTTAAAATCACGCTCCTCCTTTTATAGCTTTGTTGTCATGTGAAAAGATGTTATGAGATTGGTCTATATTTCGGACGCAAGATGATTGTCTCGGTTCACTTTTCTCTAGGTGTATTTTATGGTCACACTGGTAGATTTTCTCATCTTTTCACTCTGCCATGCCCATTTCTCTATTTTTTTTTTCTCTTTTTTTTAGTCTGGTGATCTAACCCACTTTTAACAGACCTTGTTTTTAGAGCTACAAGAATTAAAAAAATTGAAACCCAAATCCCCTTAAACACCTCAACTGTACTACCACCACCCGAAATGGTTTAAGTCCTCAGTAATACTGATTATTTAAATGGCATCCATTCAGCTTGTGCGCACATAGGTTACAGAATTGTCGTGAGAGTGCTTTGAGTAGTCAGAGGTAAAATAGCACATAAAATGCACTAAATATGTCAAGTTGAAGTTATGACTTTTATTTTTATTTTATTTTTTTTTTGAGATACGAGGAATCTCTCCTGGAATGTATTGCCAAACTCAGGCCTCAGACGTTCAATAAATACCCTTGTGGAAAAGTTGTGCGTGTTAAGACATGAATAGGGAAGGGAACAGCAGTGTTGTCAAATTGTCATTGATTAGTTGAATTATTGCCACTTTCACATTTGAGATGTTTTTACATATTGTAGAATGTATTGTAACTGTACAACAAATGGTGGAGTACATAACATTACACATGGGAAGTGCCAATAATTGCTGTCCTGAGGTGTTTTTTAGATGTATTCCTTTTTGTATTTCATCTTTTAACATGGATAACGCTTTTCGTAAGTGAAGCCATTTGTGATGGGAGTGTTGGCAAGGACCAAAGTTTGTTTTGGTAAAAAAAAAAAAATAAAATATTAGTTTCCATGATCTGTAAGTGTAGACGTATCCTTTGGGGTTTTGTTTTTCTCTTCAGTTTTTTTTCTTTTTTTTTCTTTTTTCTTTTTTTTTTTTCTATTTACCTACAAAACCAGAAAATAGACAAAAAAATCTGAGCTTACCCAAGAAGAAAAGCTGTCTATCTTGTGATCTCATGTCAGTACATCTTTAGTGTTCAGTTTCTTTTCCTTGGGTATGTTGTGATGAACTGCTGTAAATTTGTACAGTTCATGTAAATTGATTGTGCGGAAGTTGTACAGATTTCTATATTTTGGAAGAAAAGTTTTTGTTTTTTTTCTCTGTAATAAAAGATTTCCTATCTTGGCATCATATCCCCCTGTGAGCTGTCATTATTTATTCAGTATTATTAAATGATAACGTTACAATCATAAATCAAAGGCACACTATAATCATTACATTCAATGGTAGAGAAGCTACACAAGCTTAACCAGCTGATGTTGTGGCCTCGCTGGTGTTTGAGGACTGAGTGGGCCATCGGTGCCAAAAGAACTGGGGAGATCGAGTCAGCAATTCTCCTGCCTCACTAACATTCGTCCCTCTCTTGGGACAGTAAACTGCACTTTGTGTATAATGAGATTTTATGTCACATGTTCTATAAGCACATTATCCTACTACACAGCTGACACTGGCAGTGTTGCTAAATTTCATAAAGGAATAGGCCTCAAATGGTGCCATAATCAGTGTTTAAACTGTTGTGGAACACAAACATACAGACTGAGAAAATCGGCTTCACTGATGGACTGGATGACTGTCAGTGATGGTGATGTAGCTCCATATTTTAGGAGTAACTGGAACATTTCATAAGCCCTTTGCTGCTTTCCCTTAAAAGGACTGTTGCCTGCCCTGATCAGCAAATCCAATCACTTCACGTCTAAATGCACATGATGTTTTCGGGCATTTGGAATAAAACTCAGCATTCCATTTCTCCGTCCAAAATGGAACTGCTGCTGGTGCTTCCACCTCCTAAATGATAGGAATGCGACAGATGGTACTGTTAGCAAGGATTCTCTCAAAAACTTGGAAAAGAAGTGCTAACTCTGCCAGGCCACCGATATGCACAATGCTGCTGCCGAACCAGCTGACTTTGCAAAACCCAGAGTTTGGATTAAGACTGCAATCCTTTGCAGCACTCTGAATCCCCCAGGTTGCTCAGCAGCAGATGGAAAAAGAAAAAACATTTTGCTCGTTTTGACACACAGACAAAGGAACGAGAAGAGCTGGTTTAATGGGAGCCGAGGGCACCTAGAGGGAAGGTGACTGGGCTTGTGTTTAAGTCTGGCTTTAACTCTCTAAACACTGGCTAGCAAGAGGCCTCAGCAGCTGGGGATTGTGGGTATTGTAGTTTGAAATTATTGGAGTCTGACAGCATGAAACACTTTTCAGTCAGATTTCAGTCATATTTAAGCCTGTTTTCTTAAATGCCAAAGGCAACTTTTTGGTACAAATCTTCTGTGCTACATACTGCTAAATTTCCATGTTCGATCTCTGTGGAAGCAGGTCAAAGATTCCCAGGGAGTGTCTGACTATATGGCCCAGTGTGGTTTCTTTTGTATGAAAATACCATGTGTAAGGGAAAGTGAATAAAGAACCATCCAACTGTAACACAAAGCACCAATGATCCAGATTTAACAGGATTTTGCAATCCCTGCCTCCCCGGACAGGGTTTTGCAATGACTCATTTGAGCAAGATGTTTTGACACGTTTTTCATCTCTGAAAAACAAGAAGTGGATTGATCTCGGAACACATGAGGTGATTTTCACATAAATATGCCCTTAAATGTTTTTTTTAAAGGCTCAATTTATGTTTCAGTTCATTTTAAATGTTCCTTAAGGAAGGCCAGATTATGGAGATGAACATCATAATTGATGTAGATTAAGAGATATATGACATCAGCATAAATATCTTTTGACTTTACTAAATCATTCGCTATTCACTTTATTCAAATTCTATTGCAACATTTGTTAGAATATCATCATATTGTCGTCTAAGAATTGCATTGGACTTTCAGCTTGGCACTGATGAAACAGCAGTGTAATATTTTCTGCCCTCCCCTCCCAGTCACATAGTAACAGAGGTCACCCTGTAGAGATGGTTTGATTAGGTAGAAAGTTCTGGAAGGTGTGGCTGATTACCATAAAAAGATAAGCAGACTACTTGGTGAGATTAGTGTAATCTGATGCTATGATACAGTAATGGCGTGGAACGATAAACAAAGTCAGGCCACCTTAGTCTATGTAAAGTTATTGACCTTAACATTGACTGGATTTTACCTGAGTATTTTATATCCAAATTTTTTGACAAAGTACTAACATGTCATCTTTCTGACGTACTCTGCCTTGTTCTGTCCTCGGAGTCTGTAGCAACATTTATGTACACTGAGTCTGAACGTTGTGTACAAGCAATATGTTGCTGTCTGAGAACAAAGGCATGGTGAGTGACAGTGTGAGCTTGTGGGTCTGCTAACAGGGGGAGGCAGACATCTGGGACCCGCTTTACTGCCACCAAGATGACAGGGTAGCCCTCCTGCAGAGTGTGTGTGTGTGTTTATGCTCCCCTGCTTAAAGGACAAAAGCTGCATAAGTAACACAGCCCTTTTGTGAATGTCAGGTGCAGGGGTGAAGAGGGTTGCCAGGCATCCCCAGCATAAAGAAAACTAGTTTTATTTCCCTATTTTATAAGAAACTATCATCATTGAATGGACAAAACAAAAAGTCAACACCAGAAATCTTTCCTGTAAGTATCTGGTAAAAACTCTTATCAAATGTGTGTCCATGGCCAAATATTTTATGATCTGTACAACTGAAAACAACAGCTGCGCGGGACTTCTGTGCATTTATCCCTGCACTCCGCGAGAGAGTATGTGAGTAATTCAGAGGCCAAGGACAAGTTGATTCCTCTTTGAAACAGATCCCTGCCCTGCCTGTGTGGGTCTCCAGTGTATACAGGCTATACCAGCTATCTCTCTTCTTCCCCTCAGGGCACTATTCATCCACAGCGCTGACATCTGCTTTGCCCCTTCTGCACACGCCCTTCCCACCAGCATCCATACAGGGACAATGGACGAAATAGAAGACAGTGGGGACAAAGACCTCCAGCTTAGGCCAGCCACGTCACTAATGCTGGGTGGATTGACTAAGGGAGGGGTCTTTAGGGAAGAGGTTATTATAGCATGACACTTGGAAAAAGTGGACGCCTGCTTTTGTGCTGGTGTCAAATAGTGACTTTACCTTCTTCCTGGAATCCTTTCAAAGCTGTTACATAATTGTCTATAAAGTAGCACAACCACTGGCATTTTTAAATTAATGATTTCTCTCAATGTTTGGTTCAGAGAATATTGATGTACAATATATACCATTTATCTAATCCATGTTACCCATATGAAACTCTATAAGAAACATATATTTAAAGTGCAACATTTATATACTGTGTATGTGAATATACAGTGTTTGTGTATTTTGCCTTACTTTATTATGGCCAGTTGTTTTATACCAGCTATTTAGTTTAGCGCCACAATGGAGTTCTAAATTAGCATATATAGAGAAGCTAGTTATGTTGTATGAAATCCGTATGAAGGTATTGTAAGTTGCCTGATATGCAGACTGAAGGTACAGTAGTAGTTGTACAGAGTAGTACTGAGTTGGCACTGTCACACAAGCATTTAAAACGGTAAAATGTTTCAACTCTGGTGACCTTTGACATGCAATTTGGCACTGTTGACCAACAGTGATAGAGAGAGAGAGCCAGACAGTCCAAAATGGAGGTAGTTATCCCAGCTTATTAGCTGTGTGGCACCATCCACTTGGAGTATAAACTGTTCCACAAAAGAGGCATGGTGGGCAGACATTTATGAGACAGGAGTCAATGGTACAACATCTTTTGAACAGTTATCAAACTGACAGGTAGCAGAGAGCTTTTTTCCCCCTTCAATAACTCTTTATTTAATGAAATAATGTACAAACCAGAGAAGTAAGTAAGAAGAAGAAGCTTGGAGACCAGTTGTGACTGACTAGCATGTTTGCGGCTTGCTAGCATGTTATCTCGCCACCTACAGTAGGTCATCAACTAGCCATGCGAGTAGTAAAGATGCTGCTTTTTAATCAAAAATGCAAATGTGTTTCAAATTTTCTCTTTGAATTGTGTGTTTATACATAATGCGTGCAAAATATGTAATGTAATGTGTGTTTTACATCAGCAGCAGCTTGTGGGCGACATCTGTCACTACTGTTTGTCTTTCTATAAGCTTACCAGTCATGTCTTGTACTGTCTTCTATGTGGAGTTAAGATATTTTTTTATGGCAACTGAGAGAAAGAGGGTAAGTAAGAGCGCATGATCTGTATCTCTTCACAGTCTATCTTCAGCAACCCTCTACTTCCTCATGCTCTCTCTACTTTCTTTAAGCAAAAATAGATTCTCCCATTACTCACCCTCTTTATCTCCTTCTCTGGTTATGTCATCTCTTTTCCCCCAGATTCTTCTCATATCACTCCTTCACCCCCACCCTCCCCACCACCTCGCCCTCCATCTATCTTTATCCTTCCTTCTCCAAGCTGCCGGGGTCACCTGTCAGCCAACACTCCCACAGCAGAGGAATTCATTCCAGTGTCTGGCACCAGGCCTTATTGGGGTAAGGTGAGGGGTCTCAGTGGGAATCATGTAATAGCATGTGCCTTTGTATGCACAGCAACCTTGTGTTTTCATAGCTTATGTTAGTGTGTCTGAGTGAGGAAGAAAGAAAAAACAAATGACAGGAAAAGGAGCAATATATTTGCAAAACTGGAAGAGTTGTTTTGGGCGTCCAGGGTTCGTAAAGTATAAGTTCTGTTCATTTCCTGCATAGACAGTATTAGGTGACTGATTGTTGGCGCACTTCCACACACAGGATGAGCAACTGCTTTAGAAAATATCTGGTTCTTTGTAAGTTTTTGTGTACACAGATTTGGACCTTTGAGTTTGTATCGAAGATAAATCACTACAGCTCCCAAAGAGCATATCAGTAAGAGACATCCAATCATTGAGCATAATATTTTGTTGCATACGTCACTAATGGTGAGTAGAAGCTAACAATGCTTTGTACAAACCAAATAAAACAGCTGTTTTGTGCCAAATTGCAACAACAAGGCATGTGATTCGCGCTTCTGACTGGCTTCCTCTCCATAGCAGTTGAGGTTCAAGGGAATCGTATTGTTTAAAGCCATCTGCCATACTAAATTGATGGGGAAAAAAACATGATTTCTCAGAAATGGAGCTGAAATAATTCAACCTAACGTCAATAACTTAAATCTATAGTATTGTTAAAGCAGTATTAAGTGTTTTTTTGGGGGGCGGCAGACTGCTGACTTTGTTTGCTGTGTGTTGGGCAGGTAGCTTACAGTGGGTTTTTTTGCTAAAAAAGACTGCAGTTGGAAACAAGTTTAAAGAGAGCGATGACACTGAACTAAAATAGTAAAGATGTGGGCCATAAAACCAAGACAATAAGCTGAAAGATGCTAAAACGTGATAATTCTCTGTGGGTTCATTACTACGACAGACTCCTCTCACATTACAATTTGTTATTTCATCCATTGTTAATATGAAAATATTGATAAATGCAGCTTTAAAATCATCCAAGAGACTCCCATGTTTCCATGTAGATGAACATTGAGAATACCATTGAAAAAAATCTAACTACATCTGGAACCAGCAGCTCCTCCCACTTAGCAACAAAGAAACAAATTGAAACTGTGTTTATGTTTTTAGAGTCTGTCCCACGTTATGTTTCTAACCAGCAGCAGTGATACCAACAAACTCTGCATCCTAATGATAAGCTAACAGGGTAACCACCGCTGATGTCTTCATCCATTTGCATTCTCCCATATATGGTTATCTGAAAGTCGGCGGTCAGACATGGAGGCAACATATTTCTGTGGTTGGCCTCTCCCAACCAGTAGGCAATGCTCTCAACCAGGGAGAGAAAGAGAGAGAAAACCAGCCACCTAAATATAGCCTAGCCTTGGGGCTCAGCAAGAGGCCCTCTGCAGGAGGTCTGGCCACACACACAGAGGTGCAAGTATATATACATGCACGCACACACACATATGTTGAAACACACACATGCACGAACAGATTTGTTTAGTTTGAACCCTCCGTATAAAAAGGACAGAGGCACTCACAATCAATCATATGCTCTTTATAGTGTTCAAACACACAGGCTTGGATTGAAGGTCACTTGCATCAGTGGCCATCGGCTTTCTTCTGATGAGGAGAAAATCCCCCAGTGAGAGGCGTTAGGACAGCAGCCATTTCACAAACACCACAACATGAGGTTCACATCCTTCTTTTCTTCAAGCTGCTGTTGAATTACAGAGTGTGGATCCATTTTTGAAGACTGTAATTATGATTTAGATGATCAGGGTTTCAGCTTAATCGCTTGAAAATTATTTCTCAGCTCTGCAGCAGAAGAAAAAACAAAAAGCCGTTTTACCCTAAAGCACGTGTTCATTTAAAGCCCCCACTGCTTGTAAACACTATGCAGCCTGCTAACCTCCAACCACATGATCAGCCTGCTGTGCCTGACTTGTTTCACTGTACGGTTGGTGGAGATGTTGGCTTGGTTTCTGGTGGTTTGGTTTAGTTTTCTGAGAAACTGACAGGAAAGACAAGAGAACAGACTGCCTCAGCTGTTTCCTGTTTATGTTGATGTGAAGATGTAATTATCTAGCATGAGGCAACACCGAGAGATGGAGGGATACAAAGAGGAGATAAATCATTGGTTAGCGAAGGGAATTGGGAATGATGAGATCAGGAATTGGAGTGAATTAGAGATTAGACACAGAAATAAATTGGGAGATCGAGAAACAGGGGGGAAATGTGGCGCACAAGAGGGATAAAAATATGGTGTGAATAAGAGAAAGAGTGTGTGAAAGAGAGAAGAATTATTTTAAAAAAAAGAGTTTGAGAACTGAGGGGAAATATACTGAGAGTGTAAGAAAGCAAACAGCTGACAGGAAGATCTGTGCCTCTTCTTCTCCACCACTATGAACACAGCTGTGTGAGAACACACACACACACACACACACACACACACACACACACACACTTTGTTATGTCTTGAATGTGGGTGTTTTGAAGCCGTTTGACAGTCAGCAGCATCCATGTGTTAGAGCCAACACACAGGCGTAAAATGTACAGAACACACTGTCCCCGCATGAAAAGGGGAACACAACTTAATTACGCACAAATCTACATAAACATGCACAAAGGCACGTACACACACACATACATTTTGGTAACCACACACTTGGCCTTGCAGCTCTACCGTAACAAGAAGATAGTCAAAAAACACTTTTGAGCTTATGTAAAGACCTATAGCCAAAACACTTACATGTACATCCCATGAACAACACACATAAGACCATGCTCACGCAATGAGAAGATGTTAATAATTATCTAATCTTCAAAGTTTGTTTTACTGAATAACGACCAGCTATGTCTTTACCAGCATGGGGCTTAAAATAGAAACCAGAAATGATGACAGTGACAACTTAACATCCCAAACTTATTTGTTTATTCCAAACATGACTGAGTTTAACTGGTACACACTGAGTAGGTTTGTCTCCCTGGGTGATATTCTGACTCCTGTGGCAGTGAGATATGGACGATAAAGAAGTGGCAAAACTTAACGTGCAAAAACATCTGTGACCTACATAAGACTAGCAGCTTAATGAGTAACTGTAGACTAATTTCCCTACAGGACTAATATGTTACTCATTATCCATATAACACTTCACCATGAAAGATACACAACCTGGAACTGGATAAATAATTAAGGTTATGTGTGGTAACCCTAATTCTATGAGCACAGGTGTAGCCCTGTAATGGGCTCTATAGACTTGATCACTTTTCCAGTGTGGAGCAGTGTATTGAAGTTTGCATGCAGCTAGCCTCTGCTTCACCTACAAACACTCAATGTTTTTTCTCTTATAGACGTTTCTTTTATTGGCTTTCATAAATTGACCCTTCAATGGGACCCACAATCAGCAGCTTTGAGTGCCAATTTAATCTAATACAGCAGTTAAGTTAGCCAGACGGCACAGCTAGCACCCATGTTAGCCTAGCCTGCAGATAAAGAGAGGAAGAAATATAAAACGTCTCATAAGATTTCAATATTATGAGGTTTTCTGTAATATTTTGTACATTCAGTGTCACTTATCTATCTATCTTTTCACTTAAGGGAAAGTGGGTGATAGATAGAGACAGAAAGACATCAATACAACTAGTCACTGGAGGGCTTAGGACTACACACAGACACATACTCCACCACCCCCATCGCAGCTGTTGGGGTGTGGTGGGGGAGACGTGCTACAACCCCTCCAACCTGCATTCAGATCAGTTCTAGTAGGATTCAGTGCAGGCTCGGCTGGAATGGGTTGGACCCATGCCATGCATTCCAGCGCCGCTGTGCACTCTCTGTTGGCCTACTTGTGTCAGGGGGGAAAGCACCACACCATCAAGTACACAGAGGAGGAGGAAGCCATCTTGCTGTTCCTTGCTCAGACTATAAATAAAGACTTGAGAATATACACGTAGGGGAGCACATGTATGCCCACATACCGTGCACTCACATGCTGCTTCACTCTGAAAACAGGGTAGCACAGCTTTATACCTTGAATTGTACACACACACTGTACGTGCAGGTAACATGGATAGAGCACACACACATGAAAGTAAAGTGTATGAACTTGTAACTGTAGTAGAGGGACTCTTAATACCTCTCATAATAAGGGAAACATCACCTCTCATAATAAGGGAAACATCTCCTCTCTTCTTTTTCTTAATCTCCCTCCATGTCTCTCCTGCACTGTCCTCCTCAATCTATCTCTCACTGAAGTTTCTCTCCTGCTTTTCTCTCATCTTCTCTGTCCTCTCTCTCAGCATGCCCCCAGCATTTGGCTCCTCGGTGACTCTCCACCACAGCTGGGGTTGTTTTTGAACCGCAGAGTGCATCAGCAACCGAAAACAACTGGGCCGCATTTCTGCGAAAAGCCACTCCACTCCCTGCAAAGAAGTGCTGACCTCTCCAAAAAACACAAGTTTCTCTCCCTTTCTTCCTCTGTCCTTCCTTGTATCGTTCTATTTCGACATGACTATTGGTGCTGAAATGCACAGTAGGCTAAAACAGCTGTGGGTTACATCCTACATCCTCCCATAGCTCACTTTGACAAAACACAGAAATCCAGGGTGCATAAATGATCCTGGAAAAGGACACAAAAGATTTTGGTTTTCTTTTTCTGGATTTTGGAAATGTCAAATACAGGCCACTGTGACCATAGGGCTGACATAGGCAACAAGCCACAAGATAAATGACAAAATTAAGTTAAAATCACAGTTAAATTGGATTTAAATACATAAATGTATCATCTTTGACATGGATTGCTGCTAAGATCAAATCAAAAATGTTTCATTATTTCTACCATGAAAAACATTCTTAGAAACATGACATTTTTAAATGATCCAATAAAAATAACTGGGCACCTTATAGTCCACAGTTTGAGCCTGAATATAAAAGTTCCTCCTACAGTTAGTTCTTAAGCCTATTCCTGTTTATCTCCATACCGTTCTCTCCTATCCTATCCTTCTTCCTCTATAAGGATAAAAATGGAAATGTTACACTGTGTAGATCCACCATGTAAACTGCAGTGGGAATTCTGGAACATGAAAGCAGTCTTTGACTGTGGCTGCATACGCTTGGCCTACTTTCTGATTCCATTAAATTATTGGGTGGGTGGGAGGAAAGGCTGTGCTGTCTTTTAAATATTAGCAAACTGGATGTCAGATGGTGTATATGAGTGTGTGTGTGTGTGTGTGTTGTCCATGTGTGCCTTAGTCATTGCAAATAGAGGCAGCGATCTGTTGTTTATGTGTGCTTGATTACAGGACTCTGTGTGTGCAATAGCATAATATGTATTTATTGTGGTTATAGTACTTCCTTGATTTCAAAACATCTGCATTTATCACTATGTCAAAGTGCATGTACATACTTACACTTCATCCTTTCATTATTTGACACTTACCAGTATCAAAGTGATCTATATGTGTGTATCAAATCTGCACTTCTGCAGTCTGTTTCAACTGCTATCTATAGACTTGATTATTAATAGCTGTTGGTGAAAGGCTGATGACTAAGTGAATGAGTGACAGGACATTACCATACTGTGATATTTTAATTTGAAACAACTGAGACAGGAGTGAAAAAATACAGAAATCAAAATGAGGAGAGAAGTACCGGACAGAGACAAGAACCTTAAATCATAATGTAAACAAACTCAAGTAAAGCATGAAAAAAGAATAGAAAGTTATTTGAAGCCGTGAAACCTTGGGCAACATGTCAGGCACCAGTGAGTGACACTGACTCTGTAGCCTTGTTGTTTGATTTTGCTCTTTGTAGCGATAGCCATTCAGTGTATTTGCGTTCTGTGAGTACTCCTTTATTTGCACATTTCCACTGGTGTGACCAACATTCTTGACAAATATGCAAATGTAATTCATACACAGGATATGATGCATGTCAAAATCAGGAGGGGACAATCAGTGGCTTGTTAGCCACTGGCTATTGGCTAACTGATGGATTCTTTTTTTAAATAAAAAACACTGAAAGCACTCTGACATGCTGAATATTTTGAGGTGTAGCTAAACAGTTTGTCAAATGTAATCATTTGTTGCTTTTGTCTAGAAAGTAAGAGAAAGGTGAGTAACAGTAAAATGGGGAGTGTATGAGCACTTGGTTTGTTTTGTTTAACTCGTCAAAGTTTTCCCCATTTTATGATATATATATAGGGAAACACGCTCATTTAATTTCTAATATATATATACAGTATATATATACAGTATATAAATATATATATGACTAAAGAACTGTGTGATAAAGGAACCTTGTTTTGTTGGGAACGAGATCAGATAGAGTTAATTGTGCCTGCATTTGTGCCTGTCTGTCAGGAGAGACATGAAACGTGGCCAAGAGCATGATTGTCTGCAAATGTTTAATGCCTTGCATATTTCACAATGAGCTCGTGTGAGAAAGAGTTTGTGCGCACGTGCTGAGTTTAACGTCTTTTGTGTTTGTGTGTGTGCACATCTCTTTCTCAGTGTGCAGTTATCCAAGCTTCTTTAATTTGCCAGCATGGAACAAACCTGCTCAAGTCATTTCAGCTGAGGTCCACCATGAGGGTGTTTTTACAAGGTTTTTTTTCCACAGAATTCAATATGGGGGCCAAACAAAGGAAGGCCCACATGGTTTCTGCCAACAACAAAACCTGTTCAAAGAGAAATACTAAACCTTCCTCTCCCGCATCTCTGCACCTCACCAAGGACATCTTTGATGTCATCCAAAACAATGTTTATCTTCCCTCTGTGTACCACAGCTTTGTTTATGAGCTATCCCTTTATGCTGCACTGATAGGTGTCTGTGTATTGTTACTGGGTGTGTGCCACTGGGAAGGGAGACAGCAGTTAACAGGAAATAATACTGTATACATTGGTGTGTTTGTTTAACCAGAGGAATGTTTGGGGAAATTGTGGCTGGTTCACATATGAAAATTAGTCAAGTCTTTATGCTAGGCTAAGCTGACTGCTAAGCTAAGCTACATAATTAATGGATAGACGTGTGTGATGTGTGTGATATCGAGCTTATCTAACTCTCGTCAAGAAAGTGAGTACGCCGTCGAACAGCATTTCAGCCATCTGATGTATATCATGTGTTTCTGTTTATGCTTCCAGTGCCAGCAGATGCTCACATTCTGCTTGAGCATATACATTGTAGATGAGCAGGCAACTGTGCACATGTGCGCTGTGCATGCGAACAATGCCACCAGTTGCTGTGGGTGGAAGCTCCCTGGTCGTCAGCCAGCGTGCAGGGAGGGACTGACCATGGTACAATGGAGGGTGTGAACTGGCTGTGGGGGAGGGAAGCACAGGAGGAGGAAGAGGTGGCAAAGCCTTGGGGGTGGTAAGCAGAGATAAAGCCAGACAGATGGGGCAGACAATGAGGCATAGACACACACCCTGCATGTCAACAACACCCCCCCGGCCTCCTTCAAACTAGCTATTCCTTTATATCTCCCCATGTGCCAAAGTTACTTAACATTCTCGCTTTTGTGCCAAGTTTTTGTCTGTTATGCTCCATTTCCCAGCTTAAGGTTGATTAAAAGTAGCATAACATTTTGCAATTAGTTCTATTTTTTTACCACAAGAACTTTTTGTTCATATTCTCCAAACAAATTCAACTTTCTTCCTCCTTGTGTTGTTCGCTGACTCTCTTCCTTTTCCCCTCTCCTTCCTTATTGTTCCCTGATCTGATAAGAAGAAACCTCAATGCAATGCTGCAGAAGAGGAAGGAAAAAAAAGGAGAGTGAGCGAGATGATGATATTTACATGTTTTAAAACTGTGTATTTAAACAATGACAAAATATAATTTACAGGTACAATGGAAGTTTGTGTCACAGGGTTATTGCACAGGGATTGTTCCTGACACCGTGTGATTGATGTTAACTGTTCATCAGAGTGATGGCCTGTGGGTAGAAACTGTTCTTGTGTCTGGTTGTTTTGGCGTACAGTTGGAAAGCAGATCCCATCTCCCATTTCTCAGGTTTCCACAAACAACCTCAGCTGTCAAAGAGTCATGGAGCTCTCTGTCTCCTTCCATCCATCTCTCATGGCCCTCGATCAGAAAGAAAGGTCGGCTTTCATCAGTTTGTTCTCTGTTTAGGCCTCAGTGGCTTTGAACACCTCTTTGGAGAATGTTTTAGTTCAGACATCTGCACGAATATGGATAAGTGTTGCCAGCAAACTGGTTACATAAAAATGTCACGCCCATTTCTTATTAAAACCCAGCAGAATGATTTTATTTGTGGGTTGCAGTTACATAAGCACAACTCGCCAGATGACTTTTATCCCCCTGAGATAAGCTTGAAAATGTTTGATTCTTGTGTTTGCAGTAAAATACTGCATCTAAAGCAACGGGAGAGCAGGTAAGTTGTGGATACATTGTACTGTGCTAAGGTTTAAAATTTTCAGAATGATTGGCTTGATTAAAATAATTGGTGTTTTTAAAATTGTCAACATACTGTAATAATCACTGTACACGTAATCCCACATGATAATAGCAAGGAATAATTTCCAAAACTTCTTCTCACACACACCCACGACAATTTAGAGCAGCTCATAAACGTGCAATCATCTCAGGGAAGGTTTTGTGACGTATCCAGGCATGAAGAGTACAAGAATGAAAAGGTTGGTGCTTTGCATGCATGTATACTGCCACATCTATGAAAAGGTCACACACAGTATGATTTTTTGAGGATGAGTTGGTGAGAAGACAGGAAACCTTGGGTGTTCACGCTCCCATTCCACATGAATAGAAAGGTTATCCCAGAGCCGAGAAAGGATGAGGCCTTTATCTATAAATGTGACCTCTGACCTGCCAGTCAAACCAGTGGAAAAAGCAGCAAAAGAATGAGTTATAGGGTGTGAAAGAAAGTCTAATCAGAGAAGGGGATCTCTGCCTTTGCTGATACTTACATGTATGTATATGTATACTTTGAGGAGCAATTAATACAGTAATAGAGAAGACCCACTGGATGTGAACAAAAAGTGTAACATGACTTCAGCCACTTCTCGCTCGTGGTGGTGGGCGGGTCAGTGCTCGCAAGCTGGCGAGTAGCTTGCTTGTAAATAAGCAACCTGTACTTCCTCCCACAATTTATGTGACGTTGTGCCAAGCAGCAGTTTTTGTTTGTATCTGTAATCCTGGAGGCCAGAGACATAGAAAACAGGGATCCCAGAAACTACAAGTACTAACCCCAGACAGTAAAACGAATATTAAAATATATATAAACGAATTATAAGAAAAGGGACACAGCAGAGCTCTTCTTTCCTTACTATTTCAATTGATAAAATACTTGCTAATCAAACACCTGCCAAAAAAGTCCAGGTCCACTTACTAGCTTTTTCCAGAGCTTTCAACCTATTGTCTGTGGAAGGACGTTTACTCAAACTCCAGCCATTGATAATGAAGGCTGTAAAATGTAGCTGAAAGCTCCATAAACAGGCAATAAGTGGACACTGAGTTAAAATGTTGTTTGTGGGGGTTTTTAAATAGTTTTTTGAACTGCATGAGTATTTACATACCTTTTACCACATTTAAAGTATCTCTGTTTGTTTCTTCTGTTTATTGTCATGACAACTGATTTCACATGTCACCTTCCATCATGGTGTAACTGTTCTGCGTTAGTCGTGACTCATGTCCAGTCATATCCTGATGACACCTATGGACAGGCCTGGACCTTCCACACATTACAATGTATTGCAAAATACACAGTATTACAGTGTAGTTATTTGCTGGAGGTATAGTATAATATAATGATAATATATATATGGGTTTTTTTAATTTTAAGATATGAAAGAGAATCTCACTTTAGAGTTTTTCCACGCCTGCTGTTTGGTAGTGGAAAATGTGTGTATCTAAATCTATTTGTACACATGTGTGAGCAGATGACTAAACTCTGATATAACCCAACAAACACCTGTTTACCCAATATGACCTAACTATATATGTGTGTGTGTGTGTGTGTGTGTGTGTGTGTGTGTGTGTGTGTGTGTGTGTGCGCGCGCAAGTGCTAGGACTCTTTTCATGTATTTTCATGATTTACTGCCACAGAAATGGAGCCAATGGTGAAACAAGGGTGACCATATATGGGAATATGGCGGGGTGCGGTGTTCGATCACTGATCTTTTCCACAGATTTCTCACTAAATCTATATTTTGTGACATTTTATTTAATTCTATTGTGCATCCATAGTAATTTTGAGTTGTGTACTTTTACAGCAATATACTGTAGAAAACTATTTTTACTCAACCAATCCGTATAGTGACATAGCTTTGCTGTCATGGCTGTTAATCCAGCTCCCACATTGTGTCACTGTCTCATGACTGCAAAAAGACTGTGTCAGCTTGTATTATGTCACTCCAAAACAGTAATATACTTTACTTCAACTTCTATTATAACATTACACCCCCATGAATGGAGACTGCATCGTCTCTTGCCTTCAGAAATCAAGGTAAGTCAAACACTTGTCCTGTCAACGGTAAGGAATAACACATAGTGTCAGTATCCATCCTTGCTGAGGGAAAATAAACTTTTCTTTTTAAGAATACAGAGAGATATAGTTGCACTGCATTACAGTGTTTGAGTATCTGCTCTTCATCCACGAGAAGAGCTAAAGAAAATACAGCTGATACCTGAACCTCTCATTTCTTTGTCTCCTCCACTTTCCATTTGTTTCAGATCTTTTTTGGCTTCAGGATATTGAGCACAATATTGAAAACCTTTATTGTGCGGAGAAAAATGACATTATTGCTGTAATAAAGATCAATGTTATTTCAGTACTTGAGTCAATACTTTGCAGCTCAGCGAGATGAGACGTGAGATGAGACTCGCAGAGAAGTAGTGGAACCGGTTTGGAGCATTTATGGGGAGTTGTCTTCTTTCTTTTTTTTTCTTTTACAGCTAATAGTGCAGTAGGAGTGCTACAAATCAATTCTGACAGCAAAGCAGGGCACTCCCTGGAATGAAAAAGGCAAATAACCAGAGGGGTGGAGAGCGAAGAGAGAAAGTGTATGTAAGAGAGAGCGGCTTCCTGGAAGTAAAGGAAGCTAAAGTGACCTCACATAATGGTAACTATAGATTGGATCTACTATGTGACACACATCCTCACACACATTCATCGTCATTCTTCCTCAGTAATCAGCGCGCTTCCCACCCCCATATTCAACAGATAATGATAGGTTTGAAGTGATGTGTGTTTTTGTGTGACATATGTTGTGCGAGTGATCCAATAATTCAGCAGCTTCTCCACTCTCCGAGCTATCTGTGTGTATTTATGACGCTATTACTTGTAATCACAGATCACTGACCATTTGGTGTACGTCGCCGCAATTTCTTCCGCCGAGGCATTTTTCTTCTCTCTGCTGAATCCCAGGGTGATTATCTGTCATTACAACCCCGTTTCAAAGAAGAAGAAATGCATCAATGCATCAACAGAGAGGCGGGATGATGAAGACCGAGAGGCCCAATTAATCATTGAGGTCATGGAAACTTTCTTTTTGTTTATCGAGCAAAGGGAAGGAGGAGGAGGGTAAAACGCTCGTCGTCGTCTCGCTTTCCAAGACAAGTCTGCCAGGTAACGGCAGTGCTGCGGGCCAATCAGAAGGCTGGGCTTTAGGTGTCAGGTCAAAGGTCAAGAAGTCAGGAGATCATTGAGTAGGCACATTAAGTGTACAAGTGCAGGTGTGCGAGCTGTGTATCTAGAGCTTCTCCATCTAAATGTGTACAGCCAGAACTCCCGACAGATGCATCATTGACTCATTAAATGGTGTCAGTGCAGATGTGACTGAACAGGTGGGCCTCGCCTGCTAAAAGAGGATTAAGAAGTAAGATTTGTGTGTGTGTGTGTGTGCCCGGGCTTGTGTGTGTCTCAGAGGTAATGCGACCTTGTCCTGAGCTCTAGCCATGGCAGGAAAACAGATCCGCTGAAAAGAATTGAAGGAAGTACAGAATACACTCCCCACAGACACACGCACACAAAGACATGGTGTGAGAGGATTATACATACACACAGTACATCTCCCTACATATACACAGGCTGAACACAAGCCATTCACAATGCTCTGTATGCCTGTGACAACTTGAATCATCTCGCTTGTCACTCAGAAACTGAACATACACGCGCGCGCAAACACACAAGGACACATTTACTGTGAAGACTGCAGTTCTAGCCGTCCAAAGTAGGACACCGCAGTGCCCATCACTCAAGGGCGTCACACAGCAGGAGAGCTTTTATTGAAAAGCTCTGTACAATTACCGGCAAAAAAAATTGCCTCCATAGCCGTCCACCTTTGTCTTCCTGTGCTGGACCTGCTCCACAGACACACTGAAGGGTCATTATTGGTGCATGAATGGAGATGACGCCACCTGCAGCCACCGCAGCCTGAAATACCGTGCCAGCTACCTCTGCAAGGGATGGTTGCATCACCCTGGTGAATGGGAACATTACTAGCTATATTTACCGTCACTTATGGAGGAGGTATTAGATGTTCTGTTCTGTGGAAAACTAGTCAGTTTGTGATGGTTTTATTGTAGATATTCGAAACATTGATGGTTATTTTCATACAATGTAGGAGACAAACGTGACCTTAAGTATATTATTACAGAAGTCTGAGTTTAATTGTTATGATGATTCTGTCGATTATTAATGAGAATTGCTCATTGCATTTAGTTTGAAAACACGGTTCTAGAAGAGCAAAAAATGTGGAACTAAAAAGGTATTTGACTATATATATGTTATATTTTTTTGTCACGCTAGCCATGTGGCTCTATTGATGGCAGTTTGTTGATCCACCACTTTGGTCCAGACTGAAATGTCTCACCAAATTATGGATGGATTGCCATAACATTTGATACATGCACTGCTCTTCCCCTCAGGATGAATCATGGTCACTTTGGTGATCATCTGACTTTCCCTCTAGCGCCACCACCAGGTCAACATTTCAATTTGTCCAACAACTTTGGTTTATGACCAAATACATGCACAATTAATGACTTTCACATCAGCCTCAGCTGTACTTTGTGTTTAGTGCTGATTAGCAAATATTAGCATGCTAACACGCTAAACTAAGATGGTAAACATGTTTATATTGTCATTGTGAGCATGTTAGCATGCTAAAGTTAGCATTTAGCTGAAGGCACCCTATAACTGTACAGCCTTACAGAGCCACTAGCATGGCTGTAAAGTCATAGCCTTTCCTATAATTTGTCAAATTTGTGACTATGTTGTTTTATATGTTGATAATTATTTATGTTCTATTGACATTGCTATAGACACAATAAATGGCTGAATGTGAGAAAAACAGAGCGCAGGTGTAGGACAGGTAGGATATTTCCAAGCTCAGAGGGATTTACTTTTCTGAATGGAAATTGAAGACTTGACTGGATGCTGTTAATAAACCGTCCCACCCAGATGAACTAATCTGTGGCCTTTGGAGTCGTGAAATACTGACAACAAAACAAGTGAATTTCTGAATATTTTGATACAAGTCAAATGTTCTACATGATTGGTACCTAAAGGGTTATAATCTGGTTTTGATATTGCCACTATAAAATGACACACGAGTTTCCTTCTTATTGCATCTACCAAGCATGAAGAATGAGAGGGATATAAAAGAAGCAGATGCAATTTTGTACTCTCTAACCTTCCCCACATCTAAATAATTTGAATATTTTAACTAATATGAGCTATTTTAACTGTGGTTGACCCCACAGACTTGAATGCTGTTGATGAGTCACGTGAGCAAGTTAATGCGAGAGGAGTTGTTTTGAAGTTTGGCTTCAGACCCGGGCTTTTCAGAAGAGAGAAGTTAACAAAGAGCAACGAAACAACAATAACAAAAGAGAAAGCAAAGAACTAGTCTGAGGGAGGATACCAACACCTGCGTTTCTGTGCCTTTGGAAAGTACCCCCTCCTACACATACACACATGCAAACACACACTCCTGTGAAGAAAAGTGTTATGTTCTTTCACTCTCATCACCATAGATACCCAGTAGAAGTTCTCCAAAGGGCCTTCACAACCCACAAAGTAACCAAAATCCTTGCCATTCTACGTAACTGCCGGCAACAATACATACACTTGTTTGGCCGATTCGTTTTGTAGGTCTCCTTTGTGTATTAGGATGAAGAGAGAGAGGAGGGGCGAGACGGGCTACGGGGGGGTCTGGGGTGTTTTCTATGCCGGTTTTGGACACTTTCTCGGGGCAGCATGGGCAAAGATGGAGGGGCACATCTGAAGCTCTGCCAGAAAGAGGCCTAAAGCAACAGCCAATGTGTTTGTGTGTGAGTCTCGACATATCTCTCTGGTGTCTGTACCTGTGTTGTGTTTGTTTGGGTTGATAATCAGAGCCTCCCTGGTCTGTTCTTTTATTTTGCTCCTTTCTTTTTCTCTCTGACTCCAATCCCATGTCTTTCTCTCTTTGACCTGACCTATAATCCCCCTATCCTTCGATACCCCACCGACCCATTGTCCCAGACGCCACAAACTGAATAACACACACACATGCACACACACACACGGTCTTGCAGCCCGCTCCATTGTCCTGCCACTGCTGGCCTAAGTCCTAATGCTGCATTGGACTCATGCCCATGTAAACAAGCTCCTGTCTGTCACTGTGATCACTCTTTTCACTTTATTATGTCGCTCTCCATCTCTCCTCCTTCTCCGTCTTTATGTCCGACTCTTCTCCCACTCCTCTCTCCGTTCATGCTGTTGTGCTCTCTAAGCTGGGCTGAGCAATTAGTTAATGTACCCTCCACCCCAGGGGTGATTCTGGCACTGTCGACCGGCCGAGTTCTTGTCTGTGTCTGCGAGTGTGTGTGTGGCTTTGGCACTGCTGCTGAGTGGGGTTGCTGGGCTAACGGTGGCCCTTCCAGAGTGTTTTTGGCACTGGGAATGTTTTGGACAGTCCTCACCTCTTCTGTCTGCATGTCCACTCAACCATAGTAGCCAGCCCTCTGTCTGGGGCTCTAGTAAACAGCCTTTTAATTACCATGGGGAAAGACCAAAATGTCTAAGAGATCAATTCATTCCGGTGATACACAGTTTTGGCCTGTACTGATTGATGGTGCCGTGCTGTTGTTTTTTTACTGCATTTGGCCCACTGTAAAACATTGTTGCCCGTCTAATTGGCCATTTATTTATTTTGGCTTCCAATGGTTATGTGGTTGTGTGAGGAAATATTTAAATTTCAAAAACAAATCAAGGATCAAACTAGATTCACAACTGCAGCTATAAAGACCAGAGTGGTGTATACACAGTTGAAGCATTTCTCTAATTCAGGGATTAAAATAGAAAACGACAAACCTATTCACAAATTCCAGTTGAGTCGACTCTCCATGCTGCAGTTTTATCTCAGCTCCGCTTTGGTGCCTTTCAAGCCGTGTTTGGCCCTGTGAGGGTGTGAAAGGGCAGGCAGGCGCCTTGCTGGACACCTCTATACTTTTATAAAGGCCTTGAAGGACGCCCAGCATGTATATCCACTCAGTACAAACAACAAAGGGAAAGGCTGCGTCACAAAGGGACACCAGCATGGACGAGACGGAGCTCGGCATACCGCAGGGGGGCGAGTGGAAATACGTGTGAGTGAATATCTGTTTGTGTGTGCACACGATTGAATCCCATTAACAGGCATTGGACCAATAAAAGCATCTTAGAGTTATTGAATGTTACCAATTCAATATATCTCCAGCTTAGTGTAATGACAGCACAAGTTTGTTCTTTTTTTTTGTTTTTTTTTTGCATTGACGGCATTAGGTCATGGCTGTGTACAATACATGCAGACAGTTAATGGCCGGTGGCTAGGTCAAGTTGGGGGGGTCTAGCACTTGTGTGTGTCTGTGTGAGCGCGCATTACGACCAGCGTGTTATCTGAAATGTAATGCAACCGGGCATAGCCAGAAGGACAAAAGACGAGACAGCAGCTCGACCTATTCACCTCCCCACCCCCATCCTCACTCTCTCACACACAAACACACACACACGCACACACAGCAAAATGTTTATTTGCCCATGCTCACCTAATTCCTTCATTTCATAAAAAAAGAGCAATCTGGATGTTCATGCCCTGAAAACAACCCCAACCCCTCGCTGCGTAATTACATTTGTGCAGACAGACAGTGGGGTGATTCTGAAAGGACGGAGTTATATTTATATATTTCTGTTGTTATTCTCCTGCCCCACAGAGAGATGACCCACTTCCACTGCTCAGTCTGTACGTCTGTCTGAGCACACTTGGATGGTTGTGGTAGTGTGAGCTCAGCATAGATATTTCACAGTGTGTTTGTATTTGTGTGTCGTTCTTGAGGCATAGATTGTCGAGACACACAAATCCAGACACTGTCAGTCTCTTAATGGTTAGTGGGATTCTCTCCTCACCTTTGCAAACCACCCTGTGCTTTTGTAGCGTTTTTTGTACACGTGAGTGGTGAGTGGGTGCTTTACTGCAAATTTTAGTTTTTCATCAACCTATGAATCCGTTAGTATTAAACATGAAAAAGACTCCAATACCAAAACCAATAATATTAAGTTATCACAATCTTCAATGTCCTCAATATGCTTTATTTTTGTATTGAAAAATAATATTAAAACCACATGCACTATACTACTATCTACTACTAACTATTATCTCCAGGTACTGACATTAGCATAACAACAGTTGCACAATATACATAAATAAAATACACTTTGCAGGATGATGTGGCTGGTATCAAATATAGTAGCCATTTTTTTGGCTACGATCTAAATAGTAAATTTTAAGCCCTGAATATTATATGTACTATTGTCCTGTTTATGCCAGTGACCTGGTTAAATTTCCATCTCATCTTACATTGATTAATTGTATCTTATTCTATCAAGAGTTCACACACACATCTGTACCAAAAAGCAATAGGCTATTGATTAGCTCACCATCTACCTGGTATTTATGTATATGTGTGTTTCAGCATGTATGCACGAACATTTCTGTGTGTGTACAGCATGTGTGACTGTAACAGGACTGCTACCTTGTGTGGCAGCAGTGCTAGTCTGCCCTAACCATTATTAATTAATGTACAGCGCAGTGCACAGCTGAGGGGAACACGTTCTCTTTCCAAGGAGTTTCTAAAGAATATAGAATCATGACCACCGCTAAACCCTGCCAGCACATCAGTCTCCCAACAAAAGTGTTGTTATTTTGATACATGGCATTGTAATCATTGTGTTTTTCTCTCTGGTGTGTAGTGTCATGGCTGCTACAGCTTTGCAAAAGCTGGTCTTATTTTTTTTTATTTTTTTTTTCCCTAGCAAAATCGGGTCTACTAATATTTTTTCAGCTGGATTGCATGCAGCAGTTGATAAAGTAATGCCACAATGTATAAATGCAGTTTTTTCCAAAAAGAATTAACAGTAAATGTTCATATTCAGTATACTAACTACAGCCATCAGATAAATTAAATAGAGTAAAAACTGAATTTGACTCTCTAATGTAGTGGAGCAAAAGTCCCATAAAGTAGTACTAGTAAATATGAGTAAAATATGAGTACTTCAAAATTATATTTCAGCACAGTAGTTGAGTAAGGGCACTGTGTTTCTTTCCATCTGTGAGTGCATTGATCTGGTGCAGAAAGAAATAACTGTCCAAATGTCTAAATGGTGGCTTCAAAATTACATTGTACACATTTTATTTATATTAGAAACACTGAGGTAGATCACCATATTGTACACATTTCTGAATGTAAAACCTGAGTTAGAGTATGGCCCTTGCTGCCTTGTATCCTGCATACAGTCCTGTCTTTGTGTGTGTGTTATCTTTTCCTCTGTCCATGCCGATGTGGCATCTGCTGTGGTCCAGAAGGAAACAGAGAGGTAGCAGCAACCTGAGCCAGGCTGGCTGATGGCCGTCTCTGTGTCCATATGCCCGCTCCGAGGACACACACTCTCCTGGCAGGACATACTCCCACACACTGGACGCTTCGTTACCACACACACACACACACACACACGAGCAAACTGCAGTCGAACACTCATAAACAAACACTCGAGCTACACCACGTGTGTGGTGCCACATCATCCATGCAGGAGTGTGAAGGGAACGAAAGGATAGCGGAGGTAATGGTGTGTGCGCTGCCAAATCACCACATAATGGACTGTTCCGGGACCATCCAACCTGCCGACCATATGGGCTCAACACGTCAGTGGAGCGATGGTCCCAATACACACACACAAGAACATAGAAGTACCTACAAACACATGTGTAAAGAAATGGGGAATTTATGTTCTGCAAAGTACACACTCATGTAACACCTTGGACCCTTATAGCCCATGCCATATAAGCATATGAAGTTAAACTTAAAATAGTAATGCTTTTGTAATTGTAATGGCATAATATTCACTGGTTTTAATACACTTTTAAGGCTGGTGATATTCTCCATTTTTCTTACTGTTGACAAATCCCATTTAAAGACCCAAACCAGCAATTAATTGATCCTATTAAGTATTGTCTGTGTATCCAAAGCCTAATATAGCTTATTCTTCTTGTACAAAAACTATTGTTGCACTAGGTGACTGGGCGTTCATTAGCATGAACATGGACACTGTAATTTATTTTCAGTGAATTCCACGTACACTGTCCTGGTGCCGTAAATACTACTTGAGCACCAACAGCGATTCCATTGGAAAGAACTGATTTCACTGCAAAATTGTATTAAATCCTGGTGTGACCAGGATTTAAAGAAGCTGTTATAAATAGAGTATAAAATCAATTTTATCCAGCAAATAAATTAACTGTAGGGTAAGAGAAGATTTATTTATATCAGAATGCCCCTTAGTATCATTACAGTAAACAGGGTTTTGCTTTTTATTCAATAATGTTTAAATAAATCACAATTTACTGTTTATTTACATCAGTTATAATCATCATTCTCTATATGTCTGTAAAGGGGACTTTCTGATGCGAAAAATTATAATGATAAGTCAACTTCCTGAACTTTTCAATATGACTTGAACTTACAATAGATACTCAAGTGTTTCAGTTCTTTACAACAGCTGAACAATTTCTTCTTGAGTGTTTTCTAGATTCACATTACAGTGGAAACAGGTGTTCCTACCATTGTCCTTTCATCGCTAACAGCCTTTGTTCTGCTGGTGGCATCATCTGTGGAGGGAGAGTTGCATCTCCTGGTAATGTATTTCATCAGCTACAGCTGTATTGGACGCTCTCCATTGGTGTGGAAATGAGGGTCGTCAAGTCGCCAAGTAGCTCCTTCATCTATATTAGAGAGACAGAGAGGAGGGGGGCTGCTCATTTATTCTGGCTCAGGTGTGAGAGCGAGAAGTGTGTGTGTGTGTGACAGAGAGCACAAAGTCCCCCCCCCCCCCAAGTCCCACTATGAGGATGGATGGCCCCATTATGGAAGGTTTTAACCCCTGACTGAGAGATTGAACCATCACAGTGCAAAATTGCCATAGAGATATGAGAAAATACTTTGGTGCAGAGATTGCATGGTGGTGAGATGGGATAATATCTGTAACTAAAGCTTCCACTATAATATTAAAAAACAAATATATATTTTTAGCCACACTAGGGATGGCAATATCAGTAGGTCCACCACTTCGGTCCAGACTGAAATATCTCAACAGTTATTGGGTGGATTGCCATGACATTTTGTACAGACATTCCTGGTTCCCAAACAACGAATTGTAGGGACTTTGATGATCTCCTTACTTTTCCTTTAGTGCCACCATGAGGTTGATATTGCAGTTTTGAGGGAAATGTCTTGATAACTATTCAATCGATTTCCATGAAATTTGCTACAGACATTCATGTCCCCTTCAGGATGAATAGTAATAACTTTGGTAATCCTTTGATCTTTCACCTAGCACCATCATCAAGTCAAAGTTTTACTCGTCCAATACTTTAGTTTATGACCAAATGCCTGCAAAACTAATGCCTTTCCCATCAGCCTCAGCTGTGGCCTATGTGTTTAGTGCTACTTAGTGAATGTTATGCATGCTAAACTTAGATAGTGAACATGGTAAACATTATACCTGCTTAGCATCAGCATGTTAGCCTTGTCATCGTGAGCATGTTAGCATGCTGATGTTAGCATTTAGCTCAAAGCACCACTGTGCCTGAGTACAGCCTCACAGAGCCGCTAGCATTACTGTAGACTATTGTTTTACAAACAGTTCTGTCAGCAACACAGTTGAACACCAAATGAGAGCGAGACACTCATCTGCATGCATTTTAGACTTTTTATGTTTTGTGGCTCTTTACATTATCAAAGTCAAAAACTGGAGACAACTGTATGTAAATGTATTGTTTACTGGGCCGACAACAGTGCATGTTCACTTCATCTTTGCTCTTGACAGAAGTTGCACAAATTTTGATTACAAAAGTTCTACTCTAATGCCTAGATGCTGACTTTCCTAAGATGTGTATTCTGACAAAAATAGTCATGCATAAATAAAGATTTCTTTTGCAACCTTTCCTCCATTTGACAGACTCAAATGGAGGAAAGGTTGCAAATTTGAAATTTTTCAGTTGCTTTCAGTAAATCTATAAGATTTTAAGATTGAATATGAGATTAAATGGTTAAGATATACTGTAAATGTAGTGTCTTGTAGCCTATTTTTAACAGGAGGATCTTCTAATCCTTAAACCTGATTGGTTTAACATAAAATGTTTTGGAATGGAGTAGCTCCTCCTTTGTCTTCAAATCCCTTATCTTGTAGACAGGCCCAAACAGCTCAGTGTTTTATTTGAAGAACACAAGATTCAGGCTTTTTTTCAGCATTTCTGAACGTGTTGTCTTTCAGCACATATACAATTCTACAGGACTGAAAGCTCATGGCAGAGAGTTAGCAGTAATGTTTGCGCATGTCAAATGTGATACACTGCTTGTGCACTATTTGTATGCTGATGTCTTTGACGTTCAACCCTATTTTCAGCCTATTTTCATATTGCTTGAATTCCTCTGACTATTGGAAAGTGCTGAGGTTCACAAATAGAAGAAGAGATGGAATTTAAATGTCCTCCATACATAATCATGGAGCAGATTCAAATGTGCATACTCCTTGCTGTTTGGCTCTAGTTTGTTCTTTTCACGCACTCACAATGCTCCGGCAAGCAAGCAAAACAAAAGTCCTTCTAGCAAAGCAAAAAATAAATTCTGTGGAAGGAAGTGGAAAAGCAGATGATGGAATATCATGCATACACAGTGATTCTCTGTTGCCGTTCAATAATGGATGCTGCTGAGGGTGGCAACTTTGATTTTGGGCTTTCCTGTTGATACAGGTAGCATGTTCTGCATATTCATCTGTTTTGGGTGATGGGGATCTTTTTAGTGCATGTGCGTTCATGAGCAGCTGTGTACACTTGTGACCTTGTCTATCTGCTGGCATGTCTGTGTCGACACCATATAGCCTTCACCCCCTATAGAAAAATAAATCTTTCATAAGCGCCTCACCTCAAGCCGCACACATGAACCGTAACATTTTGTCTTAATGGCACATATAATTGATGATGATGAGTGCATCCTTTAATTATCCTGGCCTCCTATAATTACTCTATCTCAGTGGTTACAGTTATCTCTCATAAATCTCTAAGCATGTTGCATCTAATCAAGTAGGCAGTGGAGTGCAGGCAATACACTCCAATTGGCACATGAAATAAAAAAGGAAGAAGAACAAGCTTCTAGTATAGTGAACTCATTTACTTGAACTGCAGTCAAACATGTCCTGTACGGTTAAATGTAGAAATCAAATCCAAATCCGCAAAATATAGAAAAGTACTGCTGCTAAATGGACCTTGTGGTGAGATTTTTTTCTCAACTGCTGTTTCCAAGGTCAAGAATGAACTTTGACCCTCAGCTTTTAAGCCAGCATAGACGATAAGTCAATGACAACTGGGAAAGCTCTTCTTATGAAGATCACATGACTGGCCAGCTACAGTAGTTCACCAACCAGCCCTGCTAGTAGTCCCTATGTCACCAAGTTTCTAGAAGCAACTATTTCACAAATACTCGCTGATTAATTTCACTGTGCCACTTTCTGGTGTGACCAGGTCTTTACTGTGGGGAATATAATTAAAGCATGATACGGCCTGATCACATACGAAACATCGTGTTGAGTCAGTTCTGTCAACAGATAAAACAGACGTTTTATAAATCAAAATCTACACTGTAGGTATTTTCTGTGGGACTCCCATCAACCCCTTGCATCAAGTACAAATCCAGTTTAAGACACAAATTCTTAAAACATTAATTCTTCCGCTTCTTAACCCCTGATGGTGAGGAGCTTCACTTTTGGAGTTGTAACACACCCGCCTCCTCATCATCATACATACCTTCATGCAGGTAAGAATAGTTATTTTTGCTCATCCTTTTAGTAGATTTGTTTAATACTGGCAAATTCCTCTAGATAGCCATTGCCCAAAGGGAGGGAGCAGGGTCATGTGGCTCACATTAACACAAGTGGATGAGCGCCTTGGACTAAAAGCCACTCTTCAAGGTATAGTGGCTGAGTGAAACAAAAAGAGTGGAGACACACCCTTTCCTTTGGGCTTTTTCATGTGCTAACAGTGCGACATTAAAGCCTCTGGAGGGGATTCAGGTATCATGCATTCACAGCTGAACAACATGTGACACCCATTAAGGACTGCAGTATAAACAGAACATTGACATATTATCACCCTTACTGCCATATCATGTAGGAAATCTCTCACTCTTCAGCTGCTAAATGCTTCACCATGTGATTTTGGGCAATGGTTTTACTAGAACTCTTTTGCGGAAAATGCAGCATCTAGAAATGTGGTTGATGAAAGCTGCAAGACAGTATAAACCAAAACAGTATAACACTGCAGGTCGTAAAACCAAAACAACAAGCTGAAAAGAAGACTGTATAACTGAGGGGAACTGCAGTGTTGGGTGGTAATTGTGTGTGAGTTTCACATTTTCACATTACGCATAGTCATTTCATCCATTGTTAAAGTAAAAATATTGATTATCTCTGCATAATGCTTAGCTGTTATTTACAGTATGAAGCAACTGCTACTGTGTTCAGCATTATGTAATGACTGACTACAGTGGAGGCTAGCCTTTGATAGATTTATGTAAACAGCTCTCCTGCCGTTCTTTGGGTGACTCATTCCTGCTCAGACCTGCACTCTGTGGGTGGCTGTCTGTTATTTAGTGTGTTCTTATGCCATGATTGCACTGACGGCCTCGGATGACACTCACACAAACGTACAATCACTGCACCGATGTCTGCACCAATGTAACCATAACATGACAAACACACACGCACACACACGCACGTGACAGAGACCCTTGACCTCTGGTGTAATTGGTTTTTCAGGGGAGACAGAGCATCGAGATAAACTCAAGTGCAAGACAAGGTTGCCTTAAATTCCTTTTGATACTCCGAACTCATCATCCCACAACAAAAGAGAAACACTTTAAAAGCATACGTTTCCGCATTTTCCTCTGTATCCCCTCAACCCTTCGTTCCAACTCCTCTCTTCGTCTTTGTCCCTCAGCCTGTGCTTATGTAACTCTGTCCTCAAGAGGAGGAGACGTGACTATTAAAGGAGATGTATGGTGGGTGTACAGCTTGTTCAGCTTCTCCCAACTGGCCAAAAACTCAATTAATGCAGGTTTATTTTGCATTATCATAAAATGGTTTAAAGGCTGTGATGGGGCAGAAGTAGTTTTGAAATCATATTTGTTGTTTGAAGGTTAAGTGGATGAAAAAACTCAGTTCACAGTTTTCATAATTCATGATTAAGTTTTCTCTGTTCATAATTTTTATCACCTACAGTTTTTATAAGCTACTGTATATTCCATCAGCTACTTTTTATGACTATTTTTGGCTTGTTTTCATATTATTTAACTTAGCAGCTAAAATTATGCTTTATTACAATGCAGGTCTTATGTTGCAGGTTTGGCCAACAAAAAATCACATGAGGCAAAAATTTTATTTATTTGTATCTAAAGCTGAAAATGAGTGCACACGAAATGCCACATAACAGACAGTTTAATTATTTTACCCTTTGCCTTCGCTTTCTCTTCCAAATAATTGTGGCTAACATGAGGGTTTGTTTAAAACCTGTAGGATTCTCTGGCTGCTCGTGTTTCTTGCCCTGTTGGACTTCTTGTTTTAAAGCTGCCATGTCACCAAGTCTCAGCAATCAACACAAAGTGTACAAAGTTATTATTACTGATCGGAATGATGGCCAAAGCAGCAGACATATGACCCAAATTGTATGAAGATGGAATGTCGTGTTTTGACCCTTGACACACACCTGGATATGGCCTTCGACATTTCAGACCATACACACATACTCTATAAAGTGGAGTAAGTAACATCACAGTGACAGCAGGGGGTAGGGGAAGTTTGTTGTGGGGTGGGAATAGTGTGTTGGGGTTTTTTTTGTGTGTGTTTGTGTTTCTTATCTTGTTGTTTTTTCTTGCAAATTTATGTCAATCATGAAATTCAATAAAAAGAACTGTGAAGAAGACTCAGTTAAGATATCCTTATTGTTAAAGTTCACACCTGTACAACATTTAAATGCAACAGCCTCCATCTTGGCCTGATTTCCATCATGTCAGCAGCCATTTTGTAGATGCTGCTGCTGTTTGTATGGCCAGACAAGCCACAGATGTCACTGTTGTGCAATTGTGTTAATTGCTTTAATTACTGTCTGCTACACAAGCGCACACATTTATATACTGTAAACACACTGCCTCTGATTAGATCTGGTTCATCCATATTACTGAGACCTAATGGATTTTCTCACCATCTTTAATATCCCTCTCTCTCTCTCTCTCTGCATGAACACACACACACACACCATCACCTAAAGTGTGTATCTGACAGCCCTGCGATTACAGCACATTGCATCAGACTGCTGTTTGTGCCGTGCTCTACAATTCACAGACATCTCCACCATCTCTCTCTCCCTCTCTGCCACCCTGTTACTGAAGAGCTCCACATATTAACCAACGCTCACAACCTGTCCAATGATATCAGCAGTTAAGAGGCCACTTTCCCTTCAGGCTAAGTGACGAATAACATGTATATAAATCCTAACTAGGGAATCAAACTGATATACTGTACATGTCATGTTTAATATTTGTGTAATTCGTACAAAAAACAAAGTATAAAAACATCAAGTTGTGGTTTTACAGGGGGGCTGGACTATTTCCTGGAGTCTCCTGCAGTCCCGGCCAAGAAATAGTCCGGAATGAGCTCATCAAAAAACATATACCCAAAATGTCGAAATATTACTTTTAAAAAGGGATCATTTTGTAAATTAAGGAGTGTTTTCTTGAACTCACAAATACCGTGTCCCTGCATGCAGTTCAGAATTAATGTATGTTTAGCCTAACACAACGTTAGCTCAGTTACTGAATGCCTATGGGATCAGTTGCAGCTCCGCTCAAATGTAGGGAAATACACCTTTACAGTTCTTCAAATAAGAATGATTGGTCCCACCAAACTGCATGTTATAATTTGCAATAAAAAAAAAACTAGATTACTGGTGTTGAAATGGGTGAAAGGTGTAAACAATTCTAAAAAGACAATGTAGGAGGATATGTTAGAATATGCTATATGAAACATCTATCTATATAAGTGAGGGTGTGTTTTGTATTGTGTACGCCTACATTTGGTTCCTTACCCTGAAGTGGTGAGCAGACAGACAGACGGAGAAAACAGAGTGGTAGTGGCTGATCATTACATTATTCATGCTCATGCAATGGCCCCGAGCTCAGTCCGTACGGTGAGCTAGACCATGCAGCATTGTAATAGTAAAAGTTAGCCATAATAAAGAATGTGTTCCATATACCAAATGGCAGTCTGAGAAATTCTCTCTACCTGTCTGTTCCTGTGCATTCAGACACAGGAAATCATATACACACTCCTATTTCACTGTCAGCCACAATTCAGCGACTCTTGCTTTCTTACTTCACCACATCCCACTCGTGTCCCAGTCCCCCCCCCCCCC
>LKNJ01000580.1:104149-148362 GCA_002120245.1 Maccullochella peelii
CCCCCCCCCCCCCCCCCCCCTTTTTTTCCCCTCCTTCACTCCACCAAGCTATTGAAGCACTTTCCCTTTTCATCCCTCCTCCTCTTCTTCCAGCCCTGAAAGGTTGATCTGTGACTGAGCTTGTAGCGTCTTTTATCAGCGTCTGGCAGCAGCCTGGGGACAAAGGGCAGCTGAAATGCCAAAATGTCTCTATATTCTGCCTGTGCGCAGATTCAAACGCATGAAAAGAGACTGGCATTCAATCATCTGTGCTGAAAAGCTGCAATACAGTTGAGGATGGATGGAGGCAGACAAGGAGGATGAGGATGAAGGAGAGGAGGAGGAGGAGGATGGGGGTTTGTTTTGTAATTGATTATGCTAAATCCCAAGCTAAACGAGAGGCTAGACAGCGGATAACCAGGGCAGAGACAGAAACCTCTGAGTGTTTTACTGAGTATTTATTTGCCCTTGATTTGTTTTTCTTTGCTTTTATTGTCTTTTTTTCCCCCACAAAAAAAACAAGCTCCTCCTAAAATTGTAAGCACCTTTCAGTACCTAACTTTAATTACTCCTTTGTTTGCTTCAGATGCAATCCTGTCTCAGTTTAAAGGGCAACGGTCAGTTAGCCGCCACCTCTTAAATCCACTGTATGTGTGTGTTTTAGTACTGTAGGTGTGTGTGTGTGTGTGTGTGTGTGACAGTGTGTGTTAATCCTGTATCTGTATCTACAAATCTGTCTCTGCTGTCTGTCTGATCCCTGACTCCCCGCACATCTAATCTCACCATCCTTCTGCCCACCAAACACTCTGTGTGTATGTAGTTGTGTTTTCTGGATTAATATGTCAAACTCTTGTTTAGAGCAATCAGTTCCATACTAAATGAGTGTATTTCAACCAGACAGTCACAATGGATTTTTGTTAATCCACTTCTCCCAGCTCTGCACAAATCAATGCACCAATGAGCCTCTGAGGACATTTCACTATTACTGTACCTTACCATCACCAACGACATCTCTCTCTTTGGGAAATTATTCTTAACTATGTTTATTGCCATGATGAACGACCCTTTTAAAAATCAATAAACTAATGCTGTCTCGACTCCAGGGAAATCCTGAAAACATTCTTATTTTGTAGGGTTTTAACATTTACAAAATACTAGTAATCTTTATGTACTTGTTTAAAGATAACTTAGAGTCAGTAGCTATGATAGCAGTTCTGTGAGCCTTTATTCAAACGGTGCTTTGAGCTAAATGCTAACATGCTGATGTATAATGTTCACCATGTTGACCATCTTAGTTTAGTGTGTTAGCATACAACATTTGCTAAATAGCACTAAACACAAAGTACAGCTGAAGCTCATGGGAATGTCAGTAGTTTTGCAGTTTTGATCATAAATCTAAGTATTGGTAGTAGCTAAAGAAAAAAAGTAAGGGCACTACCAAAGTCATTAGAATATGTTGTTTGGAAACCATGAATATCATGAATATACAACTTTTGTGTCAATCCATTTAGTAAATGATATTTCACTGTATAACTGAAAGCTTTGACCTGCTAGTGGCACCAGATAAAAAGTCAGGCAATAACCAAAGTCATAAGGATTTATCCTCTGGGCACCATGAATATCTGTACCAAGTTTCATGTCAATCCATTCAACAGTTGTCAAGATATTTCACTCAAAACCAAAAACTGTTGGAGTCGCTTAAGGAAAAGTCAGGGGGTCACCAAGTCAAGTCAGCAGGATTCATCGTCTGGGAACCAGGAATGTCTGCGCAAAATGTAATGACAATCCATCCCATAGCTTTTCAGTTGAATTCAGACAACAACAATAAACTAAATTTAACAAAACAGGTCCTCTTGTTTCCAGACAAGCAACATTTTCCATTTTCTTTACTTACTACACAGATAACTGTAGATGTAAAATATTTTACTACCCCGTTTTAACCATTAATCTGTTTTAACCTGCCAAATTCATGTACAAGTCCCATTTTAGTTATAAAGAAAGACATCGCCTTGCTTCCTTCGAATTGGAAGAGGGGGGTATTTTGAATAAATGTGGGACACAAAATCAATGGAGCTTTGATCAGGCCGGAATGTTAATGTCACACGACTAGCCCACTCGCTGCTATGGAAACTAAAGGGCGTCCGAAGGTCGCCTCACTTCAAGGAAGCACTAATACATGCATGCAGTGGGCTGTATGCATGCAGTGGGCTGTAGTAGGCCAACCTGGAGATGAAAAGAGGCGAACAGGGGAGGAGATAGAGGTGGGGCAGATGGATGCAGTACGCTCACTCTCTCAATATCCCAAGAGGCTCACAGCTTTCCAGACTGTTTTTGTGGATTCACTGAGTGTGTCCTAAAAGACAATCCCATCTTTAGCCTGACTGCACCCACACCTCTGCTCATCCTCTGTCTGGAGTAAAAGAATATTGAATATTCTCAACTCAGCATGCTGGGATTTTGTTTCTTAATCCCGCTACCCATGGCGGAGAAGCTAGAGACCCTGGATCAGCCCATGGAGCACAATAAAACGTTAGACTGAGCCAAGAGGAGGATTGTAGGTGAAATCACAGAAAACTAGTCTAGTCTTGGAGTTTCATTACCCAAAAAAAACAAATCAAGATATCACTTATTCAGGGGGAAACAAATACATTTCACTAAAAACTGAAAGAAAAATCTATATAAATCAATATACAGGTATGGCAGTATTGAAGGAAACATTTCATGTCTTGTCTCTAACACATAATATAGTGTGTGTGTTTTGTTTAACTCAGGCCCTGTTGACCCTTTCTATCTCAATCACCATGAATATTGAAGAGGGAGAGAAGCACTCTGCCCATTCAATATATTCCAGAAATTTACAATGGCATGTGCGCTTTATGAAGATGTATTGGTCGCCGTCTGTGCTTGTGAGTGTGTGTGTATGAGTGTGTGTGTACGCTGTTATGAGGCTCAAAGGTGCTGTACCTTTGCTGTTATGCATGTATCCAAGCACTGTATCAATCTATCTGCAGTGTGTTATGTATAAATGTGATGTAAAATGAAAATGGATCTGACCCTGAGGTCTATCGTCCCTGCACTGCCTTTACACGCCCTTGACTAAAATGGTTCACTAAATCACAAGCACAGACTCCGTAATGCATGCAGAGAGAGAATTTTGCAATGTTTCTATCAGATGAGCAGGCTTCCTGAATAACTGGAAAAATGTAGTATTTCAATTTGATTGGAATCGGGAAGGTAATTACTGTTTGGTAATGATAGTAGGTCATATTTGTATGTCACACAATCCCAATGGAGCCTTCTACATTAGAACAAACTGTGTCCAAAATTGCTCCCTTGTTTACTCAGTCACTATTCTCTACATAATAAACACTCAATATTTTACTCTATAGTGAGTAGTAAAATAAAATCTGATTTTTATCAATGCATTTCATTGCTCTTCAAAAATTTGCTCAAACAAATTTGAACTAGTACTGAAGTCAACAACAAAAAACAAGTACAAGCCATGACATTTACCCGTGCTACTACTACTATTACTAACCACTGAATCTTTTGGGACACTATAAAATGCACACATTTTATGCAAAACCATACTAGCCTATGTCACTTTTTATTTGGAAATTTACTTGCATTGCTATTTATCATATTATGGTCTTTATTTTCACAGTGTTGATCTGGCGGTAATCATTTGTGCTGGCCGAGGCAAATGATACTCCAGGCATGTGTAAAATATTGTATTTCTTGTGATAAAAATTGGCAAATTTTCTTCTCTCCATGCAGTTTTTAATTTTTATATATCACAAACATTCTCAAATAGAAACCTACATAAAGACAAAGAGACAGAGTTTTACAGCAGCACGTTTGCTCTGTCTGCATGTTCTCTCACAAAACCCCTAAGACCCATACATTTCTGTCACTGTCTTTAATTACTAATTAATTTGTCTTTCTGTCTGTCTGTCTCAGGACACCTCCCCTCATCCTCCCGACTCTGCTCCAGCAGACAAGGACAGGCGAGGACGATGGGATCCTGTGGTCCGTACAGGGATTTCATTTTGGCTTCTTTCCAGAGGAATGAAACAGCAGTAAACAAGGACTTACACAAGGACAAACAATATAACAGGCCACGCTGGAGTTTTTCACACTGTATTTTCTGCAGGTGACAATATCACACTTGCTGCCGTGGCCGGGTGGGAGTGGATACTGTGTACTGTGAAATACCTTTTCAGAGTAGAATGTGTGTGTGTGTGTGTGTGCCGTTATGTTGGTCGTGTGGGACCCCAGACCCAGCTCCATCACTAACGTATGTCTGTCTGCAACCTCCCCCACTTACACACACTCACACTGAAATGAGGTCAGATAGTGTCATGAACGCTGTGTGCCCTCTAGCACTTCATGCTGTACTCTGTGCGTGTCTGAATGTGTGTGTGCATGCATGCCTGTCTTACACCCAGTCTGACTGAGTTTAGTCATGGGCATCACTGTGCATGCGCCTGAGTGTCTTGGTGAGGTTACTGTCAGGGCATGGGTGGTCACCACAGCGTGTTGTCCGATTGGCTGATTGTAGGAGTTGTTTTCACGGTATCTCTGTGCCCAGTGAAGAGGAACAGACCCCCTGCAGACTGTAGCCTCCACACCAGACAGTCATCACACACAAACACACGCACCATTATTCCCCATGCTTTGGCAGGCTTTGTTACTATGCAGACACACTCCTACTCTCCCACTTTGGCAGGCTCACTTCCCGGACAGAAGTATGGTGTTCTTAACAAGTTGACAGATGTAGGACAGAGCGGGGGCAACTGACTAAACAAGCTGAAATATTACGTCAATACTTTTATGTAGGTTTTGCACCATGCTCATAAATATAAAAATCACCAGTGACCTGGATTTTTTCCATTAATTCTGTCTTTTTTTTCACTACTTTTTGTTTCAATGCAAATTCAGATCCACAGAATATTAAATGACTCACATGTGTTTGTAAAATTTTACAAACATGCCACAAACCTTGCCAGAAATATTTGTACATGTAAGAAAAATACAGGAAAACCTTGACAAAATGTAAATGTAGCATGAGCACAAGGGGCCGTTGGACAAAAACACTCTTTAGCCATCTAGCGAAACACGGAAAGACAGCAAACAATGGATGCATGAAAAAGAAAGATGCATGAATAATCTTGTTTGAGGACCAAAGTAGCATCATCAGTATACAGTATCTGGGCAGAAAAGTGTGTGTGAACAGTGGGGCACAGTGTGTGTGTGTGTGTGTGTGTGTGTGTGTGTGTGTGTGTGTGTGTGTGCGCGCATCTATCCCTTTGCACTCATGCATGTAAATAAGAGTTAGATTGCACTCTTATAAAAGAGAGGGCTGCTTTGCATGTTGAAGTGCCAGACTATGGTGCTAATTGTATGATCGTGCATGCATAACATATTTTTCTTGTGCATCACAGGATGCGTGCAACAGTCTCGGGGAAGCATGAGAATAGCTTTATGTTCTCAGTATGTGGTAATTATGTGGATTTAAAGTGTGTGCAGTGCACATCATGCATGAGGGTGAGTATTACCTTCCCTCTGTGGCCAGGATGATGTTATTATTACTGCTTTGTGTATATGATGTGTATAGCTTAAGGAAATACCTTTTAAGTGTTTAAAGGCACGTAAGAGAATATGTTAATTGGGTGTCTGCCCTGGCAACAGTGTGATAGTTAGCTAGTTCACAACATTTCCCAGCAAGCACAACAAATTGAATAAAGAGATGGCCCCTGTGTGAAGACTGTGTTCTTTTTTTGAGATTGATTAAAAAAAAAGTTTTAGATGTGAACGACCTGGGAAAGTTAAGTGTATTTTCAATTAATTAATAATTAAGTCTGAAATTAAAAAGTGAGTCAGGCTTTACTTTTCACTAAATTAAATATGACTTAATTTCTGTCCACATGTATTAGTTCAGTGCACACTGTAGACAATAGCATATGCAGGGTTTCGAATGATTGAAATGTGCCTTGATTGCTGGTTGACAATTATTCAGTGAAACTCCCATTTTCACCCTAGCTTCATGCAAGCTGCTCCCAGACATACATGGAAACTATTCTGCACCCATTAATGCATGGAAAAGTGAGATTTATTCAAGATTCAAGAACTTTATTTGTCACATGTGCATGTAGGATGTGCAGTGAAATAAAATATGCCAAAGCCCACAGAGATAGTGCAGAACACAGAACAAAAAGCAACCACAACAATACAAAAGAAATGACAGTATTTACAATAATATTCATATATACATTTATATTTTTAATATATATAAAAAACACAGTTATGTGTGTACAGGGAGTACAGTAGGGGACTGAGGACACAACCCTGGGGGGATCCTGTACTCAGGCTGAGGGAGTTGGAGGTGTGTCTACCCACCCTGACCATCTGGGGCCTGGCAGTCAGGAAGTCCAAGATCAGGGAACACATGGTGGTGTTCAGTCCCGGTTCAATCAGCTTACCAGCAAGTCTGATGGGGACTATGGTATTGAAAGCTGAAATGTAATTGATTAACAGCAGTCTCACAGAGCCCCCCTTCTGGTTGTTAAGATGAGAGAGAGTGGTGTGCAGAACCTGGGAGTCCGCATCATCCGCGGATCTGTGTGTGAAAGATGAGCTGAAAATTAAAATGGAAGACATTTCATAAATGTTGGCCAGGTCAGCTTTTCATGCTTCCTGTTTCCTCTCACCTCCATATCCACCTCGCAGCTTTGACAGCAGCACTGTCAGCATGAGTGCATGGAATCTTCCATTTTCATCTCTGAAGACTCAGAGAGCGGTCTCCGTGGTAACGCCACTTAAACTCTGCTGTTGCCACCTGGATTCGGCCCACTGTGACGCAGGAGTCACAGTCCAGTTGTCTGCCCTGTAATATGACAGACAGAGGAAACTTACCAAAGTGAGAGAGGAAAGGTTCCAGGCATGGGAGGGAAAGCAACCAAGGATTTGTATTGTCTCAGGGACAGAGATAGATTTGGATTTATGACAAATCTGTTGTTCTGCACTTTTTTCACTTGTTTAGGCATTAGGTAATCTTGAGTTATGTCTGCTCATGTTGCCAGCTCAGCGACATGTTGACCACAAATTTTCCAACTAACTTGGGGATGGCACAAGTCCCAAAATTAGATGAAAAATGGCAGAAAAATGTATTCAGTCAGGGTTTAAGTATTGCAAGTACTTTGATCGATGCCCATTTTATTTGTTGACTTAATCAGCAACTTTTAGTATTTGAGTTATTCCAATGTTGAAGGCAAAAGAGGGTGCAGATTTCTCACAGGGAAGTCAAAAGTCTTTCAAAACCACCAGGAAAACATGAAACTTCAGTACTGAGCCAGTATTTTGAGTGGCAGGTCTGACTTTTTCCACATTATGTCTGTATTACTTACTGGTACTGTGTTTCTAACTCTCCCTACCAGTAACTCACTTGCTCCAACTTGCACACACGGAAGCATAAACATACACACACTGAACAGTTAAACAATTAAGCTTTGAGGTCCTTCGGAGAAACAGATTGTTTTCCAGTTCAAACAGGATATCCTTATTTGATCTTGCTGAGTCAGACATTGACGCAAGAGACCAATCAGCCCACACATTTTAGTATTTCTAGTGACCCTCACCTTGGGGCAATGTTCCCTTACTTAAAATGTGATACAACAGCCTTAATTGTCCAATTGCTTAACCTTGTTGATCTGGCTTGCCATTTGGCACTTGTTCATTGTCACATTAATTAAGCTTCTTTCCTGGAACCACGGGAAAAGGGCCGGAAAGTTTTACTGACCACAGGTTTTCAGCTCAATTCGAGAGGTATCGACATCAACAAGTGATTTGCCACATAACCCAAGAGCTATCTATAAAACCCATTCCTTATTTTTAACCTTTTATGCTAATATGCAATTAGGGGTGTTCTTTCGGTAGCCCTGAAAGGTAAATTATAAATGAACAAATGTCTTGTTTCATTAATTGTTCACCAAAACAGTCAGGATCTTGGTATGTAGTAGCAGTCTAACTATCTTATTTAGATAGTGAGTCTTGCTGGAATAAACTTTTAAGCTATCTAACAAATAAAGCTAATCAGCTCATTGCAAGATGGCTTCATACTATCATCTTGACTTAACTCCCTCGCTTTTCTGTTTTTGCTAGGCTAGTGATTGACCTATTGGAAAAAGTAGGGAAAAAATGGAGCATTTTATGACAAAGATTAAGGTGATGACCAGAGCCAGGCTGAGGCCTTGGGTGGTCCTGAGCAGGAATGTTTGTGGCCCCAAAATAACCATAATCCCATACCTCCATCACAGTCCCAACAATGCTAAAATGTGGCCCAGATGACAGGGCCATAACCTTTATGGTGCACTTCCAATGATGGTGATGCACAAGCATTAGTGCCACAGTATTTACCATTACAAAATATGGTGTAAAATCTCAAACTGTAACCATGGTCTCTTCTTAAACAACATTGTCTCTGTGAACAAAGGTGTAGATGGTAACTCAACATGCCTCATTGTAGCGCTGTTCTTCCAAGGTCAAAGCCGTGACCCTTGAAATGGTTCAGTGGAGTCTGCTGCAGAGGTGCAAATGAACTTTAGAACCCTGCCAATGTGAGTGTGTTCATGGTACCATAGGAGAGAGGATGAGGGAAGAAATAGAGGAGGGTGAGAAGGAGAACAGGAAAGGGGAAGTGCAGCAGGGACTAAAGTCACCACAGGGAGAGAGGGATAGAGGAAGGAGATAATGAGTGAGGAGGCAGGGGTAAAAGTAGGAGGCAGTGAGTGACAAGCAAAATGAGGACCAGAAGGGGCTAGCAATCAAACTGTTGGAAATAAGCGGATGGGCAAGTGGTAGAAGTGAGCAGGAGCCACTGAACAGATTAATGGAAAGAAGGTCATGGGTGGCAACTGTATGCGAACATAAAAATCAAATGAGAATATTAAAAAAATTCAGGACAGAGGAGTTTAAAGCAGAGGGAAGGTGAGGGGGAAAGCATACCAAATCCTGAGGATTAGTTCCACACATTCTTGGCATCCGTAGTCACGACGGCACTCGAGGCTGGTGTGGGGATGGCATTTGCATTCACTGATTAGGTCTGACTCCTCCTGTCGTGTTTCAGAACTTCTTGGGTCTGTTTTGCTTCTTGTATGTCCTCCTCTCCTAGTTTCATTCTATAAAGTAAAGGGGGATTAGCCTACAAAGGCCTGCGAGAAAGTACTTTCATGACAGAATTTGAGTTTTATAAATCAAAGTCTGAAAGTTGAGAAATCTACCTCTCCTACAGATGCATAAGCAGACTCAAAAGCTGACCTTCAGATCAATACCAGGTATAATATCTATATTTAATATATGAATGAGTGACGTGGGTTTTGAAAATGAAAGCATCAAAGAAAAGTTACATTACCAACAAGAAGCCTGTAATCTTTTAAAAGGCCTTTAAAATGTATTTCTATTAACCTAACATGTCTTGTGCTGAAAAACAAACCCGGCCTTGGACTCACATTTTCACTTATTGTGGTGCCATTAAATAGTACTGAATAGCTTAAAATGTTAAACACAAATGTAGTAAAAATAAATCAGGGGAACTCAAGGCCATTTTTGCAGTGTGTGTTTCTGTGTGAATTTTCAGGTGTAAATATTCCATATTTCATAGTTTTTGGTGACCCAAAGGAAAGACCTTTGGGACAAACACACACTCTACTGAATCTTAGTTTTTGTACATTACAGAGCAACTCCATTGCTTCAACATTTAGGGGGTCGGCTTGGTTGCGGTCTTCCCAGGAGTTTGATGGTGCGCTTATATCTGAATTCTTATAATCTAGTCCAAGTTTTCTTATGCTTGACATAATAAATATGATGAATTGGCGCCTACTTGGCTTAATTTGTTTTTAAGGTTTTACCTCTAATCCCCCCCCAGCTAAATCTTTCTGGTACAAACAACTCAATGCATCAGCACTGTGCCAAGTTTGTGAGCCGGTTGAGCAAGACAGCAGCTGATTACAGCACCAGATTGTATTTGGTTTGTTAAACAATAGGCCAGTACCACACAGGCAAACTATTTATTTCTCATCAGAACTTCAAGGCAGTAGACACAATGTTAGCTTCATGGGGAGTCAAAAAACAGTTGACACTCGTCATTAAGACAACTTCATGTGAAACCAGCTAAATATTCATTGTTACCCCAGGAATGCCACAACGAAAAGATTTGTCAAAGTAAACATGGCACTGTTTTGTTTGAAAGGGCCAAACAAAATTTAGAGAAATCAAGACAGGGTGAAAAATTGAGGAAGAGCACAGGGGTCAGTCTGAGTCTAGCCTTCATGTCAGGGCTATTGACCTATTGGTGTATTGAAAATATTAACCATGTTTGAATGGCGTGACCAACCTTTTTTATTGCTGCAGTTGCATGGCATGTGAGAATTCACACTATTGTCGTAACCTATGCCTTTTTGTGCATACAGTACAGATATGCACTGTGTGTGCATGCATAGATGTACATATTTTGTCTATATACAGTATTCTTCCAGATACCCTTGCGATACCACCATTCTCCCGATTGGCTAATAGCTTATCTGAGTCTCTAGAATTACATGATCTGTAATCAAAATCATTACTTCACATTTTTAAGTCAATTTTTAGCCAGTGTCTATTTAAGACAGAGGTGGCCCTGGAAAATTAAGTTTAAAAAAATCAAAAAGCAGTAGTCTAACTCACACTGGCGAAAAAACAACATCAGTTTGATAATATATTAATTTAGTTGACTTGTTCATAAACACTCATTGCCACAGCACATGTATCCTGAGCGAGACATGAAAACATAACACCAGTGGGGGTCCAGTAAACCTATTAGACTGCAGAACAGTCATGTGGCTGCAAACTGGGGCGGGTCAGTGCCTCTCAAAGGTGGGGGTCCTGCACAGATTACCATGGCAACTGCCTGACAGTGGTTACATAACAGCCGATCAAACCCATTCTATCCCACTGAGGGCTTTAACAATGTTGTCAAAAAGGGGCTTCATACTGTTTTTACTGTGTAATTGTTCACAGGAAGTGTGCTGCGTTTAAATTTGCCTCCCTGCTTTTCCTCCTTCACTGCAGTATTTTTATCCAAATGCTGCTTTTCCTTTGGTGAAGCAGCTTCGTAAAAAACAAAACTATCCTCCTTCATAACATATATTTTATTTGTCACAATAAGAGCATTTTATATAGATCTTCTTTATGGTGAGGTTAGAACTCCTGTGGGACAGTGTGTTTAAAAATCCATCAAGCACTGCCTCCACTCATTACACACTCTGTACCATGAGAGGTCTGCGTGCCTGGCTGCTAGGTCCATAAAACATAGAACACACATTCAGCGTTAGTCCATTAATATGTTTAGAATGCATAGGAACATGTTGTTTGACATCCTGAAATGTATATAAAAAGCACCTGAACTCTGCATGTTTGCTCTTAATGTCTCTCACATTTGCATTTTTTTAAATATCTTATACAGTCTTTTACCTTGTGTCATTGTTCTCTATTTTACTTTCCTTCTACACTGAGGTCCCTTTAAGATAAAGCTCAGTTCTCCAGTTGTATAGCCTCTTTTAGGGCATTGAAATGTGTTTATGCAACGCTTTTCTCATCCCAACATTTCCATACTCCCCCACTATGAAATATTTACTGTCAGAATCCAAGAGTTTTGTCAGGAGAGATCTGACAACTCCCGCAATGACGGACCGGGAATGTGTTTTGACACAAAGTTGAACTGAAAGCCACTCAGTCTGTCATCGGCTGCTGTAGGGATGTAATCAGATTGGCTACCTGAGAGCATGCTGCGTTGTAATGATCTCTAATCACTCAGTATGTTTTAATGAATCAGTCACTGGGATTATTATCCCCCTTTTATCTAAGTAGATAAAATGTGTGCACGTGTCTGTGTGTGTCTTTGACTGTGCGTCTTTTATGCGTGGGCTCCTGTATGTGTTTCTGTCAACAGGCCTCCCCCTTTCACACCAAACACGGCAGAATCTTTTTGTGGATTCCAGATGTCATGGCAACAGCATGACAGTAGCCTCATGCCCACGCAGTAATCGTCACTGATGAGGTAAATATGCTATACTGCACTAAGACATGTCAACGCACGTCACACTGTCTTTTAACACTATGAAACAACCTAATTCTCCTGGTGGTAACGAGTCGTTGACATACAGTTGCTTTCAAAAAGGATGCACTGTGTGATTTCGTGACAGGAAATGGAGCAAAAGCTGCATTCTGTCTTTTTGGTGTGGCATAAACCTGTACAGAGGCAGATGACACCGGTTGCCCAGAGAGAGCAGAGACAGAAATAGAGAGAAAGAGGGTGACATAAAAGTCTCACAGATTCATCCATGACTTATTTAAAGTGTTAAACCCTCCCACTTGTGAAACAACATAAATCAGTTTGCAAAGCTGCTCAGTTCTTCACCGGAAGTGCTCACTTTCCTGCAAGTGTATCAGCTTATAATGCCAATTTCTAAACTCACTGGAATGAAATATGTGAATACTTCATTGATAATATTAAAAATTCTGCTGTAGCACAAACAGTTAACATCGAAGCCTCAGGCCCAGACAGACTGATAAGACAGACAGCTGGTTAGATTTGTGAGGCGTCCTCAAGTGTAGTTCTCCGCCTGGGAGGCCATGTCTCTGAATGAATTTACTGAAACCTGCTAGGTCCCTGTAGACCGCCACATTCACGTTCACATGTTGATTAACCCATGATTGCAAAAGGTCAAAAATTTGAAAATCAAATGTCAAACTTTGCCTGGATGCAATCCAGCTTTAAAGCTGTTGCCACACACACACACACACACACACACACACACAGACAGCTGGTGGTAAACTGTGACTGTGAAACATGGTAACCTACTGCAGGGCTGGTTGTATAGTCTGATTCTGGCACAGAACCAGGAGCTTGTTTGTGCCTGTGGGTGTATGCATATGTATATCAGATAAGTTCATTGGGTCAGTTGTGAAGTTTGGTTATTTATAAATATTTAACTAAAATATGGCTTTTGGCTTTAATTATAATCTTATTTATTGAAAAATATGATTTTTAGAAAGAGGCAGATCTTATTAAACTGATTTTCACCCAGATTTTATTTTTAGATTTTAAAAGAAATACGACACGAACAACGACACAAATGGCTAAACTACACTTCTTTGCATCGCAAACACTGAAGTTGCGAATTACACTTTTAATAACATTTTTAAATATAATTTTCTCACTTTCTATATTCAAAATAAAATTTCTTAATGTCAAAATTGACCAGCTTAAATCAGACGCTTAAAATCTGTTTTAGGAAATAAGCCGCAGTATTATTTGAACGGTATGAAATAAAGATAATCTATGAGTTCCCACCCACTGCAACTCCAGTGAGAGTTACCAAAAGGAAAGACTAAAATCTGTGATATGATACATGAACATTCACATTTCTCATTTTGAAAGTAATTCTCAGTACTGTTTTGTATTAGTTTTTTTCCCCACTCAGTATATTCTAGGAATACATTTAATGCTTTTTAGGAAGCATCTAACCACAGTAAATGTAATTCTGGCCTGTAGCTCCATCAATATTCAGCTATGTGGGAAGTAGGCAGCAATGTCCGAGATGAACGTGGTTATGAAATCATGGCTGAGTGGGTTATGCAAACACATACACGGACAAACACACACACACACGAATGGGACAGAGTGTATCGAGGGCTTAATTAACAGAACTGATGCAAGTCTGTCCCCACAGTGATTGCACAGTCAGGCTCATTGATTCTGAACAAAACTGGAACAATGATACGACTTCCATTATGTTACTGCTTCTCACTCTAACGTCTTTTGTGGAAATTCATGCCTCTGTTTTTCTCGCTCTCTCAGAGTCACTTTGAATAAAACTATTTCCATGTTGTTTTGCTGGTGAACGCTGATGGAAGATGGACAACTGGCCTGGCTGCACGGACTGTATACAAAACAGCCCTGGAAATTTAGAGACTAGACTGGCCAAACACAAGTGACCCTCAGATTCCTGTTCTCACAATGTGAAAATACATGCATGTCAAATAGTTACCTGAAGGCAGCATAATCCATCAGGTCAGCACAATCAGTCTGTCATCGTCAACTCAGAATGTGAAAGAGAGCGAAGCATAAAAAGCTAGCAGGGAAGCAAAATCGACTCAGGAGCGGTGATAAATGTGTAACATCACCACACACACACACACCTATAAAGCTGGCCTGTCTTTTTGTATCAGTGTAGTTGGACTCTCAGAATAACAAGTTTTCCCACATGCGGGGAAAATTCCCACGACTGTAGATGGCCAATGAATCCCTGTACTCACTATATTTGATGCTGAGGAAGAGGCCACCTGTGTGCATATGTTTTTCATGTGTGTATACATCTCTCTAACTTTCAACCATTTGATATTTTTTTCTTTGCATCCAAGGTCTGCCATTCCTTTAAAAAAAATTAGAAAAAGTATTTTCTCTTCTGGAGCTGGTTGAACAAACAACTCTATGTGTGATTAAAGAGACCCTTTAATAATGGAAGCCACGGCTCCATACATTATTATCAATTATCTAGAGTGCAGTTACATTTGCTGTTTAGCGTTTGCCTGCTGCATAATGTTCCAGCATCTAGTCAGTGAAGCCTGCCAGTGTTCATCTATCACTTCAGCTCTTTGTTTGCTGTTCATCATGTTACGTGATTGCACTGACGTCAGCGCACACACACACACGTATGCAAACTGCCTATTTGTCCTATTCTGTGTCTATCAGCCTCTGTTTTTTGTTGCGCTCTATTTTTCTGTTGTTGTCACTAACACACACAGGTTCCAGATATGGGGACAGGATGTTCTGGCTCTGTCTGTATTTAATACATGTTTTAATGTAGTGTCTCTGGGCCTGCGCACACTGTGAAAGCCACAATCAGACAGAACTAATTCTCCCTATTCTCCATTTTTGAGGAAGTACAAGTGTGCATTTGTGTGAATTGGGTGTACCTGTTGCAGCCAGTAGTGCTAATAATAAGAGGTTCAACCAAAGGAAAACAAAACTCCAGCATCATGGTTTGTAATATTATTCTGTTCACTCTCCCACAGCCATATGAAAGCTGCATTATGTTACTGCTAATGCAAATCCAACGTTTCCTACTGCAGCTGTTTCACATTTAAAGTGTTCAACTGGCAGCCACAGTGAGATGTTAGGCAAAGAGTTGCAGGCAACAGGCTGCACGCCTCCAACTTCTCAGTAAGGTAGCAAACTCCTTTTACTGTGGCCTGCTGTTGTGTGGACAACACCTCACGCCGCAGCATGAAATCAGATCGTGGTTGCGATTATTATTGACATCATTGTTAAAACAATGTGAGTTTGTTTGGTTGCACTGCAAACAGATACATCAGTTGCTCTTCTGTTGTACTTCTGGCAGTGAGTGTCTGCTGTAGTGTTAAACCGCACTTGCTGTTCCCACGGTAACCTCAAGTGTCGCCAAATCAACCAGGACTGAAATCTTAAGGATTATATCTTTAAATGACAAATATTCTGGGTGTATTTTTATTATTTTAATGCATTCTCTTTTCCAGTGTTACAGTACGTTTTATTTCTTTACAGCCATATTATTCTGAATGACTGCCTTATCAGATGACTTCCTGCAAACTTCTCTTATTTACTCTTCAAACAAGCCTTTAATTAAAAATTAAGTTCCACCAAATTTGTGTGCTCTACACTCCCACACACACACACACACACGAGTGAATCACAATAAAATTTCATGCAGATGGAAGTTGTGGACACACTGACATGCTATCTCCCCACACGCAGCAGTTAGTTGAGAATGGCAGGAGGCTTTGCTGATGCACTCTGCTCCTCCATATTCTGTGATCCATGTCAGTCCTGTTCACACAACCACACACAGCACACACACCCCTCCAAACACCCAGAGATTGTTTATGCCGCTATCTCTGCACTTTGAATATGCAAATAGCCCCTAAAGGAGTTTTTCGCTGGGTGACTTAGTCACTAAGCAACCAGAGATAACAGCTAAATTTCCACATACAATTAAAAAATCTCTCCCTCTATATGTTCAGATAATTCCCTGTTTAAGAGGATTTCACATGGCAGGTTACTATTTAAAATAATCTCTTGTTAAGAATTAATCCTTAACATGGCGTTAAGTAGCGTTTCTGGCGGCATGATATGACTGATATGAAAGATAAGGAAAGAATATAAGTTATTTTATACATTAGCTTTCAATAGAATCTCAGTACAGTACTGTTTGGAGCCTATGGAAGAAAGGAAATAATACAGATGGTCCAATGACTCGTGCAGGTTCTGGTTTCTATTTTACAAATGTGTTTTATGGTGTGTTTATGTGTGTTCTGTGAGACCCATTATGGAACATCTGATGACAAACTCCTTTATATAGTGATGTTTTTGGGTGTGTGGGAGGCCACTGGGGAAAATAAAAAACAGACTGAAATACACAAGCAAACACAAAAATACATAGAAATATCATTTTTGGTACTGTCATGCTTGCAATCTCACCATCAATATTTGTTCAGCTGCCTGCAGCTAAAACATTTTTTCCACAATATCTTTAACCACTTGCTGCAGTTTTACAAAGATGCAAAGAAGAAGAAGAAAAGCAGACTTGAATGAATACTTTTACAAAGCGTGAATGCGATTGTGCAATCATACGAATACCCAACATAATGGAAAATCAATACGAATCCTAAGATGTAAAATAAAATGTATGTACTTAAATTATATTTCAATCAGGAGAGCAACTAATAGAAAGAAGAGTTTAAAGAGTTATTTAATTCATTTATTTGGTATAGTGTGCACAATACAAAAAGCTGAAGAAATATGTGAGGAGTATTAGTCAATTAGACCATAGTGTCATGTTGTCATTTTACAGGGGTGGTCATGCCATGAGGAGTACAGGAATATCCCCCGTATGGAGTCCAGACACTGCTGGAGGTGAAAGAGTGAAGATGGATTGATGTGACGTGGAGCGGGACACTGATGACATCACTGGAAGGACCCAGTGGACAGCTGATTCTGATGAAAGCTGGAGGTGAACGGGATGGAGGTGGGTCACACCGACCTGACACTGAAATGACAGTAGCAGAAAAAGGGACAGCTTCCAAAGTTTGACAGCAACAAGATGATTGGCTCACAGAGATCGTGGCAAAATCTGAATGGCTGAAGTGAAAACGCCCTCAGTCAGCTGATTCAGTTGGAAGTGGGAAAGGGAAAATCTAACTAAAGTAAGCATGAAAATAGTCTTCCTGATTGAACTTTCCCCAGTCATCATTTTTGGGTTTTGCATTAATACTTATGTCCATCAAAGTACCAAACATCTATAGAACATAATAGTAAAACAGAAGCTTACTCATGTAAGACAGAAGGATATACATAAAGCAAATATGCAATATATGATTCTCTTAGATGAACTATTTAGATGCTTGCATACCAGTTAGTTATCTATGTACACTATAGTGTAGTGTATTGACTCTCCTGGTACCGTGACACACTTTACACAGACACATGTTTATAATAAAAAAAAAAAAATGTAACAGGTTATTGCTTTATAATACCTGGAAGCAGAGAAATAAGCTGGGAGTGAGTTAGCTGCTCCCTGGAGGTACCTGGCTAGTTTATGTATACATAAATAACATATTGTATCCAGCTCCGTTTGCCGTTGTTGCAGAGATCATACCACCGCTGATACACTTTGTTAATATTTTAAGGATTATACTGGGCTCAACAAAAAGACCACTGTCCCATTGGATCACTTGTTATTCATTTAGTCAAATCAAAGCATGTTGTCCTCACATGACTTTGGATTGTGTTCCAAAAATGTAAATGATCCTAGACAAAACTGGCTTCTGTAGTGAATCATTTATGTTTTTCCTTTTAAATCATGCAAATAAATATCAAATGAAATAACTTTTTGATACATTATTTCTGTAAGCAGTCGAATACCGCTGATCTAACTTTCACCCTAACAGCAAAGCATACCCCTCCACTGCTTGAGGAAGGACTTTGAGTGTATAAATAAAGTAAAATAACTCTGAAGGCAATATACATGTTCCCAGCATTGTTTGCTAATTCTGCTTCATGAGTCCAATACAACACTTTAAATCTCTGGCCTCTCTGAAGAAGCATTTGTATGAGCCTTGATCACTGCCAATTTTACAAATCCCACCGACTTTTTGCACACCAGAGTTTTAACTCTCACAGTAATTGGCTGAGATTTGCTCTAAAACTTTCTAGTAAACAAGGGCTCCTTCTCTGAGGATCAGAGGGTTGGCGCTCACCACCTAAGCACTGAAACTGTACATGCACACACACACACACACACACACACACACACACATATATGCAACCACCCTCAGGAAAACATGCATTTTCGATTTATTTTCATTAGGATCAGCATAAAGCTCCCATCAAAGTGACCACTCATCCTACTAGAGTTCATATACAAGAGGACACGGTTTCTCCTGCATAAAATTCAAATTTACATACATCCATATCTCCAAACACACACGCTCCTCATTATTTCACTGTCTAATTATAGAAAAATACATTGCCCTTTAATGTCTATTGCCTGCAGAGGTTTGCAGGAGCCTGCATGCAGACTGAAGGGGAAAATACAGCTTCTGAGCAGCCAGGGAATGGGTCTGGACCACTGAGCCTTTACCCAGGGATGTAAATCACTGTTTAAGTCTGGATCATTTACACAAAACCACTCATCATCCACTTCTACAGAGGGCTGTGCTCAAAGATAATGGCCTGTTTGTGGGTCCTGTTGGGTCTCAAAGCCATGAATACTTTCTACTTGTTGCTGAAGTTATGGAATCTTATAAAGATGGGCTGGGACTAGGTTTCTGAGCTAGCATGTGGTGTGCTTCTACCTAGCCATTTGCTGGTCAGGTACCTTTCACACCCTATATTAAATCCATGAGGTGATTGCTGATACCGGTACCGTAACTGCATGAATAGACGTGCATCAAAATCCAAACAGCGGCTGGCTTGACCGCAGTAAAAAGCAATCTACATGCACCTGTTCAAACACAGCCTTCTTGCTATTAAATATGCCATTAATTTTCTTTGCTCCCGCTCTGTCTTCTCCACGGACTTCAAAACTCCCTTTTGCGTTTACTAACAGTGGATTATGCCAAGCTGTCACTCCAATCGAGATTGGCCAATAGAGACGCATCTTTCATAGGTCCCACTCACGAGATTTCAGCTCAACATTTTGGATTGGCAAACAAAACTTTTGGATGACATCTTTAATCACAAATTCGTGAGTGGTGATAGTTTTGCTCTCAAACCTATTTTTTGATTGCATAATAAGACACAAAAGTAACTCCATACAGAAACACTTAGATATACAGATATTTATTTGCATGTGAAAATGGTTGAAACTATCAGCAAAGTGGACTGCCTGCTACACCTCCATCTTGAAAGCAAAGGTTTTGGATTTGTCTTAGAAAGAAAACCTGTTTTACCCTTTGTGTGTTATTGTGAGCACACGTGGGCTTTTGATTTGTATCAATTAGCAATGTTTAAGAAGCGGATCCGTGCATGTGCGTATGCTGCACACGTCAGAGCACCTTTCCTGTCAAGTGTCACATTTTGAGCAGCAGCAATTTCTCACCTGCATGTCCATTCATTTCTAACACAGCCATTCCCTTTTTTTATTTCAAAGTCTCTGCGTGAGCTCTTCTAAAAGCTTTCCTGTCTGCGGTGGAAAAGGGAATAAAGCTGGTGGAAAATGAGGGATGCATGTGAACAGAGACCAGATCAGTGATTCAGCACGTTTTTTGTTGGCTTGAGAGAAGAAAAATAAGACCAACGGAGAGATCACATGGCTAATGAAAGTTCTGCTGGAGCCGCTGGTGCTTTACTGAACCATCTGCTAATAATATGGCTTTCATCTAGATCGGCCCATTCAGAACCACTAACACACATGCTGAAACTACTACACACGAACATGCACAGAAAACATTCACACACAGGGCCTTGTACAGACGTATAATACACATTCACAAAATCTCGTTCCTTTTGTCCGTCATTCACTTGCTTGCTCTTAACCATTCAAAAACACACACACACACACACACACACACACACACACACACATTCTGTGACACTGAATTGAAACCATCTGCCGGGGCTTGAAATCACGAGCCTACATAACACACCCACGAAGAAATAGGTATCACGGTCACTATGGCAACATGTTCCCATGCACCAAACAAAACAAATCTGCATGTGAGAGTTGTCATGTTGTTCCCAATCCTGCCAGATAAGAGGAAATCAGCCTAAATGCTTTGTTTGTGTTGTGTGGAGCCGATTTTCTAAAATCTACTCCACGCCAACTAATCTGGGGAAATGACAGGTGCAATCACTGTTTTCAGGAAAACAGAAAGATGTCCAGTGAATATTGCACAGGTTGTAAGCTGAAAGTCTGTGTCCTTGTCTGTTGTGTGTGTGAGTTCCTTATAATCCTGTCTAATTTCCATAATGCGGAGATGGTGGGTGGAGCAGACATGGTAATCCAGGACTGGACTCCATGGATTAGGCTAGAGATTGTCTGGGCAGCACAGTGGGAGCAGATTGAAGCTGTTTTCTCAAACATGTAGTCTCGGAAAGAGCTGAGGTCAACTGCGACTGGTCGGCAGTTTTGGGTTGATGTCCTGTGGATGACCCTGAGATTCCAGACCACACACACGTGGTCTGAAAAACGAACAGTCTCTAAAATGATGCCAACTGCTAATTGATTCTGGTACAAATAAACTATTCTTGCACACCCACATAAGTATAGTACAATCCCTTAAGTACACACCCACTGTATGGTACCCTTCTGGCAGGGTTAAACTGTTTTTCAACTGTTTATCCTTTATTATTTTGGTCCCACAACTTGAAACTATTTGTTAGCCACTGATAGCACTTAGCAAAAACCTTTAAGTTACTAATAGTCGTTAGCAAAAACCCTTACTGATAGCACTGCGCAAAAAAACCTTTAAACTCTTTAAATGTAAAATTTATTTCATTCCTATCGTGTCTGTCTGTGCTTTTGAGTAAGACATATTCCAAAAGTTACTTTTCTGTGACAACAATACATTTTGGGGTTTTCATAATTTGTCGTGAGTGTGTCAAATGTCTACAGCAAACACTGAGCCATTGTGCTCAGTGATTAACATCATAAAAAAAAATATTAGCACTGGCAGAAAGGAAGCAAGAAAGAACAGTAGCACTAGCCATACAGCAGACAAAAGTCCCTGAACACCAGCATTACTATTTTTTATATCAGTTTGCCAGCACTTATCTCCCTCTTCAACAGCTGTGGTGACTTTACAGTTAGTGCCAGTTTGAGCCTCAGGCTACAGTAGCTGCCATTTCAAAGAATGACAGCTCATCAAGATGGATGAAAACTGTTGGAGTGTGTCCTTGAGAGGGCAGGACGACAAAACATTTTGCTAACTTGATGCTAGAAGTTGGAATATAACTAAATGTTATTATAGTTAGTTGTTATTAATAGTTAATCTATAAAGAGGGTAAGTCTAAATTAAATTATAATTGCCCCTGTGCTGAAAAGCCCACAGTACTTCCTATCTACTTCATTTATTATAAGCAGGAAAGGAATTGAAAGATTTTCAGCTGTAGCCCCGCAGGCCTGAGGTTTCATTAGTCTGCAATCACATGATGACAAGTGGAGTAAATTTTGCTTTACTTCAATGTGAAAATTACTTGCCACAGGCAAGCTGCCTAATAAACCTGCCATCCCGGTGTGAGAAACCGAATGCTTTCATTTATGAATCTTTTTGCATGTCAGGGCATGTCTGCCGTGCACAGAACAGATGACATAATATTACCAGAACTTTCTGTGACCTAACAGTAATTACGTAGGTCCAAGATGAACGGGTTACCTGCACTCCATTACCCTACATTTGATTATTTTTTAGATAATATAACAAATATGTTATAAAAATTAAAGGATAAACACCCTGAAAGAAACCAGAGGATCCATGAATCAGTTTTTTCAAATTGAGTCCAGAAAATGTCAGGAAAGAATGCCCGTCACAATTTCCCAGAGTCTAAGGTGACGTCTTCACATTTTGTATTCTGTCTGAACAACAGTCCAAATCCCAAGAGGTTCAATTTACCACATCAGCATAGCATAAATTGGCAAAAATCAGCAAATTCTCACATTTTAGCAGATGGAAGCAGTAAAAATTTTAATCGAAAACAATTGTTGTCAATTAACTAATCGGTTAATTTACTAACCTTATCAGCACTACTATTTACAAAATAAAATGCCATCATGAGTATTCTGTTGCTTCTCATTTGTGCAGCAAATTTAGGTGACTTACAAAATCTTTGTGGCAGATAGTTATGTACTGTGTGTACTATGAGCTGTGTCAGCTGTATCATCATGCTGTGGTGCTGCTGGTGGGCATTACATCCACTGACTCAGAGTCGGCCACCACTTTGCCTTGTCAGCATATCATCCTGTCTGTATATGGTTGTGTATTTTATACTGCGACAAATGACAGTGCTGTTGATGTTTATGTGCATGTGTGTGGGTTAGGTGTTTGTGTATCCACCAGTGTATCTATCTGTAATTACAAGAGTGCTTGCACATGTTTTTAAATAAGCAGATCTACGTAGTTTATAGTCTTCTTTACCACATCATGCAGGCTACCTCACTCCTTCGTGTTTCTGTCTATTCACAGGTTCTTGTTGTTTTCGGGAGAAACTGCAACTGAGATTTTGTAGGAAGTGTGACCTCCAGGGGAGAGAAGAGCTGTGTGTCGTGTCGAACGTTCTCACAAAGATCTGCACGCCGCTTTGATTGGTAATTACAGGATGTATCTGAGCATGGAGGCCAACCACTTGTCTGCAAAACACACACACCATAAACACATGCATGCCATATACTGTACACCCACAGAGCATGCATAAAGGTGAGATACAGTCCTCCAACAATACTTTTTCTGCCGACCTCACATCTAGCAACTGCATGCGTCACAGCTACTGTAAAACAAACACCTATTATCCCCAAGAGATGTGACTCAAATCCCCCAGTAAGCCCACTCAAAGCCCTGGAAAAGCAGGTTTTGCAGTGGCATGTCTCAGCCTGCCAAACACAAAGCCGACAACATCAATAGAGAAAAGTCACCACCTTCTTGTTGTCACTCAAAACGGACTCGCCTCGAGTCGATGTGGCTCGAAGGATCCCAAGAAATGTGTAGATGTTGATTTTTTTATTTGTTGAAACACCCCTACATATCAGGGTTTATGTCTGGTTTTTGTCACGTCTTTTCATGTCTTGCGTCTCTGATTGGTCTCTTTTGTGTTTTTTACTGTTTATTGTAAGATCGACTTTAGAAAACTTTCATACAAATGAAACTTATCAGTAATAGTTGTGGATGTAATATAAAGACTGGCAAAGTTACCATGTTGATTTGTTCCCTTGCAGAATTGTTCCATTGTATTTAAAAAGGTCAAAGCTAATAAAGCAGAATGCTGGAATTTACCAAAGACAGGATTTGAGAAAAATTAAAAGCTTTACATGCAAATCTGTCTGGAAAGAGGTTAAAGCTTTTGAAAAGTGCTCCCTTATAAGTATGATTAGTCTCTTTGCTCTCATTCTGCTTTCTCAATCTTATCACTCCCTGTTGGAAACATGAGCTGAAATCTCTCTCAACTTGCATGTTTTTCACAGCAAACTTTCTCACAATCCTTTCTGCTCTCTCTCTCGCTCTCTCTCTTTGTTGTGTTTTTCTCCCCCATTCACTTCCTCATCGCCTGGCCCGTGCGATTGGTCAGAGGAGGTGGAAAGTTGGCCAATGGGAGGGCAGTTGCCAGGCAGCCTGTGCCTTGTTTGGAGGCGTCTGGAGGCTCAGCACAGCTGTTCCATTGAAAAGCAGCAGGACATAATAACAAGGGCCCCTCGCCATGCACACACACACACACACACACGCACACGCTCACACAATGTAGGCTGATTTGGATGTTATGGTAAAAAAAAAAAAAAAGTAATGTGCACTAGTTTTTTTGTTGGCATCTGTTTTTAAACACAAGAAGAATTTACATTTATAGTTTTATGTCTTTGTTTTTTTTATACTTCGTATGCATTGTGTGTTCTTTGTCTTTTGTGGTAGAGAATTAGGTGAGAGGACTATAAGTATCACTGGGATTGTTTCTCAACTTTTTTCCGCTTTCTTATTCATTTTCAATGCAGGGATTTGATAGAGGGGAAAAGTCAAGATAAGTTATACAAGTTTAAACAGCTTGTTGTTTGAAAAATTAAGTTAATTTACTTTTGAAGTCTTGATGTAAATTCATATAGAGTAGTATCAAACACATTTAAAGGGGTTTTAAAGGAAATAAAGATTAAAATCATTTATTGTTTTCATTATCACTTTGTTATTCAACAGGTAGTTGTTTCTTGCCTCACATTTTGTTTATTTGTTTGTGAAAAAACTGCATTAAATGTTTTTTTTGGGTATTTTTGGCCACCTAGGGGCAGCACAACCAAGCTGTAAACACTGACATATTTTATACTATTTATATAGAAAATATTGATTACAGCAGCGTTAAGTCCTTTCATGGCAATCAGTAAAGTGGCTGCAGTGTGTTATAGAACATCAGCGCTGAACGGATGATTTGTCACAATGTACTGAAAGAGGAAATCACGAGTGAGAGAAAGAAAAAAAATCTTACTGTGACCTTGTCTGTCAGTTCACAGCCGTGTTTTGCAGTTTGACAGATTGCCTAATAGCGCTGGAGAATTGTTAACTAAGACAATGACCCACATCACCCAGCAAAACATTGTTTGTCCATCTGTCCCTGTGTCCCGCTGAAACAATACAATCCCCATATGCATCCTGTACATTTTACCACCTGCATACTTCACACTTGTTGCCTCCGCAGATTGCAAACGCTGTGTGTAGAGGTGCATCCATGCTGGTGTGGAGAATAAAGACAGTAGTGAGAGGATGTAGAGTTTAACAATGCAGACCAGTTGATCGACTGGGCTGACACATGCGTCATGTAGCATGTGGTGAGCTTTTCTTGGCTGATAGCATCAATAATCTGCTAAGCATGCACAAACACACACACACACTCTGAGCAATATCATAATTGTGCTCTAAATGGAGATTTCAGCAGCACATGAGTCACTCTGGAGGAACAATGGAGTAATTTAAAGGACAAAAGGAGCGGCTCTGCTACAGCGCTTCAGTATTGCTCGCTTCAGCGCAATATGTGGCGGCCAAATGTCAAAGCTGCCTCAAATTGTTGCTTTTACACTCCTCTTCTCCACATAGAGAGACAAGAAAAAGCTAATGGATCAGTTGTCTTCTCCATGGGAAACATCAATTGTGAGGATGCAAAGCTTGTGCATGCGAGTGTGTGTGTGTGTGTGTGTGTGTGTGTGTGTGTGTGTGTGTGTGTGAGCGATCAATATGCCTCCTGAGGTGTATTCTTCAAAGACAGGGTCCATTTTAGAGATCAGTCTTCTTGGACAAACAGACAGGAAGATAAAACTACTACGAGAATATGTTTTTGTCATAGTTTAATTTGGTTTCTAATGGAAAAAATAATAACCTCCATTATATTCTGTCCTGTTCCCACAGTTTACTGACTGAGTCATAGTGTAAACCATGTTGACATTTAAATTTTTCTTAGTGTATGCAGTGTTCCTGTCCCACCAGCCTTTCCTGACCTGACCTTGTTTTGATCAGCCTGTCCTGTATGAGGAACTGACCGACCAGCAGACCTGTTAGATAAGCATCATTAACACCAGTCTATGCCAGTTTGAGCTTTTGATTTCAAGGGACTTCTCACTCAAACTTCAAAGCAGAGCGTAAAAAGAGCCTGAAAGCTAAGGTCTAAACTGTTTTTCTGCTTGAAATTCCCATTTCTCCTCCTTCCAGATCCTCTCCCTCTTCCTCATCCCTCTTTTCTCTAAAGCTTCTTGCCATGTTGAATTTTCTGACACACAAGAACTCCATACTAAAACAAAAACACAGGTCTAAATTTGGTGGAGCTATTCTAGGCAAGGTTAAGACAACACCATGTTACAGACTGTTGCGTGGCTTTCGCTCAAACCCTCTCAGGAGAAAAACAAGGAAAAATATTTTGATGTAGAAAGAAAAGTAAGACTAAATCACAGTCTGTACACTTCCTGTCTCTCTCTTATTCTCATACAAACACAAATTACTTGATGTTCATTCCTCTTTTCTTTTCACTTTAGCTCATCTTGACATTAGGACACTCCGGTACGGTCAAGAGAGCACAGTCTGGCATTTCGTAAATAACATTCTGGATGTTCATTAACATCCAAAATGTTCAAAAGCCCAATAATGTTAACCATCCTGGACAGTACCAAGTCTCCATTCTGCTGCCAAATACTTCTGAACTGGAATGTTTGATGTTTGTTAATGAGTACTTTGTACTCACATGCCTAGTAGCAGAAGTATTTATATGTAAAGACATTACATTAGAAACAGAAAATGTGGGGCAAAAAAAGTACAATCTGCACACTGTTCTTTGCTCCTGCAATAATCTTTAACTGTTTTATTCACTATGAATATTTTGATCAACTAGATCCTCATTGGCACAAACATCCTATTATATTTACATATCTTAAAACACAAAAATATTACCCACTCATCTGATTGGACAGATATTACTGTGATGCTAATTCCTTAGAAAATTGTTGAAATGATCTGCACATACTGTACAGTACAAGATAATGCATCAGAGCATTTATTATTAGTTTACAGTGATATAGTGGTATTGGTTTTGTTTACAGTGTAAACACTCTGCACTTACTGTACAGTACAGTAGGTTAGGCCAATACATTCAAACACTGTCTGAACAGTAGGATTATGCTCCTGTAGGATAGCAAAGTCTGTTTCCATTGTCATGTGCTGCACACAAATGTGGGTCTGACAGTCTTAGCCAACAAATTGATCACAGTCTGTGACCTTTGCCCTTGTTAACCCCCCTCGTCGCCACTATTACCAGCAGTCAGGCTCCGAGCAGATGGGATAGTCTGGGGGTGGGTTCATTTTTACACAGCCGTGTTGTCACTCAAGCCTTCTCCTTCTACTGCCTGTGTTTCCCACTACCTCATTTTACTCAATTCTCTCTCTGTCACCCTCCCTTCCTGGATGTATGCCCTCTAGTTACATAGTATTGATGTTTGGTCTGTTTACTGTAAATTAGATTGGGTGTTCTTCAAAAGAAAAAAAAAAAACCCAAGGCAAGCATACTTAATGTTGTCATCAATTATCTGTCCAGTTACCATAACCTACATCGGTACACACCAGAAGCTCGATGGTTCCCCCGCACATGCACATACAGTATGACTAAAATCACACACCCATAATCACATTTACACATTCGTACCCCGCCAGTAGACACACACATATACCCATTCAGACCAAAACCTCATGCAAATTCCACACTGGACTGTGAGGCCACTTACCTGCCCTGACCTCAGTTTTTGGTGACAAACTCATGACACATACTTCGCTTTCAGTTTTGTCTTAACCACTGAGGTCATATGTCCGGTGAGGCCAGGGGACAGGCTACAAATAGGTTGTTTTCTAATCCTCAAGCCGCAAAAAACAGAACTTAAAATTAACTTTTAAGGCAAAAATGACCATAACCCAAATCCTACTGTTTAACCACATCTGTAAATGCCACTAGAGACTCTATACAGATTCAAATCTGTGACCTAGTTGGAAAAAAAAATCACTATTCTTTGATCATTTAAAATGATTTTCCTTACATCTGGGGCTTTGCCAAAGAATATAAAAATCTACAAGGATTATTAGGGCAACTGGCGAGATTGCTGGGCATCTGGGTGCACTGGTGGACAATCATTCAACTGTAGAAGTGATTTAGCTAGAAGGCAAAAGTCCAGACAGACAGATTTTATATCGTGAGTTTTGTCTGTGAAAGGGATTTTTGAATCTGTAGATGATGTATCAAAGCTTGAGAGACAGATAAAGTGGTGGTTTTACTGAAAGGGGTTGATGGGAGGGTAAAACAAAGCAATGCTCTCTTACAATTTCTCTTTAAACAGGAGATGCGTGTCATTATTTGAGGTAAAAGGGGAGAAAATGGCCAATTTAAACCCCTCAAAATGACACAACGTACAGAAGGCCTACACACTGAAAAACACAGTGGTATTTTTAGCTTAAAACAGGTGCAGGTCTAATAAGAAACCACCCCCACCTCTCTGTTTCTTCCATTATTGCTGCTTTTCACACCCCCTCTCCTATACATTACGTCACCTTCGACAGGAAATTAGATGCCACAGCTTGAGGTGTTAAGAGACGTCTTCTCATGGTCTCCTTTTTTCTGCCACTCGGTATTTATATGGATACTGTTTTTTTCCTCTCTTGTCATGGTCCAGAAGAACAGAATCGATTTGGGGACAGACACAGACAAAACATTAAAACACATCTGCTGTATTTTCCCATGCAATGTTATGCAACACAAGGCGGTCTCGCAGTAACTCATGCAGTTATGTGTGGGTATATGCTGCCCCTCTGTGGTGCAGTTCAGTTTCTGCCTATTCACAGTTCACGTTTTGTACACTAGGTGTTAGCATTTAGCATGTGTGTTTATGTGTGTGTGGAAGGACAGCTCTCTGTTTCAAGACAGTTTTACTGAGCTATTTGGATTAACAGATCAGCTGTTTTAGCATCAGTCCATGATCCAGCTTTTACTCAGCAAAGTAATCCAGATAACTCTGTATACCTGCTCCTTGGATCAAAGTCCTGTTGTCATGAATGCTTTGAGCAAACATCCAGCTCAGAAGAATCTCATTTTACAACACAAAAAATGAACACAATAAAAAGTCACCTCATTGTCAAGATGTAAAACTATCGAAAGACTTGTCTACTGTCGCATATTCTGGTACAAAGCATATTCTGAGGCTTACTAAAAATGTGTTTATGCAAATTAACTCTGTCAGGCTTGGTTGTGTGTGTATGCAAACCGTTGCATATATCTATGTTTGTGATACTGACTGAATTGGACATTGGGATAGTCTAAAAGGAATGTTCGGCCTTGTGTATGAGTTGATCTGACGCACGATGTGATGAAAACATAAAAAGAACAAAGACAAGAACTTGATATTCTGAGACCCAGTGGACTGTAAAAAGAGCATCTGATTGCTGGAGCTAGACAGACACTTTTTCTTTGTCTTCCCACATGAATATAGATAATGCAGCTGAGAAAGAAGGAAAACTGATCTCTGACAATCTGACATCTGCAGTGTCACATATAGTATTTTCTCATATGTTTTAGAAGTAGGTGCATTTTGTAGGAATAAATGATGGACAGTAAATCTAATGAGTCCAAATGAGGTGAAATGAGTCGATAAATCAATTCGTCGATCGTCAGAACTGATAATGTTTTCCTTGTTATTTCATTTTTAATGCAAAAATGTCAAACATTTTCTGGTTTCAGCTTCTCAGATGTGAGTATTTGCTGCTTTTCTCTGATTTATATCATTGTAAATTGAATATCTTTTGGTTTTGGACATTTTAAGATGTCACATGTAGCATGATGGGTACTCTATTTAATGTCAGAAAATACTGTAGAGTACAAATAAAGGACAGAATTATCTTATATCTACCTTATACTAATTAAAGTCTGTGACCTAGTTGGAAGAAGTTATCATTCTTTGATCATTAGGGCTTTAAAAACCAGACCAGTCATAATAGGCAAAATCTATATTTTATTGTTCCGTTCATGCGATTAAGCGAATTCAAGAATCTAACTTAAAGCAGTTTGAAAATAAAACATAAATTACAACCAAACCTTAACTAGAACAAACACATTTCTATAAAGTCACTCATTAGCATCAGCAGTCCCCAGACTTCCTGAAGTACAGCACATTATTAGCATATGGGTCAAAGGCCAAGCAGTTTCCAGGAGCTACTTGTCACCCCCATATAACCACTGGGATGTTAATGTTTCCCCACAGCGGGGCAAACAGTAGCCACTGTAAAAACCAACTGTCACCTCTGACCCCTCTTCCCCTAAAGTTGTCCCTTTCCCACTACTGATCCTTCAGATTCCTCTGACGTTGAGGGTAAGTGTGAGAAGTCTCTTCCAGATAAAGGCATTTGAGGAGTCATTAACTATGGCTCACCCAGAGTGTGTGTGTGAAAATTCTCCATACAGAGAGGGGCACTGAAATAGATCATTAAAGTCTTCTATTGCCAGTGGTGGTGGTGGTGTGTGCGGTTCAAAGGTTGCCCCATTTCTTCTGGACTCTCTCAGTCCATTCAGAGAGGCAGGATCAAGTGTCAACAGGATAACGCTGACAAATGCAAGAACTCAGCTTTGGCATATAGAGAGGCTACAAACACTTCAGGTAAGCAACACTCATAAATCAAGCTGATTGGACAATGGCTTTGTTGTATTATCTGAAACCTCTCATATGTTTGGGCTATATTCTAATGTCACTTAACCTTTATTTTTTGAGATGATTGCAAAATCAACCATTTTTTTCTATTCTTCTGACATTAAAAGCCAATATGTAGGAAGGTATTGAAGTGGTAACTCTTCCCTTTGACACAAACTGAACTCCAAATAGACTTATTTGGGATTTGGAGGGATTTTACATCTGTGGTCTCTGAGACCCCAAATGTCATGAAATATTAAGCTGATAAAACGATGTTAAGTATGTTTTTGAGCTGTTAGAGGGCCCAGGATCTCCAGGACCCCAAACAGAACATCAGGGTTAAACAACTGAAACATAATCAGAAATTATAAGGATAACTTTCTAGAAAATGTTCCAGTCTTCCTATCTTAAATCCCCTCCTGATTTTTATTTTCATGTCTTTCAACAGATAAAATGGAAGTGCTCACACTGCTGCTTATGTTCCTCACAGTTTCAGGATATTCACACGTGTTGCAACCCAGTAAGTATAACATTAGGCCTACTTATTTCAAGCATCAATGCAAGCAAAATGTACTTCAGTGACAGTTTTGACTTTGAAATTAAGATATAATCTCATTAATTATCACGGTCCTACGAACAACAGGTCATAAACACTTCCACGCCAATTATTTCAGGAGCCTTTCAAAGGGAATGCTAACTGTTGTCATGCTAATATGTTACTGTGTTACTTGTTTGCAACATGATTTTGGTTTTTGTATAAAGAAAAAAATGTATTTTATTAAAAGAAACAGTTTGTGACTGATACCTAAGTGAACTACCTACTATAAGTGATTGCCTCTGTTTTGTACTGTAGGACTGATGTTCACCCAGATAGCTGGGCTGGACAGAGACCACCAGACTGACATGAGGAGTGAGCAGCTGAGACATGTTTCTGTATCAGTGGAGGAGAAAGAAAAGGCTGCCGAATCCATTGAGAGAAGGAAAACAGAGGAGCAACAGAGGAGGGAAGGATTGACTCCAGAGACGAACCCAGAAAAGAAGAGGATGGAGGAAAAAATCACAGCAGATTTCGCTAGGAATATAGGACAGTACTTGCACAGTAATCGAGAATATTTAAAGGCAGTAAAAGCAATCCTGACAGATAACATAAAAACATGGGAGACAATAAAAGCAGTCAGTAGTCATAAGGATGACGAGACACTTGAGAAAAGTGATCAAAGGGATAAACTGAGGCATGAAATAGTGGAAGAGGAAAGAGAGAGCAAGCTGGTTGCAGGGATTAGTCTTCACAAGGAGACTAGAGGGGGCGCCTATGGAGACGGAGAAAAAATTCTAACTGTAAATCAAGAAAATGTGGAGGAGAAAGGAGGAAATGAGGAAAGAGAGAAAAGAGCTGAAAAGGGCAATAACATAAAAAATGCAAACCATAATGAATTAGTAGAAAGAGAAAAGGAAGGTCACATAGTAGTTAGCAATCTCACACCTCCTTTAAGCACATCCTCCACTCAACTGGGGAAAGAGTTCAAGATTCCTGCCACAATTCAAATTATCACCCAGTCTCAAAATCCTCAGAGTTCTCCTCCTCCTGTTCATCATCATAATGTCCCTCCATCACATCTGGTTACACCCACACGAGTTCCTCCAGTCTCCTCTCACCTTCCCACCCCTTACCCCAAAGTTAGTCCTCACTTCTTCCCTCCGTCTGTCACTCTTCCCATTCCTACAACAATCAATCACTACTCAGTCTCAACATTGGCTCCTGGCGAGGCGAGGTCTGTCCTACTGCTTGAAGATTTCCTCACTGAGGTGTTACAGAGTGCTGGACATCATCTCAAGCAGAATGAACTGGAAGTAAAGGTTAGCCCATATTTAGAGGATGTAATGGCAAAAAACATATTGTTTAAACCTGCACGGAAGGAGCTACAAACCACAAGGGACATAAACACCGTTGTTCAACCACAAGAGGCTGAATTTATCCCAGAGGTGCAAGCAGCGACGCCAGAACCCAAAGATGCAACGTTTATAACCAAAGATTTAAAAACTAAAAAGCCAAATTCTACCCCGAAATCAAATGAAAATAATCCCACTGCTAAACCGGTCGAGCTTACACATAAACCAGACATGACACAGCCCACAGGCAAACCCAAAACAGCTAAACTGATGGAAAATGACACCAAACTTACAGTGAGGAAAAATAAAGCATCTCCTCCTCAACCGCAACTGACCGAACCTTCATCCAAACCGCACCTGACGACTGCCAAAACGCCTTCAATGAGGCCAACAAAAATCAATAGAAGTAGTAAAAATAAGACAATTAAGAAGTCCAAGGAAAAGAAAAGGAAAAAAGACAATAAAACCCAAAAGCTATCAGAGAAGAAGAAGGAGGTCATCACGCCAACGCACTTTCCTTACTTTATGGATAATTACTGTCCTCCTGAGTGTGCCTGCTATGGAAGGTAAGACATTAAAGATATTTAATGAAAATGATGGTTGCAACCCACTGTGTTATGGCACTAGTGTGTGACTGGGAGCATTGGGTACAGTTTGAGGATCTATATGCATGTTTATTCTCATTATGTATTGTTTTCCAGAGTGGTCCAGTGCTCAGACAAAAGTGTGGATAAGGTTCCGTACGGTATTCCCTATAATGCCCGCTACATCCTCCTCATGAATAACCACATCAACAGCATCCAGCTGGACCTTCTCGATGAATATGCCTCTATGGAGTTCCTAGTGTTGAGCAACAATCGGCTCACAGATGGTGCCATAGAGGGGGCCTTTGAGGGGGTCCCGGCTCTGAAGCGCCTCTACCTGGATAGCAACCTCCTAGAAAGCGTGCCAACTGACCTTCCAGTTTCTCTCGAGGAGCTTCGTTTGGACAATAACCAGCTGAGTGTGATGTCTGAGGCAGCCTGGGCCCAGTGCCCCGGCCTCTTGGCTTTGAGCCTCAGCAACAACACCCTGGGGAATAGATCTGAATCTCTTCCTAAAGCAGTGTTCTTTCCTTTGTGCAACCTGCGCACACTGAACCTGGATCACAACCAGTTAACGTCGGTTCCTCTGGGCTTGCCACTGTCCATCAAGGAGCTCTACCTCAAAGGGAACCTCATTGAGCAGTTCCACGGGGGAGCCTTCAACGGGATATCAGAGCTGGTGGTGTTAGATCTGAGTGCAAACAGACTGACAAACAAGGGTCTTCTCAGGGAGTCCCTTCTCAATGCAACTCACTTGGAAAGCCTCAACTTAGAGGGGAACAGATTAAAACAAGTTCCACGACACCTTCCCCACTCACTTAAAACTCTAAATCTGGAGGGCAACCTCATATCCTCCATAAAGAGAGCAGCTCTCAGCACCTTGAAAAACCTGGAACACCTGGGTTTAGCAAGGAATAAAATCTTCAAAGTGGCACCAGGGGCATTCAGGACATTGCCTGTCCTGCACCAGTTAGACCTGTGCCACAACACCTTGCATCAGGTGCCCAGACAGCTGCCTCAGGCTCTGCACTCAGTGGCACTCACACACAACAAGATTCAGTCAGTGCCTCGTGATGCTTTCTGCTGGGGTAATAAAAGCCTCAGTGGGCTTGTGCGAGTGCAGTTAGAACACAATTTAATTGATATGGGGAAGTTGGACACACAGGCTTTCAGATGCTTACGGGGATTCCAGGTGGTGCACTTCTACTGAATATTCAGAGGAAAACATATAAACAATCATGCTGCTAGGACTATTTAAGTTAATATTTGCATGTTTATGGGCCTTACTCCCTTACTTTGTAATCCAAGACCTGTGGTGAATGCCATTGCTATGCCAGAAACCAATGGTGAAATTGACCAACTGATTAAAAAAAATATATTTATTGTGTGTAACCCGCCCAAACCTCACTCTTTTGGTTGCTTTTATGACATTAATTCTCTTCCCACAGGCTGTTTTTCCCAACAGGAGAACAATGGATTACTGTACATGCAACAGGAATAGTCTAACCAAGTTATCCGTAACAAAATTATGTGATTGCCAAACTTCAATCTATTGGTGGTTTCCTCATGACCATTTTCCAAAGCAGAACTATTTAGAATAATTTCCAGGCAACATTTGGTTTCCATTCACTGCAGTGAAATCAAACTGATTTGTAGAAACTTGAAACTTGCATGAGATAGTTAATCTTAGACACATTCATCATCTTTATTGTATATGTCCAATCTATCCCTGGTGGTAGATTTGAGTAGTCAGCAGCCGAAAAGCATTTACATTTCATCTGACAGAAAATTAAATTAAGAGTGCTTATAATAAGCAGACTGATGTGAAAAGGGTGATGTGAATTTAGTCAATTTTTTGCATTTACTTTGCATAGAATTTCAGAGGGGTTTACAAGTTCTTTCTGCAGTTCCACCAACAGGGAGAGTTGTTAAAACATGTTGATGTGATGGATTATCTCTGTCACACACATTTAAAGTGTCTGCAAGATGCTTTTAACTCTACAGTTAAAGCAGATAACTCCTTGCAAGTCCAAATAATGCTTTTTTTTTTAAATTACACAAATTTACAAAAATTTATGCCACTTAAATCTCTATATGTGGGTTGACTTTTTGTTAATGGTTTAAATATTGTGGACTTGATGTGGATGGAATAAAGATAATATGTACAAACACGTTCTGCTGGTTTTTACATTGCAAAAGCTGAGACTAGACACACGTCTCACTCATCTGAGTAGCATGATGAGGATTAGGTTCTGTGTCTAAACTTTTCATGGGGGAAAAAAGGATTTTGAGCATCTAAAGCAGCTGCTGCAGAAATGTTCATTGATTGGGCCTTTTTATTTTTGTCTTCCATGAATCAAAATTCCCCCACATGATGCCTTCTTCAAGGGAAAAAAGCCAAGGAACTCTTCTGAGTGATATATATAGAGTACAGGACAGGTGATTCAAGTCAGTGAGCGATCAACACGAACATAGAAATAGAGCCCATAGAGCCTTCCATCAGCTGTATCTCCACATTGTAGACAAAAGCAAACACAAAATATAAAATCACAGAGTAAAAATTTTAAAGTGAGGATCACAGAAATGCATCAAAGTCACACATAAAATATTTAAGTTTGAATCAAAGAGCAAAAATTACAGAATGGAAAAACATTTGGCTGCAACATACAGTATATAGAAAATATAATGCTACAAGTTCACATGTTAATGCATCCCTGTCAAAATAGCACACATAAAATGCACATTTCAAAATTTTAAAGTCAAGCGACAAAAAGACAAGACAGTTTGTTAATATTTCCCCAGCAGTAAATGTATTGAAAGGACCTGCATTGAAAATCCCATTGGGTGTGAATTCACAAAGACAGAAGAACATTATAGAAACCGTTTGAGACACTGAGATTTCAAGATATTTAAATTAATCTTTGCTCTTTCTTTACTAAACCATACATTTTGTATGTGTGACTGGGGTGCATGAACCTGAGAGGTATTTTGTATTCTTTAGTGTACTTGTTGCTGAATGCCGGGACCCATAAATGTATACATACTGCATATATTGGGTTTTTTTTTACTTTGTAATTTTTACTTTACAAGTTCCAACAACTTTACGTTGACATTTGTATGTTGGAGGTTTCTCTTGCCCTCTGTGGACTCTACTTCTATCTTCATGTTGATGAGCTCACTGATTAGAATCACCTGTCCTTTACTCTGCATAGGTTGCTCAGATGGTTTTTGAGAGCTTTTTTTTATCTGTTAAGATGACAATATGTGGTAAATTTTGATGCACAGAATGAAAAATTGAGGATTTTATCAAAGTAATAAGTGTGCAGCTCCCTCCTCCTTCCTACTTCTGAGCTAGCACCTTACTAAAATAGGTGTGTGTTTCCTTCAGTTCTTCAGAGACAGGGGAGATGGCACGCTCAAATAGTATTTGTCCTGTTCAGTTAAATCAATCAAATGTCCTCAACAATCAAGAGAGACTCAGCAGTCTGTAGTTCAGAAAGGGGATTCAGGAAAAAGCCAAAGAGGTGTTTACCCTTATATTGCTTCTTTGAACACAAATAGCAATAAATGTTTGCATCAAATCATTTGTCGAATATATCCCACAGAATTCTAGGCAAGTTCAAATGAAACCCACATTTGCTGTTTGTTATTTGAGCTTTCCTTGAATTGAGTTTTATTTGAGTTTTGCTTTGTTTGTGTTATCATCCCTGGCTGGTATTTAATAAAAGGGGGGACATTTGTGGAGAAAATTAACTGGCAGCAGTGAGATGCTACAGTTTAAAGCTCCAAAGTCCGTTTTCCCATGCTCAAAAATGGACACGGGTCCAAATGTTCCACTGTAGAGCATTTTCACCGTTTTCCATAAACAAATCAGTCTACTTTGCTGTTTTTGTACCGTGTTTGTGCAGCAATGATTCCCAGGGGGATTCATATGAGAACAAGAATATCATTAACTTGTCAGGATCTGTGCAATGTCAAAAGAGTGGAACAAATAAAATCATACAAACGGTGACATGATGATACACACAAGACTAAAATGCACCTGAAATGTATGTTATTAAACCCAGTCAGTTTTACAAGTGAAACAACTTTTTATGAATCCAATACGCAAGATCAAATTTTGTTTGGCTTCCGTGATTCGGCGGTATAAAGAACAATAACAATGAAATTGTGTGACTGCCTATTTCATGAATAAACAAGAAAAATGACATGCGCCAGAAGATTTTATAACCAAGACTAATGTGTGTTTATTTAGCTAGTGCAGCATAAACCTGTGGTAGCTCCTTGTGTTTCTTCTTACAAAGCTCCCATACAGTTAGGTCTCTGTAAACATGCCAATACAAGACTCAGTTATGAAATGTAAATGTGTTGTTAACAAAATGTCCACTAGATGGCAATAATGCATAAGAAAATAGTTTTGATGAGGGCCACCTCTGTTTTCAAGTGTGTAAAATGAGTTGCAGAAAATATTAGGAGCTTGAATTTGGCTCGTTTCCCATTGCCAAATAAGAAATTGTAGCAATTAAAATGCATATGCTTCAGGAAGTTTATCTTGTGGTAAAAATGGTATATTTAAAGCTCACACCAGACTGGAAACTCAGCAATGCACACACCACACACTCAAACGCACACATTTACACACACAGGCATGAGTCATAAGATTTTCACAGAGAAGCGAAGATGTTTAGAAACTTCTTTTGCAAGAATGTGAGAATATTTGACTTGACCACAAGCCAGGAAAGAAATATACATAAGAAACGATGAGTGAAGGAGCGAATTTTCCCTATGAGAGAAAAGCAGAAAGAAGGCAGAAGCAGAGAAAATGGATTAGCCCACGTGGAGGTGCTTAGCACTTTTCTCTCTTTTTCTCTCTCTCCCTCACTCTAATGAGTTCACTCAGCAACGTGGCACTGCACCCATAGGGCCTGGGAAAGAAGAGCAGGAGGAGGGGGACGAGAAGGAGGACTGGGAGGAGGGAAGAGGGAGTAGGGAGGAGGTGGGGGGAGTGAAGAAGAAGAGAGAGCGAAGGGGAGAAGGGGAGAGCTTGAAGGATGTATCCAGGCTCCACTGGCTCAGCGCGTGTCCAGAAGGGAAGAGCTTCGGCTGGACAGGGAGCTCACCAGCACCTCCCTACGGTCCAGCAGGACCCTGACCCCATATCACAACACCACATGTCAACCTGGATCCACTACAAACCCTGCTCCCCTCTTTGTGTCTCCTTTTTCTCGTTCTTCCTCTCCCTGGGTCTCTTTTTTCTCTCGTTTTTTTTTTTCCTCTTGCACATTTTCTTCTTTTCACTCAATCACATAAGATTGGACTGTGTGTCCATTCATGCACATGTGCATACCTACCTACATGTGTATACGCTACCTGTGTGCATGGGAGTCACATACGTAATGATCATGTGAACTGGTCCCTTGACAGAATCTGAACCCATGCGCTCATTTAAGTAGTTTGGCAGATGCTGGTGAATTTATTTGTGTACCTCTGTATCCTGTGCTGGATGCAGTCTGATATTTAAGCTTATCCCAACAGGAGGTTTGCAGGATTAGTTGCAGTAAGGGCACTTGCTTACTGCCAACCTCTCTCAGGATTTACCTGTGTTGGTCACATTCTTATGTAAACTTAATCTTTCTGGGTTTTTCATTTGATTTTCTGCCTCAAATATAAAAACCCCTTGCCTTTCTCTGATTCTTTTTTCCTCAGACATGACTTTTATAAGGCAATGCGATCAGATATAATGCTCGAGCCAAAACCACACCATTAATCAACCGTCACTCTTCTCCTTGGAGGGAGATGGCACAGCTCATAGTGTTAATGCATAAGTGCTAATACTGAAACATCTTGTATTTCTGTTCTTGTTTATCTTTGCCTGACTGTGATAGTCAGGCAAAGATAGGCATAGATAGTCAGTTTTTGATTACTTTTAAATGTTAGTTTGGAAAGCAAAGTGATTTTTTGGTATTGGTAATATTTTTTATTTTGTAATTTCTTTTGTAAGAACAAGACACTCATAAACTCCAATAGGTGTAAATACTGTAGCATAATTTGAGCCCTTTTGGGATTCTTTTGTTCTAATGCTGACCACATTCAGTGAGCACAGGAATCAGAGCATGCTAAGAGAGAATAGGAAGACAAAAAAGAACAGAGGGAACAGGATATTAAACCACACCCTACATGTGAGCCAGCCAGACGAACAGACAAGCAGACAGAGTTGTGGTTTTATTCAGCTGACGTTCCTCTTTTTCATATTTATGAATCTTACAGGCCTCTTTCCCGTGATGCATCGGGATCTGAAAAATGGCTGGAAATTTGTCCATTTGGTTAAAACTTCTCTATAAATTTGTTGGCTTGTATCAATGGCAGAAGCAACTGAGTACAAGTTAAATTGTATGTTAAAAGTTTCATGAGCTGCGGCAAGAATTTTATAGAAAACACATAAATGGGATGTGGATATGTTTCAACGAACGTTGTGATTGACAGCATATAATTTGTGGCTGTTCTTTTTCACATACAGTAATTGAATACAGTTGTAAGAAAGGCACACACATGCAGAGGCAATTTAGGGGACGCTTGCCCATCTGTGTCTCTCTTTTTTTCTTTCACACACACACACACACACACACACACACACACACACACACACACACACACACACACACACCTGTACTGTGAAAACCTGCCTAACCCAAACCCTAAATCCAGCTATCTCAGCCAATTTACCCTTAAACCTTATATCAAAGCAAGCCTAATCTTAACTCTAACCTTAAGCCTGAACTCCAAAGTTAGGATTGACCACAATGACCTCACTCTCTTCTGAAACTCCAACTTAATCTCAGGGGTATATAGATAGGTAGGTATAAGGATATAAAAGTCCTTGTGAAGGGTTAAAATCGCTGCCTCAGACTCAGAGCAGAGTGCTATTGCATGTGTGAGAGGGAGGTGGCGCTTGAGTTAGTCGAGAGAAGGGGAAGAAACCGAGAAGGAAAAGAAGGGAAAGAGAGAGGGGGGGAGAATGAGAGGGAGGAGGGGATAGAGAGAGAAACCATGGGAGCCAGAGGGACCTCTACACACACACACACACACACACACACACATACAGCCCATCATCTGCTCCTGGTCTGGACCTGCACTGACAACACGCATGCAGGAGCATACAGTTCACAGATTTTGCACTTGGTCACGTACAAATGCAGAAATGGCATGCTGTGTATCGTCAAATTGTACAGTTATGCATGTAAAAATCTACACAAACACACATTTTCCAGTGAAGCCTCTCCACTGCCATTACACACATGCATGCCCACACTGCACACATATGCACTCTTATTCAGGGGCTCCACAAGGGGGCCTATGAGTGTTCCTGTTTGTGGAAAAGCAGCAGCATCTCGCTTTAAAGCCCAAACCAAGCAGAGCACATTAATCTCAGGAGCTTCTCGTTACAATCCAACCATACACTTGAATCAGCCATATTAATAAAAATAAATCTGCTAAAAGAGCTGAAAAGTGATCTACATCTACATTTATCAGTTAGCTTTAGAGAAAGCAAAGAGTCTGTGGGGTTAGGGTTAATGTGTAGAGAGCTCACATTTCAAATTAGAGATCCTTTACTTGCCGGCACCACTGTATGGAATTCATTCTTTTAAGTCTTTTCCTTCTTTGCTTTCCTGTTAAAACTGCACAATCACTCATTTAAATATAGAGATTGTAAACCTCAGCTAAAACTAACTTCAAACATAATGTCCATGCACGCTCAATGAAAATACCCAAATGGAAGATTATTTGTGAGGTTACAGGAGGTAATAAAATATAATGGCTTGATATTCATTTTTTTATTTAGGAATACATGCACAACCGTAAGACCTGCCAAGTCAGGAATACTACCAGGACTTGCTCACAGGTTCCATCTCAGACCTGGCTAAATACTAGATGGCAGTTACATAAAATAAAGCCTGCAACTCTCAGTCTCCAAGTATTAAATCTGATGGTTGTTTACCATTAAGTCAATATCTGTTTAGCTTTCAACAGATTTTCCTGCTGCTGGCCATTTGTTTGAGACTGTTTGCACAGGGACTCCTGCAAATAGCAATTACTGTATGTGCATGGAGCCAACGTGGGGTCTCTGTTCTCTACTCAGGATTGGGACAACTTCTCTGGATCTTCTCTTCTTTGTCTATCTGCATCAATTATTACTGAGTGTATAACTGTACATTTATATTTTATCTTTCCATTACATCTTGCATATTTCCCCAGCGTGTTGATTGCAGTGACCTGTAATAACCGTTGTCCAACTTCCAATTTCTGCTTTTTAGTAATGCTGGAATCATCAGCCAATAATTAAGACTCTCCTCTTGGAAACACTTGAAGTCTACATCAGTATGTTTTTTGAGCCAGTGATAGTATTGTTTCTGCTGTTACATTAAAGGATTTAATTCATTTTTAGACAATAAGAAACTTTTTGGCTGTATATGTATTTTGTAAATCAAAAACTTATGATACAGTGGACGATTCCTTACGTTCATAAAGATAATCCTCCATCTGCTTTCAAAAGACTGCCTGGGACTGTTTCAAGAGCTGTTTATCAGACCCACAGTTTGTGAATGCAGGGACATACAATCTAAATTTCTGCTGGTTAGGTGTATCATTTTGGTCCCTGTGCTGTTCACCATTTACAGTATATAAATGGTCTCTTCCTTTCGAGGTTTGTCAAATACATCTTTATGCAGACGATACTGTCCTATGTATGTCCTATGTAGTTATTTTGTCAAATTTCCAGTTGCAACATTATAACTCTCTTCTTGTAATACACTGCAAGACACTATTGATAACATTACACTGGTACTGACTGTAAAAAAGCCATCCCCTCCTTAATTTTCACAGATTACAACAATTTGTCTATCGCCATGCACTGTGATCTAATGAAATCTATTCAACACTGAAATATGTGACTTTGAAATCAGATTTACTGTAGCCTAAATTCCCCTGTGTGTCCCTTTAAAGAGTTGGTGTCTAGATTTGAAGCAAAACTCTTCATTTAGTTCGTGTACAGATCGATGGTTGACCCATCTCAGTAAAAATCCACCTGAAATATCTGTCCACTCTGAACAGACTTCATCTTCTTCTGCTTTGATTTGATCGCCTGATCTGTGAGTCAAAGGTTAATCTTCCCTACTGACTTCCTGAAAATTCCTGGCTTTACACTGGCAGGCCAGTGAAACTGAAAACCCCTTAAGCCTTCAGGTGTCCACCAAACGTGAAAACAAGTAAAAAACACAGACAGGCTTTAATGGCATTCCACTTGCTTGCACGTGCTTGTAATACATTTTGTAGGGTTCATTAATGGACCAACTTTTAGTATCTCCTACTTAGGAAGAGTATTTTGTTTTCATAATCTAATAAAATATCATAATCTCTATCGGTGGCATCTGAATGAGCCAGTTTTGTGTGTCACTTTTCGCTCTGTAAGCTGTTGGCAATTCAGGTGGTCTTATGCAACTCAGTTTTTGTCCTCAACCATCTGTGTGCCCCAGGCAAGAGACACTCAAAAACTATAAACCAGGTCACCGCAGGAAGCACTTCCCCTGTTTCTTCTGCTTCCTGTGTTGGCTATTACCATGGTAACACTCTTAATCAAAGTCTAGACAGGTTAGTATGAGGCAAACTAGGTCACTAATAAGAAAACATTGTTAGAAGAGCCTAAAATAGCAGAATAAAGAGACAGACAGTGAGAGTACAAACACAATGAGCAATTCAAATAAATAATTAAGAAGGATTTTTCACTTGTGCTTGTCTTCTGAGGATGAGAACTCGAACACAAGGTTTTCCATGCTAAGCAGCAGACATTACCTAAGAAATCATTCCCCCACTCCCATTTTTACTGATGTCTGTTTTGAATGTCAATGAGCAGAAAGTGAGGCAGACAAAGCCAGTTGAGTCATTAAAGGGGATGTAGGGAAAGAACTACTAAGAACTATCCAAGGCCACTTGCAACGATTTTTTCTGGAACTCAGCTGCTGCAGCACCACATTACATGACCCAAATACATTACAAGGGCTTCATACAGTAGTCATCAAATCACCTGACACCACAAATCATTTTCTGTCCTCACATAGCACTGAAACATCTGACATAATAGTTGGCTCCACTTTCTGTTTTGCCTCTAATTTGACAGCCATAAAGTGAATTAGTAACACTGGCAACAAGATGGCAAATTAGAGGTGATTTCTTTCTCTGATCACAGCAGGTATTACGCAGCTTTAATGTGAGCAGTAGGGGATGTGACACAGGCTCCAGAAGGTTGGTGAACGAGGGGCACAGGTGACTGCATGCTTTGATGAGAAGGAGGCAAGTCAAAACAAGAAGATACCATACAAAGTTGAGTGGAGCGGTGTGTATGAACACACTCTGCTGTTTCACCTGGGCGATTGTCCAAAAGATTATCATGGCTAATTACTTTAGTGAGATTGACAAATTTCCCATAACGTTAACAAAAACATGACTGACCAACTAGAACTGAATATTAATATGACATGTTTTCATTCATTATGAAGTTAATCACTCATGACAGTCAAAACAGTGGCTGGAGGACATAATGCAAATATTATCTGTATGCATATATACATGTTACTTCACCCAATGCTACACATGTTAGCAGATTTAAGCTACATTGCACCCATTGTGTTAAAAAGTCTACATTACATTGCCTACGTTAACAAGACCATAAGTCTACAGCCATGCTAGGGGCTCTGTGAGGCTATAGTCAGCAGGCACAGCAGAACTTTGAACTTTGAATGGGAGCCAGAGCCTTCAGCTATCAAGCTCCTCTTCTTTGGAATCAACTTCCCGTTTGTGTACGGGAGGCAGATACCCTCCTCACATTTAAGAGTAGACTTAAGACTTTCCTCTTTGATAAAGCTTATAGTAGGGCTGACTCAGGTGAGCCCTGAGCCCCCCCTTAGCTAAGCTGCTATAGGCCTAGACTGTCGGGAGACTTCCTACAATGCACTGAGCTCCTCTCTCCTCCTCTCCCTCTCCATCTGTACGTACTCTTATCACAATAATGCCTGTTACTAACTCAACTGCTTCCCTTTCTCTCCTCTTTCTATCTATCCTTCTGCTGCTCTCTCTCCTCTTTCTCGCTTTCCTTCTATTGCTTTCTCCGAGTATTTTCTGCCTCCGGAGCTGCGGAGTCTCGACCTGTGGTTGCAGAGCTGCGGAGTATGGATCGGTGGTTGCGGTGCTATGGAATCTGGATCGGTGGTTGCGGAGCTACGGAGTCTGGATCTGGGGTTGCGGAGCT
>LKNJ01000580.1:148628-233436 GCA_002120245.1 Maccullochella peelii
CTCGCTCTCTCCCTCCCCTCTCTCTCAACCCAACCGGTCGAGGCAGATGACCGCCCACCCAGAGCCTGGTTCTGCTCGAGGTTTCTGCCTGTTAAAAGGGAGTTTTTCCTTGCCGCTGTTGCTTGTGCTTGCTCTTGGTGGGAATTGTTGGGTCTCTGTACACATAAGGAGTCGGTCTAGACCTGCTCTTTATGACAAAGTGCCCTGAGATAACTTTGTTATGATATGGCGCTATATAAATAAAACTGAATTGAATTGAATTGAACTTTGAGCCAAATGCTAACGTCAGCATGCCAACAGGCTCACAATGACAATGCTAATATGCTGTTGTTTAGCAGATATAATGCTGACCATGTTCACTATCTTATTTTAGCGTGTTAGCATGCTAACATTTGCTAGTTGACACTAAACGCAAAGTACAGCTGAGGCTGATTGGAATGTCATTAGTTTGGCAGGGATTTATTCACAAACCAAAGTACTGGACAAATTAATAATTTGACCTGATGATGGCACTACATTAAAAGTCATCAAAATCAAAGTTATTCCAATTTATTCTGAGGGGAAAATGAATGTCTGTAGCAAATGTCATGGCAATTCATCCAATATACTTACTATACTACAACCCAAAAATGTCATCCTCATCGTGGCACTAGAGGAAAAGTCATAGGCTTTATCCTCTGGGGATCATGAATGTTTCTGCAAAATTTCATGGCAATCAATCTAATAGATGTTGAGATATTTCAGTTTGGACTGAAGTGGTGGACAAACTGACCTACATGTCTCTAGAGCCACGCTGCTACGTGTAGCGTGGCTACAAGGGTTACCTGGGTTATCTTACATTGTCTTAAACAGTCTACATTGCTTACAGTAATAAAAAATGTATGTATTTTCAATTCAATTCAGTTTTATTTATATAGCACCATATCATAACAACGTAACGTAATTTTAACATTTTATAATATCTTTAGTACTGGAAAAAGGCAAAACATGGCCTGTTTAGAGTCACATTTGGGTGTTTTCTGCCCAATTCTGTCTCATTTTAAGTTGCATTTTGGTTATAAAACAAACATTGGCACCTTCAACATATAATTAATGATTATTTTTTCCAGTTTCCTGTTTGTAACTCCTAACTCTATGTTTTATACTTAACCCCAATTGCTCACATTCACCCGAGGTCATCGCGTCTTTGATTCCCTTTTCAAAGACTCACTACTCTTGCTGCATCAGCAGGGACTGTAGCAACTCTTGGCAACAACATAATACACTTAACTCTTCATTGGGGGAAAGGTTTCCAAAAAGAAGGAGATGGGAGACAGCAAACACATGTGTCAAATTTGTGACAACTAACTCTCAAGGCCAGACCAGTGAGTGATGTATCTCACTGAAACAAAGTTATACACTCTAAGTCAACTTTATTTAGTAGAAAGTCGTATTTTATCACAATCTTAAAGGCATTCCTGTTCAGATAATAAAATATTACAACTGACTGTAATGTTCCTAAATAAGTCATTAACATTGTCTTTTTTTAACTCACAATTGTTATTACAGTTAAAGTGAGATGCCTAATTTATGGATTAACAGTTTCCAAATGCATCAACGAAATATAATGGCCAACTTACCATAAATCTAGCAAGCCTCGAGTTAGTGTGCATTTTCAAAAAGGATTTATGCACAGGCCAACTGTTTGTGCCAGATATTGTGAAACAGTGACCTGTTGCCAAACACTTTACAGCAGTTGTACAACAGTTCACAGACACCGAAGGTTATTTAAATCAGATATTGTATCCATGCTTTGCGTGAAAATGCTATAGCCAAGTTCAACATCTGCCCATGTTTCTCTTCCAGGATCATCAGAGTGTCTCAAAGAAGGAATGTTGCACAGGGATTATGGAAAAACACCCCAGTGGGTGACCTGGATGTCTTGCATCTCACGCCAGTGGATGATTTAGTTTTGCTTGACTGTGACTGTGGTTCAGGTCCTAACATTTACAGCTTGTAGTGTCTGCTATTCCCTATTCACACCTGTGGAAACAGACCTACACTTTGGAGACTTTCATCAGAATCTTGCTATCGCTGTAACTTTTGTTGTAATGCTGACAAAAGGACTATCAAATTACCTGAGAATTCCAAAGAAAAAATGCTATACCACAACATTGGTGTCCAAAAATAATACATGATCTGGTTTGGATTTGTCAGTATTAGTGTTGTAAGTGCAATATGCTCTTTTGTGGCACACTGGGTTCATGTTTTAGTTTTACTACAACAGCTGGTTTTCTAGCAGCCACTGTCTTGTCTCTAGTCCAGTCTAGCGCCTTTAAAATCTTTCTTCTCATCTTTTGCATCGCCAATTTGTAAAACGTGTGTGATTATGACTTTTCTGCTACTAGAGAAGTTAAAATCTTACAAACAAAACCAAAATAAAAGCAGCTTGAGGAGTTTGTGTTAATTTCACACATTTATAGAACAGAATCTAACATAATATATATTATATAGGCCTATTTGTTCCTAGGGGCTTAATCATTTAGCTTCTTAGGCTAAAACTATGTGTGTGTTTATATTCTCAATGTTCTCACCTTCACAGCATCTGAGCCTGTTTTCGGTCTAACCACCTCTTGTACCTTTCCTGATTTCCTTAAATTTTAACCAAAACATCATGTTGTCTGACTCAGCTCCCCTGCCATCTATTACCTCAAACTCCCTATGGTCAATGCCTCTCATAATGCAGACATCTGGACTAGGGTGACTGCTAAATGAATGCATAACAAAAGGAAAACATTTAATTAAAAAAAACAAACTACTTACTTATATTTCATCAAATCTGTTCAGGTATCTTCCTGCATTAGTGTATTTGTTTTACAGCCTGGTAGAGGAGGTATTAACACATCCACCTTGCACTATAAGTTAATTCTGTCCTGTGTTGACAATACAGACAATTCTAAGGTGGAAACATCGTGACCACACCTCTGCTTTTGTGTGGTCATCTTTGCCATCAGTAGTAGACTATAAAGAGGATAGACACTGCAAAGCCACGCAGACTTGGATGTGAAAATGTGAAGTATGTGGAAAGAATGGGGGCAGACTCTAGAATAAACTTGGACTGATCCAAGAGCAACTGAATGATCCTCTGGCCTGCTGGTCTTTTTAAGAGCTAAAATATCCAGATTCAACCAGTCAGGCAGAAGTTCTGGATCAGAAATGCTGGGCCGAGTAAGTAAAATCTAAGACTTAGTCATTGGCTTCCAACCCTCTGATTCCCTGCCATACGTTGGCTGCTACAGTACCAGTGAGTTGGTCAGAGATGGCAGCTCCAAGAATATTTAATTTCATCTTACACTGGAATACACATGGACTTTTTAAAGTTTTGGAGTGTTCACGGCACTTTGGAAAGCTTCATGAGAACACTGGAGAAAAGTCTGACCACATCTCATCCGTTCCATGCAAAGCTGGTCTGCCATTGACCACAGATAAATTATCAAGAGTCTGGGAGAGAACAGATGTGGCCAACACCTAATTGGCTCCACCAACACTCCCTCAGTCTGCTTATCCTTTTTCCCTCCTGTTTTGCCTTGTTCTGCTACTCCCTTCCTCTACGTTCTCCTCTTCACCAAGAAATTTGTGCAGTATCCTTCACTGTATTGAAGTTGACCTTAACATGTGTCTTGCACATTACAAGCACTCGAAAGCTCTTTCCATCTTCTGGTGAGTGTTCCCTTGTGTCGCTGTACAAACTGAAGTGTGGATGCATTTGGAGCAATAAGTGAGATAGGAAATGGCTCCATAGTTATGCTATGATGTCACTGAGGAATTGGGAGTGAAAAGTAAGCATCAAGTAAAAACACTGGAAATGAAGAATTCTCGCTCTTCAACCAAAATACACACATTTTATTTTATTCTGTTGGTCGTGCTGTGAAAAATAAACCATAGCATATTAAATCTATTCACAAAAGTAGAAAATAAAAAAGACAAGTGTCAGTGTGTGTTTTTGTTCACTTTCTTCCCCCAAGTCACATACTGTTCTGTAACAAGCCTGCAGGTTCCTACCACACACTCTGAAGAAATAAACTTAAAATCTAAAAAAGGTAAGTTGGACTGCTTCTCCTCTGGCACACAAAATGATAAATGTGGATGAAACAGGAGAAACTTTCTCAGGATACAAACCATCTGTCTGTCTTAGTGTCAGTCTGGCTGGAAACAGGCCTCCAACGTATACAAAGGACGTGTTTTGTCTGGTGAAGACAGTTACCCGGCACTCTCTGTTCAGTTAGGATCAACGCTGGCACTTAAGGCTCATCTGGCTTGAAATCACAGTGAAGAAAGATGGTTGACCTTCTATTCACCAAAAGCCCTGACACATGCTGCTCTTGCCAGTGCAGGGTGTGGACACCATGATGGCTTATGAGGGACTATGTAGGCCAGATTCCACATCTAAGTGTTTTGGTATGGACATGTCTGAGGAGGCAGGAAGGATGTTCAAGTTAAGTTTCAAAAGTTTAGATATTGTTTAGTTCCAGAAGGTTTAAGACACTGACTATTAAGAGCAACAGTTAGAAAATAGTCAAAACTGCAATTTTCTCCATATTTTCATGATACCAACTAATTTGCCCCTTTTATTCCCTGCAGCTGCCCCTTGCTCCAAGAGCAGGAGTCAGTTATTCAGGTCTATGAATAGATCAAGACAGGCTTCACTTTCCGTGTTGTTGTATAATGGTTCGAGATGTTTGGTAAGAATTTTCCAGTGGATCTGCTGAGATTTTGGCCAAATGTAGCAAACACTTCGCCAAGTCAGTGATAAAATCAATCAGGCCTGCAGTGTTGTGCTTGCAACAACCAGGCAGGAAGATTCAGTCACGGCGCACACACAGAAACCCAAAGTTAAGGGAAAATAAATTGAAGGCATCCATAAAAATCCTAAATGCACCGCTGATTTTAAACCTACCTGGAAATTTTGGCTGCTCTGGGTCTGATTTCAGAGATCCACTGTCAATACTTCTAGGAAAGAGGAGGAGGAGCAAGAGGTGGGTGGAAAAACATAGGGATCCAAAACCCTGTTAAAAAGTAAATGTGAATAAGTTAAAAGCCAGTATATCTTACTAATTACTTTTGTGGCTCTGTAATTGTCTTATAAAAATCCAATCATAGTGGAAGAGATAAAAAAATAGAGAAACAGACCAGTTGGAGAAGATTTTTAAAGGAATAGTTAGACATTCTGTACACTAGATATCTACAGCCAGCAGCCGGTTAGCTTAGCTTAGCACCATCACTAGAAGCAGGAGAGAAAGAATAGCCTGCCTGGCTCTGCCCAAAGGTAATACAATCTAACCAGCATCTCCACAGTTGAATAATTGATACGTTATACCTTGTTTGTTTAAATGTTGTTTTAATACAGCTTTTTGAGTATAACTTGGTCATTACAATATCTTCAACATTCAGTGTATGCCATGGAAATTATGAGAATTAGGAAACTAGGTTGTTGACTTGAGGGGAATTCTGTGTTATTTTCCATTTTTATTCTTTGTTTACAGCCGTTATGTTATTTGTACAAACACTGTTTTCCTCCACAAGTCTCCCACTGCGTTTTTGTAGAATCCCCTGTCCAAATGGATAATAAATACACAGCAGTTACATATTCTGTTGTTCAGATTCAGGAACATTTTGGTCTCGTCCTGCTCTCGTCCTGACAGCTTGTTTATAATCCATGTCCTCCGCTCTCCGGCCATGTGCTGTTGGAGGTACTGTATTTTAGGCAATGCTGTATTTGTGCTATGCTGAAAAATATTATAGATATTTGACATTTTAAGAAACAACTGGCTGGCCCTTCACACGAACATCTGCGCTGGCCAGACAGGACTTATCCCCGTTGGAATAACGCATTATATATTGCTTAATACTACCATCTGTGTGTGTGCGTGTGCGTGTGTGTGGGTGTGTGGGTGTGGGTGTGTGTGTGTGTGTGTGTGTGTGTGTGTGTGATGTCAACACCTGTTTATCTAGTTATTTAGTTAGTTGTGTTTCCTCCAAAGTAACAGACCTGAATTTCTTGAGTTCAAATGGACATTAGCGGATGTTTTTTTTTAAAAACACATCCTTGGTGACTTCTTTCGCTCTCTCGCCACTTACCAGTGTTTTACATGCTCTCTCTCCCTAATATCATCACCACATTAGCACTCTTTGCGTCCATAAACACTCTCTTTGGCTCACTCAGACATACATAGTGTGGCAATCAGACACAAACCAGTCCTTGTTAGGGACGAGTGTCTCTGCCATGATGCCATGGTGGGGTTTGGATGGTAATGTCTTTCCCAGTCAAAGACTTTCTGCCTCGGGCCCAGCCAAATGACACCCGAGAGCTTTGGGTCGCCTGGTGAAGACATCACCCATTTTACAGCCAGTCAGTCTGAATGTTTCCACTAAAGCACTCTTATATTGTCACCATATTCCAAAGGAATAAATCTGCATATAGTATAAATAAAAGCTGCATAATTACATGTGAAAACGTGTTACAGTGAGACAGTGATATAGAAAATTTATATAATGTACTGCATGGGGTGATATCATTAACTTTTCTGCTATCGTGCACATTTGTAAATGTAAGAAATGTAATAATCTTCTTAAAGTCATTAGCCAACATCTGAAAAGGAGCTTTTTGAGGTTCGAGGGCATGGAAGCTAATAGAAATTGGCATTTTCCTATTTCATGCTTTCTCCTGTACCACAGGACACAATTTTCTTTTTACAAAATACACCTGGGGGGGGGGGACTTGCTTTCTTTTGATATGTAACCTTGATCTAAGCTTTAGATAATAAATGCCATTCAAGCACTTATTGCATCAACACTTCTTGAAATCATATCAGTTTTTTGCTCAGCCCATCACATCGTAGTTGTTAAATATGAACTGAAATGTTAAGACAGATTCACCTTAAAAACTGACAGGACAGTTTAAATAGATGGTGCAGAAGGACTGGACACTCCATTTAATTTGACTTGGATGGAAATCAACGTGGGCTGAACATTTATTTTAGCTGTTAAATGTGTTACAAAGCAAATTTTTAACAGTCCAAGGGCTAAAAAAATAGACATACTCCAACAGTACACATTATGAAATGACTGTAAATGAATGTTTTTTTGAATAGCAAATAGTGATCTGCTCTATCCTCTGATCCATGTATTATAACTGGTCATGAATGAATTCATTTTGACAGGATCCTTCAATTCACATATCACACTGCACTGTGTCAGCTGATAACTAACTAACTGCAACCACACCATCCCATCTCACTGCACTGACTGGGCAGCTTATTTAAAGGCCTTCACGCCTGATATGTGCCTTTGTTTATTGGCTCCTGCTGCTGTTGCTGCTATCAGAAAAAGCCTTTGATTCTTCTCCATGTGCAGCTTTGGATGTTTTTTGACCTATAGGGGATTATTTGCAGTGCTTTGTGCTTCATGTTTGTATCGCATGCTGAGTGGCTGCGGAATGTCAAAGTGGATTGCCATCTTTATTTTTGATACGTGACATGAGTGATTCTGACAGAATTTGTCCTGTTGCATACTGTATGTGCACTGTCACGATGGATCAATAGAACTTCTCAATGGGATACCATAATTTAAGTCTGGACCATCAGCAATCATGTCCGCTTTGCTGACATTGGGGAAAACACATGTTGGAACATGCAGAGGAAATGTGCACATAAGCAAATACTAAGAGAATAAATCAGAAATGTGGACAGAATAGTCTGTATTTTTCCAATGTTAGAACTCAATACAGTGAATAAGCTGAAAAAAGACACTACCTTTTAATCTGTCCTTTATTAAAAGCCTTAATAGAAGGGAAGTTTTAATGTGGAGAAAACTGATTCCTCACAAATTTGAAACCAGCTTCTCATTTGTAATATTTTGAGTACATTTCTTGAGAGGATGAACTGTTATCAAGTTTGATCACACAGTATTTTCACCAAACTGCCTTGATGCTTTGATGGTTTGTGAATTCAACCGCTCAGTCAACACTGAAGGTACAATTACAAAGCATGCATTTGATGTTAAGGTAGTGGCAGAGGATCACAAACTGAAATGTATCCCAGGCTGTTTGATATCATATGATGCTGTATTCATCCTCCATCACTACCCCAAGCAGGAATGTTACTTGAGCCATTTGACCTTTTCTGGAGTTGTAGGAGTTAGTTTTGATCCTTCAGGCACAGCTCAGGGATTCATCTCCACCACAGAGATCTGTAGAGAATCAGTTGAGTGATGTTGTGGCTCGTGAATATACCATACAACATTTTTCCAAAGACTTATAGGCTCATATACCTATAGATTTTCCATTCTGGTGTGTTGTTAATGATGGTGCTGGCAGTGGCACCCTGTAAAACCATCATATAGACATGCTAGCGTGTAGCACTTGGCAGGTACAGGGTTTTTGGGGTCATCATCAACTTTAAATACACCAGTGTTAACGCTACACTTTTGTTTTGTTTCCATGACATCTAATTATAAGACTGAGGGGAAGTGTAGATATGTAGATCTCAAAGCTCTTTTCATTCAAAAACTTGGCAGCTAACATATCATACTTGCTGTTTCAACCCAAACGGCTCTGGGAGAGTTGCACTCGCTTTGTTGGCAGACAAGGGAGCTGCTTGGCTGCTCACCTCAGCCCAGTAAATCAGAAACAGACTCATATGGAAAGAAAGAAAAATGCCCACCAAACATATCCAGACCCATGCAAGAGATTAATGAAGTCTCTCAAAGGCCCGGTGAACACTTGTACTTACAGCAACTTATGGTGCCGGGCTTCAGTAAACGAGAATGGACTCTGGATTGCAGATTTGCGGACATGAGTAATGAGAAAATTATGTTCCACCACAGTGAATGGATTATTTGAGAGCAGCACAGATTGCACACCAAATGTTTATGTGTTTGTCATATAAAAAGAGTAACTGGCAGCTAAGCTTATAGGGGAATAAAGCAGCTCTGGTCAAGGTTACAATTAGAGTTTGGTAACACAAACCACATTGGTTAAAATTAAAGTTAAGGACGTTATTAAATAAGAAAAACAATTGGTCACTTTGACCTCCACACAAGCACTCTCATGGTATTTTAGTGTCAATTTACTGCCTTTCTTTTGATTGTGTGTCTTCGATGTTATCCCCATGTGGTGTAAAAACGTTATAAAATATATTCCGCCTTTGTGGAATAGTAGTGTGGGTTTTTTGTTGTTAGGTTGAGAAATACCATAAATTAACACCTGCCAATGGGATGTGTGTATTTTCTTCTAATAAGCTTATTTCTCAAAACGTTTTACTGGCTCTCATTTTTAGTAATTGTCAAACAGGCAAAACTACATATTGAAGTGCTTTCAAATTTCCAGAAAATAAACATTACTGGATTTAATTACACTTTCAATCAAAGTGAAAAATTGCGTTAGTAAGGCTACTGTGTATTTACTGAACTGTAGAAGATGCAGACTGGGTTATTCCAGGTCCATATTTTTACAGGAAGATTGCCTGTAAAAATGACTCCAATTACAAAATGTCTTTGTTTTGAATAAAACCAGTATTGATGTCTGTAACATTTCCAATCATTTTGATGGAGCTAGTTTAAAACAACCAAGAGTTTGCATAGAAATTTGATCCGACACTGCAGGCACTCCTCATTACATCAAACAAAAGCAAACATTTCATGAGATGTGGATTTAATCATTAATGCACTTCCAGTTGATTCATTCTTATATCAAATAAACAAAATGTGATTTGGTTAATTACTCGCAAAGGAAGAATGCGTTCCATTCTGGTCGTGTTGATAAGGCGGGGTGTGTGGGCTGAATAAGCCTTGCAGCATATTCAGACAGGACAGACTGAACACCCACTTATTCCCTGCAGCTAAAATTGAAAATGCACAAAGGTTTGAATTGGCACAAAAGTAGGCTGCAAAGATTAGAGACTAGCCCGAATAAAGGAGTGGGGTTTTGTTGAATATCATAAAAGATCCACTTAATGATGAGGTAGTTAAAATGAGTTTGTTTGTGAGCCTTTTTAAATGTCTTCTTTAGCAAACATTCCTTTTCACATTGCAAAACTGCTCTTCTTGTTCATAAACCTAATACCACTTCTACATTTAAAACCATGCAATCACATTAAATCAGTGTTCTAATGCAATAATATTCCGCTTCCAGGCAGCTGTGTTTGACTAGGTATTTATAATGAGACCAAGTGAATGATTTTATTATGTGAAGGCTGCACTGGGCAGACAGGACTGCCTGAGGACTGCACGTTAACTCATATTTGTTCTTATTTTCTCCTTCATTATACAGGCTAGGTTTGTAAATGCTCAATCTATAATAACCCAGATCCTTCCCCTCTTTTCTGAACCTTGCAATCACAATTAATCAATGTTTTAATGCTATGCTGCTCACGAGCCAGGCAGCTGTGTTTGCCTATTTCACCATATCCCTCTCCTTTATTACAGGGCGCGATGTAAACTTGGCCGATTGTGAAGTGTTCCCTCTTTTACTTTGCTTTCCGCAGAGCAGGAGTCTGTCACCATGGAGACAAAAAGTCCTGCCGGCCCTGAATGGCCACGTTTATACCAAAACACCACTTGAGCGAGTGTTTCCGTCGCCTGTGTGCCTGTTTTTTTTGTTTTTTTCTAGACCCATGTGGGGCCAAGGGGTGAGTGAGGAGGAATAGTGAATGCTGGAGTCGCCTCCCTGAAAAGACCTTTGTGTGGGTGTACATTATTATGACAATAGGTGATGAACGTTTCCTTGGGTTTACAGAGATGCTATTCAGCATCGTCGCCATCCACCTTCTCACACACTCAGTAGGACTAATTTGGAGTAAATTCCTAAAAGTGACATGGAACAAGGTGTCATATCAGTATTATTGCAGCATGTCCTCCAAAGTATTATTTCCACCTTATCTCCTATTCATTCACTGTGTTTTCAGCCTCCATGTTATTGTCCATTTTACAGCAGAATTGGATACGAAGGGTCAAATATTGGATGACTAATGGCTGCTAATGGGAACAGCAAGGCCTTTGATACTTTGACTCTGCAGTTAAAAAATTTCACCAGGCCACTAATGGTAGAGTGACTGCTTTTTATTTTGCAGTAATGGTTTATCAGACTGGCAGCATGGCACTCATCTCACCTCAAACATCAAAAATACCCTTTAAAGCTGGCTATTAACTGGCCAAACTTGTGTGTGTGTCTGTGTGTGTGTGTGTGTGTGTGTGTGTGGCCCCTCGTGACTTAAAAGAAACACTGAACCAGACTGACGGGGTTCCTCCAGTGTGATTATCATATGAATTGAAGTATCAACACACAGCCTCACTTTGATTGGTCCAAATAAGGTCATTTCCCACAGTACCGCTGGCCCAGAACCCAATTGTCGGCCTGTCACTGCCATCATTGGTGCTTCTACTCTACATTTGTGTGTCTGTCTGCATGCATGTGTGTGTGTGCAGGGTCTGCTTTGTCCATCACGGCTGAGACACTCCAGTCAGAGATGGGAACGACAGAGCTCCTCCACCTCACTGCTGGTAAAATACTTAGAGAGGAATGGGGTTTGTGTGTACGGTCCTGCACTCAGTACTTAAAAGGCTTCCTTGGTTTGTCATTGAGAATGACGAGCATATGACAGGCAAACAATACTCTCTTTGTAGAGGAATGTTACCAATGTGCAGGTTTACTATAAAGATACAATGCAGGAGACAGGTACTTTAGCTATTTTAAATATTTTCAACTGGGAAGGATTATAAAAAAGGCATGAGTAATGCTAATTTTGTAGCATTTTTCTGAAAAATGCAACTGATTGAACCATACTTTTTAACTGGGGACTCCATTATGTGCCATCTGGCTTTACAGTTTCACACACGCAGCAATTCAGAGCCCATCACATCCCCCTTCACTGGTAAATCAAGCCACATCAAGGTTCCCCCTGCACTGACTCTCTAAATGAAACATCATTTTAGCTCGTTATGGTGAAGTAGAGCTAGCTGTCTAGCTGACCACAAACTACACCCCGGGTCATGCTCAGTATATGAGAACATGACGGGGATTTTTTCCCAGAGTTGGTGACTCTGCACAGCTGTCTTGTTACAGTATATTAACTATACGGCTATGGAGAAGAGGACTTTTAATGGGAATGCCACCAGTTTATGTCCACCAGCAGCTGATATAATATTGGAAAAATAACAAACATATGACTAGCCTTCCCTTCACCCAGTAGCTGCCATTAAAGTATCCTTGAGCAAGGCAGTGAAGCTGCACAGAGGCCAACACCATTATAGTAATGAGTTCCTGAGTTGTTAGAATATGTGTTATCTGTCCAACTCCTCACAAAAGCCATTGCAGTAGGACTATATTCAGTAAACTCGACATTATATCAAAATGTTTTATGAAAGCAAAAGAATCTTGATCAAACTCAATTCTTTCCAGTAGTTTTTAGCTTTAGAACTGCTGTCAAATTTCTTTTATATTGGGGGGGGGGAGAATACTAACAAAGGGTAAGGTGTTTAAACAAGTTGTTCATCTAGACATCCCCCAAGGCTACATCTCTCATCCGAACCACACCCTCCGTCTAGCTTCCATCCATCAAACATGTCCAGACCTACAGATATACCCCACCATTTTTACATCAATATAAATGTTTTGTCATTAACATTCTCAAACATCATTTCACTTTAGGGTGTCATTGACTGACATTAATGACCCTTAAATGGTTTTTCTGCCCAATCATTTGTAATTCACTGGTAGAGACGGTGTTTGTATGAGAATGGTAGTAAGTGGTGTTTTGAATGGTCCCATAGTATAGGCTGACTTGGAAAGTGTGAGCTTTAAGAGAGAGAAAAGGACATTCTCCTTTTACAATAAGGAGTTGTATAAATGGTGTGCAGATTGCCTAATAATAGCGGGATACAGTGGCTATATGAAGGTGAAAAAGAGTGTAGATATAGCCTCCAGCTCTTTACAGAAAATGGTGTATGTGTGTGTGTGTTTGCATGTTGAGTGATGGGGCAATGAAGTGCAGGTTAGGCTCCTTACCCAAGCATGTCGGCACAGGCAAACAAACCTACAGTAGTAATATCTTTCATTTTTTTTTTTTTTAAGTAACAGTTTCTATATGTCTCCTTTTCACACAGAAACTAATCAGCAATATAATCCAAAAAACTATATCTATATTACTATATATCAAACAGTATCCTCCTGATATGAAGCACACACATCAAACCTGTAGCTTTCTTAAGGCAAGCTCAAAGATTAAGGACTTTTTCTGCCCAGAGAATCACAACTGTCAACATCTAGATGACTGTGTTGCCCTTTTGCTTTTGGCAAATCCTCTGTGGTTTTACAGCAAAACAAAGAGATGCTGAGGTCACAACTTTGTATGGCCCATTTGACCTCTCTCTGCAACCTCTTATCTTCAAAGCACAGGTAATAATACCTACAAACTCCTGCTCATCACTCACACATGAAACTTTAGGCTTCAAGAAATCCCACTTTAAAGAAAGTAAATTTCTTTGTCCATGCTCCCTTATAACTCTTTCTCTATGATTCATCCCTAAGCTTGTTTTTGCCTCTGGATCCCATCATACCCTTTACCTTTACTTTTGAAACTTCTGTCTCTTCTTTTGTTTCTGCAGTGTGATATTAACACCTGAGAACAAAGGTGGTAGGGAAGCTGTAATTAAAGTGTTTGTAATGTGACACTCTTTTGTTTCCCCATAAAGGTCCTCTACTCCCGTCTGCCTGAGGGAGGTCAGACAAAATCAGTGTTTCTCCCAAAGACTCTTCTGCAGAGGCCACCCAGTAACCAGAAGGTCACAGGTTAGATCTCCACAACACATCTACGTCTTCACATCAGCCACGTGCCATGACAAAACAGCCTCCACACTCTATTATAAGGGGTCTGCTTTCCATCATCTGTCTAAGATTGAAGGATGGGTTTTCGCTTCTCCTGATTCCATTATTATAAAATGTGCCAGGTATGATCTCACCATTTGTGTTGGACACCTGGCTCTATCCAAAACTTCACATCATGCTGTAATCCTCCTGACCTCTGACCTCTTTCCATGCTAGTCATTTCCTCTTCTCCTTCCCTGTGTCTGTGGACTCGATTTGAGCTTCTCTAATTCTGTTAAGGATTACTTGAATCCCAGGCGACAAACTGCATCTTAACTAAGGCCATTATTTTGTACAAAAATGTGAAAAAGCTTGGGGATTTATCCATCCAAAAGAGCAGTCTTCTTGAGACCGAGATGGACCATTTCGACACACTTTGGGGCCACTGTGTGTGTGGTCTGCCCTTTGCCTTCTGCTGGGAAAGACAGTCAAGTTGATAGAGGAAAAGCCAGACAGGATGGAACCTGCTCTTCTGCTATCTGATCCTTTTTAGTCTTGAAGACAGAGAGCAAAAGACAGAGAGAGAGAAAACAGAGAAAGAGAGCAGCTGAGGGAAGTAAATAGTCTTTCTTCCATGCTAAAACTCATCCAGAGATTGTCCTTTTGATCTGAGCGGTGATCAAAATCAAGAGCTCAATAAAGTCGCAAGAAGAGAAGCGCTGATTTGATCAAAGTAAACAATCTGAAAGGATGCAACAACTTCAATCAGGTGTTCACAGGTGTTTGACTAACCTCCCTGTACTGCTTACACTCACTTAAGAAGAACTCTGTAACACCACAACAACAGCAAACAGATCCCTGCTGTAGTATAACTATTGGTGTAATGTGCAAATACAAGTGTCAACCTTTTACATCAAATCGGTTTCAAAAAGATCTTTTTGGATCAAATATGATTTAGACAGATGTCACTAAAATGTATCATCTCAACTTGGGACTGCACCTTCAGTAACTTCAGTTTATGACACAAACCCACAAGTGCCGACTGTATGGAAATTTCATACTTCATTAGAAGTATCAAAGCAGAACTAAGCCTGGATTTACAGAAGAACAGAGATGTATCGTCATTTCCATTCAAAGTCCAAAGCTGGTTTTATGACTGAGAGTGAATTACAACAAGGAAGCAGATAGAGGCTGAGACTTGCTGCCAACTGGACACATCACTGATGGAGACATTGGCTGATGCAGAAGTTCAACTTGTGACCTTCCTGCAACAGCATGACACAAGTCTCTCTAAACACTTAGCCACCCCAATGACTTTCCATCATGATGACAAGATGAGGTCTGGTTCACTTGGGGTTAAAAAATAGACCTCCCACTCGCACCATTGCCTTGATTAGTCCCAGCTTTGGCAGGTCCAATCCAGCAAGCACAAAGCCCAGGGTTAAAGCAACTTTGCTCATTGGAGAGTGAAAATAAGATATAGGAATTCTTTATAGGAATCGTCCAATATCAACGTTCTTTTCTGGCGATAGTCAAAAAAAGACCATAAGGACTAAGAATGGGAGCCTACCACATAGTTCCCCAAAGTGCCTCCTTCTCTGTTTTTGGACAATAAAGTCAAATAGACCCAATAGTCCATTAAGGCTACCCAAACAAACCTACTCAAGATTTGGGGAATGGGGTTAAAACAGAGAAGGAGGTTTACTGGAGGGGAGGTGCCAATCTGAATAGATTAGACAAAAGTGGGCATGTGTGAGTGTGTGTGTGTGTGGTGTTTTTGTTTTTTCCTGGGGGCTGTCAGTATGGAGGCTGAATGAGGATGAATGACAGAGAGTGTGAAAGAGGGAGAAAGAGAGTTTGTGTGCAGCGTTCTCTGCTGAGCTCCACACCGGACCTATCATTACCAGATGTCACAGTGAGAGTGGCTGGCAGCCGAATCACTGCTTATTGCCTTAAACTCAAACTCTCAGCCTCTTTCTCTTCTTCTGCTTCCTCCTTTCTTCTTTTCTCTCCCTGTCTCCCTTTTCCTGCTCTCTCTCTCTTCCTTTTTTTTTTCTCTTCCTCCCTTCTCCATTTCCAGCTGTTTTTGGAGCACGCAGCGAGAGCGGGGCAAGTTCTCCACCAATTGTTTTGGTCCTGAGAGGAGCTCAGCGGTCGGACCCCTCCCTCCTTCTATCTCTCTCCCCTCTCTCTCCTCTGTCTCTCTCTCTCTCTCTCTCTCTCTCTCTCTCTCTCTCTCTCTCTCTCTCTCTCTCTCCTCCCCTTGTTGTGACAGAGCACACCTGCTTGATCTTGGCTACACGCGCTCAGAGTCCAATTACCCCATAGGCCCTCACAGCCACTACACAGTCTTACCCCCCTCACTCGACTGGATTTTTGGGAGTCAAGCTCATCTCGCCCACTTCTACTCTCTTTGCCTTGCTTCTACTGAGAACAGGTAGGTTAATCATTTAACTCTGACAGGCGAGAAAAGTATGGGTAATAATGTTCAAGGTTTCTCTCATTTTAAAAGAGAGAGCATAGTGTTGAGAGAATGGCTTGGTTTGTGCTGGATTGTGATTTTTTTTGCATAAATTGAAGTATGACAAAATCGATTATTCATGATTTAAAAGTCACATTATTTGCTGATGATTTTATAAAGATAAGATTACTGCTTGTGGTTTTTTTTGTTTGGTTTTTTGCAGTTAGATTTCAGCATGTGTGTATCTTTCTGTTAAACTGGATTTTAATATGTTTTATTCACTTCTTCATACATTCATGTGTGTTGTGTATATTCCGGATATGTTGCCAGGTCTTGTTCCCACAGCTCTCTTGGCTTTGTGATGAGAGACCTTAATCATTTCCAGTCCAATCTGCATACAGCTCAGTGAAAAGAGCAGCGGCTAGGGAAGGGGGTGTGGTAGTGCAGTTGATGCTGGTACCTCACTCCTCTGCCAAAAAAATGTATTCTTCTGGCCCATCGTTAATCTCCAAAGTATCTACCATGGAGTTCCATTAAATGTTTTTAGCAGTTTCTCAGTTTACAATTTCAGATTGCATTTTAAATCTGTTGCTGTTTGCGGCAATTGACCAAGTGTTTGGACACTTGTTTGGATGTAACCCATATGGAAGTGCATTCCTCAAGCTAGTTTTGTGTGTGTGTTAGTTTTATACATGGCAAAGTGAATCAGATACGTAATGCTTACATAAAGACGAGGGGTTGAGTGAGGCAAAGGCAGAAAATTTAGATTTTCTTTCTACTTAAATTGTTTGCTTCTTATTTTTGTCATCATTTGCTAACGTCAGTGGAAAAGATTAGGAATTCTTGCATTAATTTGTTCCTTTTCTCTCTTTGTTTAACTTTCTTTCATTCTTTTTTTTTTCCCTTTCCCTGTGGCGTTTGGGTTGTCTACAAGCAAATGAGGGGGAAAAAAGCTGAAACAACAATGAGGATTTCTTTGTGTTGATTCAGCTCATTATTGCTTGTCAAGACTTTGATTTGGAAAAGCTGTTTCTGCTGCTTCTCACACTTTCCATTACAGCAGTTCATTTGAGACTGCAACCAGACCGTTTTAACCCCAATCTCTTATCTGTCTGCTCTGCGGCCCTGCTTCTTCTCAGTATGAACTGTCTCTGCCCACTGTGGCATTCACTGCTGTGTTTTCACAGGAGCAGAACAGGACCCAAATTGCTAGGGGCAACTTAAAGTGAGAGGCTTTGAAGAGGAGATGAAAAAAGCTGTACCTGGCAACGCACAGCGCCATTAATCCCATAATGGTACAGCTTCCTCTATCAAAGAGAGGTCTGAAGGCTTCCCGGCAAGCCACCACACAACTCTCAGCTAACTCATTACATCCTTTTTGCCAGCAGGGAAAAAACCTAATAAGGCTCAGCTGCACTGAATTGCACTGAAAGGACAAGAGTAAAACTGAGCAAGGGAAAAGCTGAGACAAACACAATAGAATGAAAAGTGGGACTTAGTTTAGAATAGAGGCTAAAAGAGGCACAAACACTGTACGAAAATATACTCAGAGCAATAAAAGTACTTCACCAGTTCATACTTTTGAGTTGAGCTGAGCAGATGTTTAACATTTGAGTGAGCGGAAGGTTTGGAGGAGACAAGGCCCAGATTTGCACTCAGGGGCTGCATTTTTCCATCTGGACTTCAACTCTCTGGGTCAAAAAGAGCAAAAGAACAATGGAATTGAATGGACATCAGCCATGAAGCCCCCCCCCCTTGCTCATTGGAATACCAGAAAGTTCCACATGTCAGTCTTTCTGGCCAAAGTTTTAAGGGTCAGACAGAGAAAGAAAAATAACATAAGCTATGGTAGAGAAGCTGGGGAAGGAAGGAAAGAGCACAAAAAGGGAGGAGGAGATGGAAAGAGAAGAAAGGCAGAGAAGGTTGGGCAGTTTGTCCACGTCTGTGCAGCGCAGACTGTTGATAATGGGACTGAGGTTGATGGCAGGCCGACAGCTCTTCTCATGGAACAGCTGAAATGTGGTTTAACCACTCGCTGGCTTTCTCATGCTATGGCTCCAGACAACAGGCATGCTTTAAAGACCCTAAAATGATCTTTCAATAATAGCCATGGCTCTGACACTTTTTTCTTTTTTTCTGCATGAAGAAATTATATTTATTGTAGTGGTCAAAAGAGTGTCTAGGGCATTCTTGAAGCCAAAAACTTCCCATGCAGATATGGAGCATTTTTGGACCAACTCCTATTACAAGAACACATTGGCTCTGAAATTGTTTGTTGGCTGTGTCTTTGCATATTTTCAGATACACTCACATGTTCTCACTCACAAACTCCCCCGATATATCAGAAATATGTTGACGGCCACCTCCCCACACCACTGCCAAAGGAAGAGCTCATAAAATCACTCACTTTTATACATTGCAGCATTATTATCGATCATGCTTATGTGTCTGAACATATGTGTTTATGTAACCACGTGGGAGGGGAGCTCACATTCATTTGCTGATGGGTTGAAAGGGCCACACGTGTTTTAAACGTCCTGTGGCCTTGTAAATACCTTCCAGTGATTCATTGCTGACAGACGCTCAGCAGAGGCAGACGCAGGCCTGTGGAGAGTTGGGGGGGGTAGTGGACAGGGGTGGAGGGTGGGATGGTAGTTGGTGTCTGCCTTATATTGTTTCCTTCATTGCAACATGATTTGATTTGCTAAAATCAAGACACCATGGTGCTTAATATTCAAGTCTGTTCCCTTCATGCTGCAGAAGTTGTAGAAGTTCTGCGGGTATCTCATTGATTTTCTAAGCTCAAAAGTTTCAATGAAAGGCAGTGACAAAGAGGATAAAGTGACAAAGCAAAGGAGGGAAAATTACTTTACTCCCTCATGCGAGCTCTGCTTCCTGTCTGGGAATCATTAGTAATGCTGGGGCCAGACTTGGGGGAGAGTGGAGTGGAGGAAAGAGAGAGATGAGACAAAAGAGGGACACAGGAGAATTGACAAGGATGCCGCCGCCACAGGAAATGTCAACCTCCACCCCTTTTTTCATGTTCAGACATGGGATGATGAATCCCAGGTTTCAGAGATACCAGAGAAGAAGACAGAGATGGGTAGTTTACCATTTACCACATGTCCTTTATTGGGATGTGGTAGACTGTAAATCTTTTGAAAATACAGGCTAAACTTTCTCACAGCTGCTTGTGGTTTTTACTTTTTGATACATCTTTAACTTAATTAAAATGACTTACATTACATATTAACATAAAAACTTTCATGAACTATCTTCATTAGAACATGAACATAATCACAAAATTCACCATAAAACCCAAAATTGCTTTTTCACAATTAGGTCCAAAATTAAAATGGATAAATTCATCAGATTCATCCTCCTCCAGTGAGACACTGTAAGGTGAACGTCTCTCCAACATTATGTAAAGTTCATCTTCTTTTCACCTCAGGATGACCTCGTGCAATTGTGTACCAGTTCTTGCCACATTTGCACTGATTAGTGTCAGTCCACTTCTTGTGAATAAAGCCTGTCCCATTTTATTGTAAGCTGGCATACAGGCATAACACAATGTAGTACTGGCCATGTTCCCCGAATGAAGCCACACTGAACTGATACATTATGAAAGAGAATAGTTTATAATGCGAATAATACAGGTGTTTGATTTGACAATTGGTATACCCAATACCCAAATATTAAAACCACTGTTTTAAAGGGAATGCTTGTAAATTATAGGATGAACATGGTCTGTCTGTAATAATTATTAAAGTGGAGACACAAACAAAAAACAACTGCAAAAATATATCAAAGTTTCATCTCAGTAATGTATCAATTTTAGGAAAAGGTCATGAAAAGTCAGATCATATTTTTTAAGCTACGGGGCACTAAATGAAACAATTTGTAACATCATGGCTTGATTTCCAACTTGGTGTGCTCTCTAGGATACCCCTGTGAAGTGAAAATGATAAGGGGAATACCTTGCATCCCGTAAAAGCAAGTTGCATTGATTCTTTGAGGGAATTAGAAATGCTGATACTCATGTTCCAGCATGCTCTGTTGACAGCCCTCTGGGTTTACTATGCGCACACACACAAGTGTGTTGTTTGAGGAGCCTGTGTCGTGTGTTCAGTAGATTCTTCAGGTGTGTATTTGTGTGTGTGGTGGGGGGCATCTTCTTAGAGCAGGCCATCCTGCTGGGCCTGTGGGCACATCTGAGCAGACTGGTAATGAAAGAACCGACACCTGGGGCACAGCAGGTTGTCTCATGCATCGTCTTCAGAGGCTCATCCCAGCTGCGAAAGCTGTGAAAAGCCTTGAATTTCAACTTTAAAAAACAGTTTGCATTTGACCATAATTCCTTGTTTTGAATTTAGAGTGACCGTCATGTTCACAGACAGATCTTGGTTGAGCATGTAGCCATTATTTCACCACTCTAATGTTGACACATAGCAATAAATCTCCAAAATGTACAGGCCTGCATCTCCAAATCCAAAATCCCCTAACTTAATAATAATAATAATAATAACAATGCCACTTATAGTAGTTTATTCTGCAGCTGTGGTCACAAGTTGTCCCAAACAATAATCCCTGAAAATCTCTTATAGTCCTTTTTCCTGGTTTTATTTCAAAATCTCATCATCAACAACTCCTGGGCCTGATTATGACTCACAGAGTAGCAGTAATTCTTGTCTTTAAAGAAATGCTGAGGCCATTAAATGCTCATAGAGCTTAGTTTGAGATCCTTCTCTCTTCTGGTTCACGTTAAAAACTGCTGAAGCGTTTATGGACAAAGGTTGATGGATTGATGGCAGGACACATGGAGGGCAGTCTGCACCAATGCACACATATGCATGTATATCTGTTTATGTGCTTGTGGTCATGGGTCAAAGCAGGGAGATAAGGTTCAGTAATCAGCAGTGAAACCTCTTGTTACTTTGTGTGCATTGCTGTTCCTTTAAACAGAGCTGGTACAGTGGCTTTGTAAGTAATTATGAATGTTCCAGCCTGCAAGATGTGCCAGATGTGAGAAGTTCACAACACAAGTACCTCTATGAAAAGTGATAAACTGACTTTCAAATACTTTCCAGCATTGGCAATTAATGTATTATACTACCAGACAAGCCCAACCCACTTGGCATCTAACAAACGGATAAAACAAACAATCAAAGGCATCTACAAGCACTATTTGACCCAGGAGTGTTTTACATCTCTAAATCCAAAATGACAGCAGAACAGTGCTGCCAAGTCTGCAGACAAGGTTTTTCTTTGGATTGAGCTTTCCGCTGAGCTTAGATAAGGAAGCCTGACATAGCCAAGATTACTCAGTCTGTTGAGAAGACTGGAACAACGTGTCCTCTGGATCTACTGTATGCTCAGACCAGAGCTCTTTGTTTGAACGTCTCCCGCTACAGAACATACTCCATGTTTCCAAGTGAGACAAAATGGCAGAAGTTTTGCATGGAAAACTGCATCTAGATGTTCAACATTGTGTGATACAATTCCAGGCTCTAAGTGCCGACTTATGAAATCACCCTTTTGAGTGTTTTTCAGGTTTTTCCACTTCATAGCAACAGAACAAGAATAAAAAAGAAACATTAAGAGACAAAGTTCTCCCATCCAACTCAGTTCCCTTGTGAATGGAAATGATTTCCAGCTTGGTTATACTGTATGCAAGCACTGTAACCACTGGACTGAAGCTGTACAGTGTGTCAAAGTGGTGCCTGTTTTGTGGACAGGGACTATAATTACTGCTTGTATTGAGAGTCTCTCTGAGCTGTGATCCCTGTGACCTGACGTAACCTGGATTTGCACTACATCAGCACATCTCTTTCTGTTGCTTTCTCTCTCATTCTCTAAGACACACACTGGGGAAAACCTTTGAAAGATTTAAACCTGTGCATTTATTACTTTTACTCACAGATACAGTATTTACACATGTAGACTAGAGGTACACATACATGTACCTTGTGCACTTGCTTTAATACAAAACTTGTGCTTTATTCACACCTAAAAACATGCAAATATACGCTCAAATAAACAAAGATACAGCACATAAGCATCATACACATGCACACATATAAACCAGGCCAGAGTCACTTTCAGCTCTGGCCAACTGATGGTTTTGGGTCAGTTTCATCATCCTGGTCATGATGTTCAGGTCAAGGTCCACTGCAGACCAGCTTCTCCCAAATCATTTGTTAGCAACTGTGGCTCAAATCCGCCCTTCAATTATTGTGGCACCAAGAGGGAATGAGCAACTTTTGGCTGTACGCATGACAAGCAGATTGCTGGGTCTCTGAGACTGTGCGTGTGTACGTGTGTACGTGTGTGCGTGTGTGCGTGTGTGTGTGTGTGTGTGTTGCTGTGTAAGAGGTCTGGGAGTTTGTGTAGATCTCCACACTGTTTGAGGTTGAGAGTGTGTATGTGTGTCAACTGGGTTGTGTCTGTGTTAAGAAATAGAAGACCGTATAGGGCAGCAGGATTCTCCCACTCACTCCACCAGTACAGTAGATGCACGCTCCTCCGCTGTATTTTTGACGCACACTGTTGAATAGTAAAAGTAGTACAGTGGTATACAGTGGCAGCCATGGAATTTCCCATGATGCATCCCGTAAAAGCTAATGCAGATGTTGCTTATGCAGCAGCCAATATTGTTTCTTTCTCTGTTACAGATGACATAGGCACATTGTATTATGGTATGCAGATCATTTTGAAGGAAAACATCTTGTTTATAATTAATAGTTTTTTAATTCAATTCCAGTTTTCAACACATTTGGAGCATGACAGTATCAATGAAGCGGTACTTGACTTCATCTGACAGGGCTGTTGGGTACGTCAGACAAAAAATCTTGCAAACCACTGTAATAGCAGATATTGCATCGCCAGAATAAAACTTTTCAGACCAAAGTATCACTACTTTAGGAATAGGTCTTTTTTTGTTTGCTCTCTATTCCTTAGTAACATAAACATTCCCCATACAGCTTGTCCCTTCTGACAGTTTGTGTAATTTTCTCATTTAGGTTTGCACTAACCCCTGCTCCATCACCTTTCACTTTCTCCCTAAAAGTGACCAGTTAAATAGCTTATTTGAACAAGCTCACTAAATAGTTACACCCCAGTGTTTAGCCTCTAGCCCTCCACCTCCTAAACCTTTGCCCTTTGCCTCTCTGGACTTCAATCAATGTCTTTTGTTCTGTCTTTCGCACACTGCGTCGCTTTTTCTGCCTTTGATTCACTGCCAAAGTGAAAATCTATTTTCTGTCAGAGTATAGCCGTTTTAAAAACTAATCATAGACAGACTATTTTGAAAGTGTATCCACCCAAACCTTTGAACAATGTCCTCTCATCCTCCAGGCTCCAGCTAGCAGCACCATGAGGTCAGCCTGTCTCTCTCTGCTCCTGGTCACTGCCTGCTGGGCTACACCCTTCAAACAGACCGGCTTCCTAGACTTCATGATGGAGGATGAGGCGGGATCAGGTTTGCCTGAAGATACTCAAGATTTAGTCCCCCCTTCCATGCCTCAAGGACCCAAGTGCCCCTTCAGATGCCAGTGCCACCTGCGCGTGATCCAGTGCTCTGACCTCGGTAAGACAAGGCACCTCCCACTGATGCTTCATGTGGTTGCGTATAATCCCACACACTCTCTCAACGTGTGTGGGATTCTGTATTTACTTTTTAAACTATTAATACCTAATAATTCAGTTCAATGTACAGCATTTTAAAGTGAATGAATCATTAACCACACTGATTCTGAGGCAAAGGTGTAATTACTGGAAACAAGGGGAAAAAATAGCTTAAACGGCATTTATTTTGTGTGTTACGAGAATTTCATAGTATTGTTTTCAGCATACAGGTGCAGTGGCATAAGGCCCCAGTGCACGCTATTATGATGGACCCTAGTGCACACACACCAGCCTGTGTATATATATTTTACCAAACAATGTGTTGGATTGTGCAGTCGAATGAGTTACTTGTATTGTATTGGAATTAAAATAAGCATAGCACTATTTTATCCAAAAAAAGGAAAAAAAGAAAACCATGACGGAAATGGGTTTGCGTTTGAGGACATATATAGCAAATTACACCATTTTTAATTTAATGTGAGTTCTTCCTGCACTGTCTATATTTACGCCCTTGTACAGGTGGCAGTATCCTCTGTGATGCATAAAGCCCCAGTGTTTATGATAAATGCCTATCAAGGTATTATGGTAGTAAATCACCCGAGCACTAGCATGTTTAAATTTGCAGTCTCACACACACCTCCAAAATATCTAAAAAACATTTTTTACATATGCCTAAGTCAGTATTCATGAATGAAAAAATAGCTACTGTACTGTCCTGTTGCATATTTTATAATTTCATTTTTTTTTTCTATTATTTTTACCTGAATGTATTAGGGCTGGAACTCAGCCGATTACTTTCTTGGTTAATCAATCAATTATTTTGCCTGTAAATTGTCAGAAAATCGAGACAAATGGCCCATCACAATTTTCAGGAGCCCGAAGTGACATCTTCAGATTGCTTGTTTTGTCCAAGCACCAGTCCAAAACCCAAAGATATTCAATTTCACAATGATATAAAACAGAGAAAAGAAACAAATTTACGGGTTAGAGAAACTGGAAAGACTCATCATTCCAGCTCTAGAATATACGTTTCAAGCAAAACTACAACACTACAACAAGATTACAGCCTCAAAAATCTGCTGCTGGTGTTTTGCAACCATAATACATACATTAATGTGCTTTTAATCTTGAGAAACACAATTTACAGTAAAGACTATCAGTCATCTTGATCATTTGTATTCATGCTACATGTAACCCATAATCCTTAAAATGAATCTGTGTGACTTGATTTGAAGTTTTATTAATTTATTAAATAATTATATTTATGTCGAGACTGAATGTAACAAGCTTCTTGTTCACATCCATTTTCTTCATCCACTCCTTCATTTGGTGTCCATTTGGCCTGGATTCCAAACAAATAAGCTCACTTTGATGGATCAGACGCTGAGGTTAAATGGGTGTCTGCAGTAGTTTTGCTGTTCTTTTATTGTGCTGAGTGACATTACTGGTTTTTAAGAGCAAAAAAAGTCATTGACTTTACAAGCTCGGCCATCTCCATCATCCACCCAAACCCACAGAGTCAGTTGAGGGGTATATTATGTCCTCCAGAGAACATGACACCAATGTTGATACCTTAAATGCTCACAGATGCTGTGTGCCTTATTTCACTTCCTGTAACAATTATTTTTTATTTATTTGCCCTTTCTGGGCAAATCTGTAATCTTAGCGCTGTAGTTCAGTGGTGGAGAGTACAGGTTAGTCTGGGCATAGGAAAGTCCTGAACCAATCCCAGTTTTAACAAGCTGAAATGTCCCAAGACTTGTTTCTCAATCTAAAGCTTACTCACCAAGGTTGAAAGACTACAATTACTTAGTCGGCACAGTCACAACAATTTACTCAGTTGTCATCTTCGTTGTTTGGAGCTTATCCAGTCTGTCTAATCTAAAGTATAACATATACAACAGTCATCTCACAAAGTTTGTCATAGAAAAGTCCCTGACCTCATTTATTCTTGTATATGAAATAAAAGTGCTTCGCTAAGCAGTTGGGTTTTTTGGCTCTGCTTTTGTTTGGAAGGGAAGGGGTGTGAGCTTCAATGAGACAAATGGAGAGGGGGAGTGACACAGACGGACAAAGGATGAAATTAAAAAAGGAGTAGACAGACATAACCAGCTCATAACCACTTTGGTTTGGTAAGCTTAAGAGGGCCAGGGCTGAGACGGTGAAATGAAAGAGCATTTACAGATTCAGGACAACAGTCACAGAAAGTGTTAAGTGTAAGCACATCATGCAGATAGACAGGCAGACCCAGATAGGCAGGTGGCTCAACAGTCAGAGCGACAGACAGTTGGAGAGAGTGATGTTCAGGAAAAGGCTGGTTCCATTACATCAGTCCTCCAGCCGGAGCCCCAGTCAGCAGCAGCACTTTCGCCAGAGACACAGCTCTATGGCTGGATTCTCAACTCCTGCATCAGCACTGTTGGCCCCAAGCCTCCATCTGTTCCCCAGACCTGCTGGCATGAGCGCAAACACACTCACACATTTAGACACACACAGGATTAAAACTTATATGTATATGTTTGGACACACAAGCCTGGGCAAGTTAGAAGAGTCTGCTCACCATCCCAAAGCAGCCTTTCACTTTTGTAATGTTGATTTTTTTTTTTTTCTCCGTGAGTTTGCAGCTGGCAGGATGACGGCTTAAAACATTCAGCGAGAGGAAATTTAGCATAGGGTTCAAATGGGTTGTGATTTTATTTGCCAACTCAGTCTATGAATAAGCAAAACCTCTTTCTAACAGACACAACAACCTGTTGTTCTCTGATTGAAAATGTATCTTTTATAAGCAGTGATTGTGTAAGGTGTGTAGTTAGTGGGCACATATCATTTTCTCCACTTATTTTAAGATATTCTGGTGTATAATCAATTGCTCATTTGTGTGTTCCACCCATTTCCCCCCTCATTTTCTGTTACAGGAAGCATTTTTCGAGCTGCATTTGTCGCAAGATTACTTAGTTGACTGTAAATTGTTATGAAGAGTGTCTTCTTGCAGCAGGAAATGCAACAAATTGGATGCATGAGGACGTAAAATCTGGGTGAAAAATTTGTTTTAATGCACGTGTTTTTAAATAAATCTGAGTGTTACTCTGTGAAAATCTGTAAAAACTGAAACAACTAGCCTTACATATTGATATGACACATCTTGACATTTTTAACTTGAACAGACCCATCTTAAACTGTTTACAATGGCTAGAAAAAGTATTTTAAAAGGGCATTCCAGTGATTTAGTGTTTAGCATTTGGTGCTCGAATATTTAAAATTGAAGCAGCAAAAACTGAGTTTTACTTTCAGAGAAGACCAACAAAAAAGAATGTGTGTGCAAGTACTGTATAGAGATATAAAGTGTGGTGCTGTAATGATGGTGGTGACCACAAACAGCTGTGATGGTTTGTGGGTCATCCAAGCCGACAGCAAAGCAAGCCTAGCTGGAAGTAATGTTTGGGTGAGCCCAACAGAAGTCGTCACAAGCTTTTAGGACAATATGTGTCCAGGCATACGTATGTGGACTGGAGATACAGAGTGTAAGCCTGTTTGTTAAACAATTTATTCAACACCTCTTCCTCTGAAATGTAAACTGCCCATTATGAATGTATTTTTTGCGTTACCACGGATGCAGAAGAGCATACACCATAACATCCAGCTGTCTTCGCTCAGTTTTTGTTAAAAACAGTCCATCCACTAAACCAAACAGTCTTTCACTACAGATGCCATTTTCTGGGTCACATCAGCCATGATAAAGTCCAAGCAAAACAATTTAGCATGAGCTCAGTGTCCAGGTATGCAGTCGCTTACTTAGTCTAAGGGAAATTAGATTTAAGGTCCATTTCCACCATGTGTGCCTCGGAGCACATCAAACAGTTATTCGGTCCCTTTGGAATGTCATTCTGCTCTAAGTCCCTATCATTGAGACTTTATGTTGCATGCTACGTTGAGAAAGCAGACTTTGTTATTTCAGCGTGTCGCTACTGTAAACTCAAATCCAACTGAGCCCTGCCCACTAAACAAATAACAAAAGCTAGGACAAAAACACAGATACGAAAATCTCTCAAGTGAAAACTGTTCCAACTTTGGCAGGAAATTTTGTGTCCATTGCTTAAAGTGAGAACCTTAATGAGAAAACATATTTTCAGGGCCTTTAACATACAGTAGACCTACACAGACCATGGTCATGGAGACGAGTAGGTAGCCAGTTTGTATCCATTTCCTGTTGAGGGCAGAGTTTGGTTATCCTCTCGTCACCCCCTCACCTCAAACTCAATTTTCCATCATCCATCATTCTGATGGACTTATTGCATTTGTATGCTTCTAACCCTCGTAGCCCATCTAATCAAACAATGTCTCATAAAAATTCACCATCAGGTCTGAAGGCAGTTCCCGGGGACATCCCAGACGACACCACCCTGCTGGACCTGCAGAATAACAAGATCACTGAGATCAAGGAGAATGACTTCAAGAACCTCAAAGGACTGCATGTAAGAGACCTTTTACTTCCATCTGTAGAGCTTCATGTCTTTATTAGTGTATTATTCCTAATGTTGAGGAATGTGTTCTTATGTAACACTAACTCCAGCCATGGGGAAACATCTTGTTTTTAAATGATTCATTCATTATCAGGTCGTTCCTGATTTGTAACTTGTGTACCATTACCAATGCATTACTAATGACTAATGACAAAAGCAATTGCCCATTCTAAAACATGGACCCCACTTCACCTCCCATCCCAAAACTCTCTTCATCCTCCTCCATAAAGCCACCTATAGCACTCTTTTCCTCCCACCTTTACCATCATTTCACCACCACCACTCCCACAGTCACCAGGTGCATGGAAACTATTCACCCGTAGGCCTTAAACCCTCAAGCCTTCAAACTCCTGTAGCTTCCTTGCTTGCAATAAATACCTCTGTCTGACAGGCAGAGCTGTTTGCACTGTAATGTAACTGGCCTCTTAAGGGAATGGACCACATACCTCACATTACCTCGTGTAAGCTTGCATGAGAGTGGAACAGCAGCAGGGAGATTCCTCTGAAAATGCATTAGGGATAACTCCAGAGTCGACTTGAACTTAGCCCCTCCATCTTGACAGCACAGGCCGGAGTATCTAACAGCTGCTTGTTTTTGTAGAATCTCATCTGAAAAGTACAGATCTTTTACTGCCTCATGGTGCATTTGTAGCAATGAATGGTTCTGAGTGGAAGAAAAAACTGTGAAAGCCACTAAGGTGTAATGTTTCAAATAAAGATCAAAATAATAATAGATCTTTAAACACTTCAAACAATTTAAACAAGAACAGATAGGCTGAATTCCTTGAATTCATCTTTTGATGCAGCGTTTCCATAACCCCAAAGTGTTAGATAGTGGTAAAACATCATGAAGCAAGAATAAAAATGAATATTTAACACTAGTATCTCATCTCCTTGGTATTCTTCCTTATAGGCTCTGATCCTGGTGAACAATAAAATCACTATCATCCATGCCAAGGCCCTCAGCCCTCTGACCAAGCTGCAGCGTCTCTACCTGTCTAAGAACATGCTAAAAGATATGCCCGCCAACATGCCCAAAAGCCTGCAGGAGCTGCGCATCCACGAGAACGAGATCACCAAGATCAAAAAGGCCTCCTTCCAGGGCTTGTCCCATGTCATCGTCATGGGTATGAAAATAAAAACACTCTGATTTGTTTAAAAGTGCAGATATTTATTTGGAGGTTTGACATCATTTTTCAGCAGTAGGTCACATCTTCAGAGGTATGTCCGTGAGCTTGCGAATGGCTACTGTTGACCAGGAGTGAAACAAGTGTTTAAATTTAATATTTCCACAGTCTGTGCCGGGTTTTCTAGTAATATCATGACAAACAAGGTTCCTCTCTTCGTAATGACTGTGAAAATATAACATTGAATCATCTGCACTTTTGAGGATGCAAAAGTTGTTGCCTCTGAAGATGCAACCTGCTGCTGGAAAATAGGTCAAATAAACTTTAGATTTTTTTCTGTAAGGTTGTCGTCTGTTGGCAGTGATATGTGATGAATGAGGTCATAGATGGGGCTACGTACAGTACTTGCTGCATTTGCACTTTCATAGAGTTATTACAGTGCTCAGATAAACATGTAAAGTTCCTCTCATAGCCTTTGTTCAATGTTGATAAAGTGCTACAGAAATAAGTTGAAATATGCACCTCTACATATACAGCATTCAGTAGTGCTCCAAATGAATCCAAGGCAAACAATGGACCCGCTTGAATCGTGAAAGTTAAGTGTTTGCAAACACTTATTTTCAAGTCACACTGTTGCACGTCAACAGCTGTAACAAGCTGTGGTCTTCACTGAGGAGGATGCAAACAGTTATTTTATCCAGTCATTTTATTTATTGTTTGAGTAGGTACTTGCGTGGGAAGGGTAAATTTGATTGATTTCATTTGGAAAGAAAAGAAAAGACCAGAAAGGAAAGTTTTCTTCTTGGCATTTCACTGTTGCGACAAGATTTACACATCACAGTCTGGAAGTAATGAGACTGCTACAGACTGTGGTAGCCTGTTAATGCATGGTTACACAGCATATGTTGTGTTTTGTTTTGTTTTTTTCCCAAAAGAACCACAGATTATTTGTCCTTTATCCTCCTTCCCCTTCTTTTGCTCCACTTGTCACTTTGACAACTCATCTAAGACTTGCAAAACTTCATGTTCCACAAATTAAAAAGTGTTGTTCTGTCATTGCTAAACTACAGCTCAAAGTGTGGATTCAATCACTTAAAATGTAATGATATGAGAATTATGATCCATGACAAATCAGGGAATCTGGCGTGGAGAAGGGCTGCCTTGCAAACACAAGCTATTCTAATGCCCAAGACTTTGTTTACTCATGACTCAGCTCTATGTTCCCATAACACACCACGAGAGGAATTAGCTTCTTAGACGTGATCCATTACTGCTGTTCGCTCTTTCTTTCTGTGCTTTCATTTATTTTTTCATTCATTTTTTTGCAGAGCTCGGGTCCAACCCTCTGAAGAGCGCAGGAATCGATGCCGGTGCTTTTGCTGACTTGAAAAGGGTGTCCTACATTCGCATTGCAGACACTAACATTACAGAGATCCCCAAAGGTAAAGCTCTAATATCTATTTCCACAAATAATTCCTAAATAAAGAAATTTAGCTTAATCTAAGACTTATCCAGTCAGACTCAGCCAAAAACAACCATCTTCTGTCAAAAGAATGCATGCTTGGATTTAAGTCTGCTGTGAAACCATGGACTCAATGTGGAAAAAACACACAAACTGCACTGCATAGTAATTCAAAACTAGCCTATCTCAGGGTAGGAACATGTCTAGTAAAATGATGCATGGAATAAGGATCTTTTGGATTTAATAGACTTGGAAACAGCCACTCCTTGATAGTTGATCTGCACTTTTTGTGTTGAAATTTAATGTTGCAAATTGTTAACTATCCGTTTCTACCTAAAAGTAGCTCCATAATGTCATATAAGCTTCTACAGTTAAGTCCTTGTCTTGTGGGTTGTCAGGTCTGCCCAGCTCTCTCTCTGAGCTCCACCTGGATGGAAACAAGATCACCAAAGTGACGGCTGGCAACCTCCAGGGCCTGAAGAACCTGGCCAAGTAATAAGAGTTATGATTCTTGTTAAGCTTATAATTTCTTTTTCTACTTTAAGATTTAAAGTGACACAGTGTAACTATTGCTGAACAGCAGCCACTCTGGCCACAAATGGCAATTACAATGTAATTGTGCAGTGAATTTCACTTAATTTCCTAAGATTCTCTTGAGTCATGTGTCGTTGTGATGTACAGTGTGTTTACTTCTTGTTTTACTTTTATTTTATAACTATTTAAATCTTTATCTGCACCATGCTAACACGTAGCACAAGTAGAGAGTCATGAAGTCATCAAATTGACTGAATAATGTCAGTTACACAGCTCTGTCTATCTAAAGTTTGCTAACATTAGCTAACATAAGCCACCATAAGCTACTACCAGAACAAGAGAGGTTATAGTGGGAAAACCCCTGAGTTTACTTCATCAAGTGGCATTTTATTTCTAATGAATTCAGCTTTACATTTGCAAGAGGACAACTGCATTATTTAATCTTCCAAAAGTTACACAGTCTCGCTTTAAAACTCCCCTTTGGAAACATGAGAACAAGCATTTCTTATTCTGTTTGTGTTATCTCACAGTTTTTCATGCTATCTCGTGTTTTCATTCTCTGGTCTGACATGTATTAGCTTTACTTGGAACGCTAGTTCTGGTATTATTGTTTATATGATTTACTGTATAAAGAAACCTAAGACCTAAACAGTAGTTTTTGGATAATGAAAATAACTGGTTTGCTCATCAAATTTGGATACACTGTGTTTATAAGATCACTGCTCAGATTGTACCAAAGATGGCATACCATACATGAACAAAGAGGGCTTTGATGCAGCATGAGTATAGTATGTTGGAGAAGATATGAGCAATGGATGGTTTTTATTTTCCATTCACTAATAATTAAGAAAGTGGGAAAGTAATGGCCTCAATGTCAGGTGTAGATTCTTTTCGGTACCATTTCCTCAGCTCTTCATTATATTATTAGCTAATAATAATTTTGGCAGTCGGAGACAAACATTGATGTCACTATCTTGGTTTCTTCACTCATGCCATTTGTGCTTGTTCTTCTACACTTTTGCACTTTTCCATGTCTCATCTACTTGCTGATTTTCCCTGCAGGCTGGGTCTGAGCTCCAATGAGATCAGCTCTGTGGAAAACGGCACACTGACTAACGTCCCCCACCTGCGAGAGCTGCACCTTGACAACAACGCTCTGACCAGTGTTCCTCCTGGACTGTCCGAACACAAGTACATCCAGGTACAATGCTGGTTTGATTAACGTTATAATTACAGTACATCTCAGAGTTATTAATCCAGGTTTTAATACACAAATGATCACAGGAAGATTGTTTTTGTACCCATTTAGTTCCAGCAAATTAACTCTGCTTGAGCATGATAGTTGTGTTTCTCATTTTCTTACAGTGTGATCACACTCTGCTCATTTTTTGAGTTTACTTTGTTACATTTTTGCATTTGGTTTGTTTAGGTTCACATTGCCCGATTACAAGTCAACCAAGGCTTCCATAACAAAAGTCACATGGATTCATTTAGTTTGTTTATTGAGTAGAGTGTTGGTAGCCTGTCATACTATAATGTTACAGATTTTAGCAGTAGGGGGGAGTGTAAACAGACCCAATTCCAGGCCCTTTAACTTTAGTTTGGCTTCAGTTTATTACATCGTTTCATTAGGCTTCTCAAGCCTGAACTGCTGCATGAATTCCAACCCATTAAAAACCTTTTTGAGGTAATTTCCTGTAGCTTGTTGGGATTATATATTCAGTCCTAATGAACCGCAGCACGGTACCCCTGTCAACCATCTTTTTGCTGTTATTTTGTGAGCACCCAAGTTTTAATGGCGTTGTCCTCAGCAGCCATAACAAGCCAAACTATGGGAAGAAATGATCCAATGAGTTTGGAGAAATAGCTCCCAACAAGCTGTTTGTGCTAAACTGAGGTTTCTCCCAGTACATATTGGGATACTGCAGTAGTAACATGATATACCAAAATGCACAGGGTTTAAATATGAATGTGGGAACCACCAGCCCTTTCAAATTTGGGATTTTTTTATATGAAAACAAAAGAATACAAAACTATAGAAGAAGGTCATCATGGTTCTACAGAAAGCAGGTGCTCAGTAGGGTTTTTATTTTAGGAACTACATGCCCAGAGGGACTTAATGAGGTGTTTAGTTGCTTAGTGTTTTTATATATATATTTATTTATTTATTTATTTTTAGCTCTTTTTTTTCTTTGTCTTCTGTCCTTTGCACGTTCCATTGTATATGAATGCAATTGTAATTCATTATGACCTTTTCTCCATGTATAGTTTGGTGTTTCTGGATCTAGTGGCTTTGAAATCTGTAATTAGCATTATATATTATTATATGTCCCAGTGAGTTTGTGGCACTTCCCTCTTTTTGTTCTTATTTCTAGGATACTTCTCATCCCCCTCAGTGCTGCATGACAAGGGCTACTCTGCTCTAAACACAGTGCTTAGCTGTATGATTGTTTTTAGCCACTCTCATGTTCATATATGCTTTTCGTGTGCTTCTGTTTTTTATGCGCATCTAAAGCCGTACTTGTTCTCAAGCATCAAGCAGCATAAACTCTTTGTTATATGTAGGATCATGCAGGAAGTTTTCCTACTGTTTTTAGTCAAACGGAGAGAAAAGAGAAAACATTTTATCTTTCTTGAGATGTTATTATTCACTTGGTGACTTATTATTATCTTTATCTGCTTTATTTTGGAAAAACAAAATTATTGCCATGCACGTCCCACTCAGTGACCAAAGGTTGTCATTATTTAAATCCCTTCTCTAGGTGGTCTACCTCCATGCCAACAAGATTGCGGCTGTGGGAACAGGGGACTTCTGTCCTCCTGGCATCAACAGCAAGAAGGCCATGTACTCTGGCATCAGCCTGTTCAGCAACCCTGTGCCTTACTGGGAAGTTCAGCCAGTCACTTTCCGCTGCGTCTTCGACCGCTCCGCCATCCAGCTCGGCAACTACAGGAAGAAGTAGAGCATCCTGCGCGCCTCTGCGAGGAAGTGTGTGTTTGTAAATGAGTGTGTGAAAGTTTTGTAAGCGTGAGTGTTTGACCACAGCCCCACAACACTGACCCCTGCCAACACTGCCTCCCCACAAATGATGATGTCATTAATCCACGCACTCATTTCAAAACTTAAGTGGACATGGACCTCAAACACAACATATCATATTCATTATTTAGCTTCAAGGTTGGGGAAACAGTAGTACACACAGCTTGCAGCAAACACCAGCATACTATGGTGATGCTCTCACACACAGCACATCATTCATAGAAGCAGTTAAGCCAGCATTAACATTGCAAATATGTTCTCATATACATGCTGTAACATATTATTGTGCATAATATGTGCAATTCATTCAGTGGACAAATTGAAATTCAGAGGTGATCCCTAACCAAAAAGATTTGAAATTTCACTCAGTGGAAAATGTTATAAATCCCAGTTTGATAAACTTGCTCAACCTTTAGCCATTGTATGAATTAAATAATTAAAGAGCGCTGGCCTGTAGAGCAGGCAGCAAGGGGTTTTGTGTTTTACAATACCTTTAACAACTGGTATACTAGAATGTACTAGATATTACCTGTGTACTAGGAATAGCATACAGAGTGTAATATTACCACGCTGCACTCCTTGAAAGAACTCCAAGTTTCTATTTGTATTGTACTCAATTCAAGTAGAGATAAAAGCAACCGTGACTTCTATTACTTTGTGATTTCTTGTGCTTACTTCAGTGTTGATTTAGTTCTGCGTGTTTTTACACTTTTTTCTTCATCACATTTCATCCCTTGTTCCTCTCCTAGTGTATGTCTTTCCATCCATAAAAAAAAACAAGGTGAAAATAGCTTCTAAAAAATGTAGAATAAACCATATATGTTTTAAACAGAAGCCATTCCCAAAGATTTATATGCATGCTCTTATTTTTTTCCTTTCAACTTGAACCTGGTGCTTTCTGGAATCTCTTGTTAATGTGTGTATGTATTTCTCTTCATGTCTCCCTGCCTTTTATTTCCTTTTTTTAAGAGTCAAGAAAAATTGGAGGTTGTCTGTGGACTGGCATGCCCACTGCAACCATGCTGGTGTGAATGTTGTATGTATAGACGCTGTATATAAATGCTGTATAAAAACCTCTCATTGCTTAAAGGCACAAGCACTTACCATAGCTCAGACTTAATATATCAGCTACAAAGGTGTTCCTCTTTTTTTTCCCGGAGCAGGGGCTCCAGCTAAGGTGTCCTAAACAAAATAAAAATACTAATGGAAAAAGTAACCGTTTTTGATGGATGTAATGACCAGAACTTGCATTATTATCGATAATATGCATGAAGATTTGTGCTCCCAGTCACTGGATGTCAAATAAACTACAGAACACATACAAATAGGGCAGTGGCTTCCTGGTGAACAAGGTCAAGAGGAGGCACAGGTAAAATGTACTGAGAAACAGGTGAGACAATGATAGAAAACCTTGACAAAGGCTTGGAATGTCCATTAAGGTCGCCTTGGTTGACTCAAAGATATTCAAATGCTTAGAAAATGTGTAATTTTTATGGGATATTCGTGCATATTAATGCTTAGCTTTGGTAAGGATCTGTCAAATGAAAAAAATGCACCAAAACAACATCCATACAGTAGATTTCTTGCACCATTTCATAAGGTGACTGCCCAGCTGACGCATGCTTTTTGAAATAGAAATACACTTAAAAATAAATCTGGCTTCAGACACATTTCAGCCTCATGGCCATGGGCACTCTTAAAAGTCAGTTTCACTTTAATCAGACACTTTATCCGGTTTCTTTTAACAAAGCGCTGGTTCCTCTTTGTTTGGTTTTCTCATCTGGTAACAATAAGTCACATTACAAATGTTGCAACACACCATCGAGACTGTGCTCCTGTCAGAGAGTAAATATGGGCCGGATTCTCCTTCTACGTCCAACGTAACCAAAAACTATTATAACATGGGGGCCAAGTTCATTCTCTCAGGATATGAATTTCATGGAGTATCAGTCTTGTAGGAATAGGTGTGTCTCAGCTACTTTTTTGGCCTTAATTAAAAGAGCATTGTAAATTAAACCAAAGACAGTGTCATGTTATAGAGCAAAGTTTTGCAAACTACACTGAAAAATACACGTTTTTAACAATTCATGTAGTCCCACTGAACCTTTGAGAACAATTTTTTTTTAAAATGAATTATATTACCAATGGGTGACATACAGTACTTGTTCCAAGTGCAGTTTCCCATTTATTTTCTCTATTCCTTTATCCTGTGCAGGGTTCAGGGGGATAGAGCCATTTCCTGCATGTAATGGCCAAGAGTCAGGGTACCCTCCATCACAAGATGTACTGTATACATTCACAGGACACATATGCATCTATATATACAAATAGACTGGCATTCAATTTAGAGTCTCCAGTCCACCGTGTCTATTGTTTGTGGGAGGAAACATTAGCTCCCTGAGGAAATCACACTGACACAGGGAGAACATGCAAACTCCACACAGGCCAGCAGGTTAAATAATAGACTTTCTTGTTGTGGTGAGACAATGTGAATCACTGAGCCATCATACCAACACATCCACGTCCCATGGTGAGTGAAAACAGTTTGCTGGAGGGTCTAAAGAAAGTTAAAAAACTTAGAGAGGTATATTATTTGGCTTCTAGCTAGCTCTGAAGCCTCTAACTTATATTGAAGGGTTTTGTGGACTGAGGTAAAATAATATTTGCACAAGGACCATTTCTGGCCTGTGAGCCACTGGTGATTTATAATCCCTCAGTCATTTAAGAGACTGCAATGGGAATATTTAGGTTAAAGAAAAAAGAAATGGAACTCCCTTGAGACGTGTAGCGGTTGAGACTCCCGCCTCTGGAAGCAGGTTGTACGGTGTCTAATGATCAATGTGCCTAAGAATGTAGTTTCTCACTTTGTGCATTTGTTCATTTGTGCAATTTTTCATTGTATTGTATAGTGTGGAGTCTCCTTAGTGACAAATATCAATAACATGTCATCTAATGAAAGAAAATAATAAGTGAAAACATAAGATTTAAATCTTAAAGTTTTATATATTTTTTAATTTACCCCCAGAAAGCTAATATATAATGCCATGTTTTTCTGACCTATCTTTGACTAGCTCTTTTTATTTTCTAACTGCCACATTTTCCCACACATTTTCAATTTTAGCTGTTTTCTTTTTTTTTTATAGCGCAGTTGATACCAAAAGTATCAGTGCATCGGTGCTAGAAACTATTTATTTTTAACTTTTGTTTTCCATCAACACACTCCTTTCCATTTCTATATTTTTTATTCACCTCTAATATTAGACACACACCTAGACCAATCAAACTATTCTCATTACCTTATAGGCAACAACAAAATTGGGAAATGCGAGATAAAGTGGAAATGTTGGAAGGAATATGGGGGTAAATAAATACAACAGCGTGGGGAAAAAATAGATAAAAGATTGAATGTGTGCTAAAAGTATAATTGAGTTTTCAGTTATTTTATCAACTTTACAGATAAAATAAACTGTGAAAGACGACACTTTTGGGACTCCATGGAAAACTGCTTCCTTCACTTAAAATGCTAACTGTGTGGGGTTAAATTACAAATAATGCAAACAACCAACCCCAAAAAAAAGAAACTATGGAAAAAAAGAACATTTAAGAGTTAGCTCAAAATCCTCCCCCTCTGATATGACTTGGGTCTTTGGGGTTTTTTTGAGACAGGGACAGACTGAAAAGCATCAGTGTTTGAGTGTTGGCGCTCATCCCAGCACATCAGAGTCAGTTCAATACAAAAAACATGAATGTACTTCAATCTGTTGCCCCCATGTGGTGGTTATTAGTACAGCACTTATTCTTTGTCTCCCCCCCGAAACACACAAATGCATAACGGTGCAACTTGATCTCCTGAACAGACGTCTATCTTCTAGACCATAAGCACTTAGACTTATTGCTTTAGGCCCGTTGCCAGTATTTATGTGTGTTGGTGCATGTGGATTGAGATGTATGGGTGTCTGCGAGGTTTCAGTTCATGTGTAAAAAGCTTGAGAAGAAATAGTTTGGAGAAAATCACTTGTGTGCAAATATGTTTCCATGGACTTAATTCAAAGCATATTTGCACATACGCTCATTGCTTAGTGTGTTTTCACATGCACGTGTGTGTGTGTGTGCGTAGGTGAAGTGTCCTGCCTTGTGGCGCTTATGCAACCAAAGTAACCTGAACTGCTTCACCAAGTTGAAAGCAAAGACTGGTGAGATCCTGCCGAAAAGCAGATGTGGCACAGATTTATGCAGATGGTTTGCTCAGTCTGAAAATCCAAACTACATTAATCAAATGTAGCCTACACACAAACACCTGGGCTTATACATGTTTGACAGGTATAAGCAATGTGTTAAGCCCTGTAATTACTGTGTATGAGACATTTTATATGAAAACAATACACTTTAGCTGGTGCAGATTACACTATACCCCTTAATTTAGGGATTGTAAGGAAATTCTAAGGTGGTTTGTGTGATACAGGTAGGTGATTTAAATGCACAGTGGTCTGCTGTGTTAAGCAGATCTTCGTCTGATTTTAGTGCTGGTTCACTCTTGCAGCACATGTGAGCCCATAAGAGACAAGGTGAGAGAATCGCTTAGCCTGCCTGGGGATGAGTCTCTCCGCTTTAAGCGCAGTGCTTACCACATGGTAGGAACAGAAGGTGGTGTCTGGGTGCTTTTATTATAAGTCCCTGTGTGTCTGTGCCAAGAAGTCCAAGAATATCCCTGTTTGCTAATATGCTTGCTTGGATCTCAATCTGTCTACCTCTGTCAGAGCACGTGCATCTTAGTTGTAAAGTTTTTCTGTAGATGTGTCTGTGTGTGGTGTTGACAATGAAGAAAAATCCAGGGAAGTTCTTATCTTTTATGTTTAATCTATGATATAGATGCTGATTTACTAGTCCTGCAAATCAGTCATGCAGGGAGGCAGGTGTTTTTCACTAGAAAAAAATCTAAAGTTATGAACCTCAGGTCAGTACGGCATGCCCTAATGAGACATAGTTTAGTACTGCATAGAGTCAGTGCACTAAATAAAAGCTAGTTAGCCTAATATGTGTAAAAATGTCATATCAGACTGTTGCTAAGGTATTTAGTTCAAACATAACCCTCTTTGGCTTTCCTTACATGTTTTCAAACAGTGTATTTATAAGAGAAATGGCTTTTAGGATGAGGACTAGCCGATTTGAGTGGCAAACATAATGCTATATACTGTATGATGGTGCTGGAGTATAAACTTCCCCAAATCCAAGAGCAGCTGCCAACATTAGCTTAAACTCTGATCAACTTCCACAGAGTGGGGAAATACTACGCAGTGGATGTGCTAGTCGAGATTGAGGCGTTCTTTTTAACATAACCTGTAACTTAAAAAAACAATAGTTCGCCAGACATGCTGACATCTTACGTTAGAATAGACAAATCTTTATCCAATATTTAATCAATTTTTACTCTTGTATTTTGGTTTTTTGGTTCTAGAGTCTATGCACACTATCTATGCAGTATATGCAGTCTTGCTTAGGGAAGTGCAGGCCTCCTTTTTACATATCAATGCAACTACTTGCAACCGATAAACACACTGAGGTCAAAAGAAAGAACGGAGGAGGGGCTGCAAATCTTTTGTTGAATATCAATTGACTTTTGGAAAAAAACGAAAAACAAATACAACAATGAAAAATAAATAAATTCAATCCAATTCCAGTCAAATCTATCTGGGTTGGCCACTCGAATAATTTCAATGTATAGGAAATTGTTATCATTATATTCTGTTTTTTGTCCATTCTACATGTAATGTATAAAAGTAAACATCACTGAAGAAATCCAAAGACAATGTGTGTAGTATCCATGAATTTATGATCTAATGTAATGCACTACTTGGCATCACTACAGGGAAATTAAACAAGTCACAGTTGAGTACAAAGTATTAGGAAAACAGTGCTGAAAGCCAATGTCTGCCATCTGGCCTAATGGAAAGGATGTGAGAGCATAAGGCAGACATCAACACACTCAGGGAGGGAAGAAGCACAGTGACTAAGCACAATGACAAAATGTCTGTTTTCCAGCCTCCACTATGCAAACAGTCTGGAACAGGGTTCGCACAAAAACACTGCCTGTAACAGAGGTAAAAACACACCAACCTCAAAGAAATAAATATTTTGTGCAGCTTCCTGATGAAGGGCACAAATGTGAACTCTTTCTGGACCAATGGAAAGCTCTTTTTATTCAGTATCTGACGTGTTTGTCCATTCTTTGCCCTTTGAAATGTACAAGAATAGCAAGTATCAGGGGTTATTTTTACATAAATTAGTGATTCCTATGCTAATATACAGTATATAATAAATGTGTAATGTGAAAGGTGTTGCTCATAGTGATCAACCCACAGAGAATCACCCAACTCTGCAGTTCCCATCAGCTTTTTACGCTCATTGTTTTAGTTTTATAGCCCACCACTTATTACTGTTTTGGTCCAGTCTCACTGTAGCAAAAAAACTACACCATCTACCTTGACTGGTGAACACTGTGGAGCATTTAGCAGCTAAAGAGCTAGGTAGGAGAGTGAATATTTACCAGGTGGCCAGAAATGCAAACTCCAAATGAATGCCAATGTTGCTCTGTGTCTGCTGAATGTGTAAATTGGAGACTGTTCACTAAAAAACTTTATAAGGAGATAAAAGTTTAGTGCAGTGTTTACATCTTGTTGCACTGTTCCCAGGTGGCCAAATAATCTATTAATGCAGGTTTAAATTAACAATTTGTGTGCACAAATTTGCAATTAGTTGCCTAATTTTTAATAACTGGAGTCGTTGCAGTATTAACTGATTGGTCGGGGCGTCTGCATGGAGTGTGTGAAATCTAGGGTGGATAGCATGCAAGATAGAAGGAACTTCCCATGTGTTAAGAAGCATTTATGTGTCACAGAGGTAACGCGTCTGTCTACTCTCTCCCCGGATCAGTTGTGGAGTTGGCTAAAACAGACTGCCGTGAATGGGGATTTGGGCCTTCCAACCTGGAGAAAAGAGTGGAAGAATCAGTTTATAAGAACCTTAACGAGCCACCTGTGCTGTATGGGCCTATATAACACCAGGTGTGGCTCGTTAGCTATAATGAAAGACTAGCCACACATTTAATTCGGCCCTTTGCGCTGGGCAGGTAGCATATTACTGTATAGGTGTGTGTCAAGGGTTGGATCTTCAGAAGTGCAGCCTTCTTTTTCCTGAATTTGGAGGACATACATAAAAAAAAAAAAATGCATCCTTTGTGCCTGTGGCTAACTAGAACCAATAATCAGCAGTGACATGGTATTCAAGGATCACCACTGTAAGAAACACTATGATTAATGCATGCAGGCTAAAATAAATCAGATATCACTACACTTTGTTTTGGTTTGTTTTGTTCAAATGAAACCAGAAAACATTTAAAGAATATGATCATACTTATGACTTGATAAAATGAGTGAACTCGGTATCCAGTGGGTTTCAAGGTTTGCTGAGATTCTAAAAAGCTTTTGGCACAAACACCTTCATTGTTTCTCAGTTGACTGTGTACATGTGTTAAGTGACCTTTAAAGGGTTCTAAACTATTGACCCAACGTTACTAATGACTTGCTCACATGGCTATCTATCACTGTGTCAGTAGAGACACACATGAGGGAGTAAGAAGAGGGAGTCATGTCTTTTCTATTAATCAGAAACAGGAGTGCAGAAGTTCTCAAGATAGAGAGAAGTGACTCAGAGAAAAAAGAAAAAGTGAATGCTGCAGAGAGAGGAAATAGTTGTAGGACATTTTTCACCTTCTCACAACAAAAACCTGAGATGCATTAAGTTTGCTTAGATGACTGACTACTGGAAAATATCACTTGCTTTCTCATTACGGAGGTTTTGAGATGCTTTGTGTAGTTAAATGACAGTAAAAATGAAACAGTTTGTTTTGGTCTTCATGCTGTTTCCAACCACTTTTACCATGTTTGAAACTACATTAAAGGAACATCCCATTCTTTTTCAACCTCACAGTTTGTGCAATCAATCCTATAATTTAAGATTTTACTCAGCAGATTTTGGAGATGCATGGGGCGTCTGCTAAACACAGTTTCACAACAGCATCATTTGGTTCAATCAACACAAGCCTAAAGCTTTCCCTTCGTGCCTCATTCCTCTTCCATTTTGTTATACTATCTGTGTACTTAGGTTAAAATAAACATGGGAGGCCATGAAAATGAAATGACTGAAAATGTCTTGCAGTGCTGTGTTAGATTATCACCCACTGCACCAGGTTTACGATTTCAAACTTACACAATTGCAAAAGTAAAAGTGACATATAAAACAGCATGAGCTCTAGTGAGTTATGTTATCAAAGCCAAATTGCCAAAGCAACGCAATTAAAACCCAAACAGAAAACACTTTTTTTGTCTTCTAAATAAAAAAACACAACTCAAAATGGTGTTTTTAGATTTATGAGATTGGTGGTGTTATTTCTTACAAATGCATAAGTCAATGAAAAAGATTTAGTGCGTCAAACGAGTCCACAAGGACCTAACAATTCTAAAAAAGGCAGTCGAATGGCTAAATTGATTTTCTCCTGCGGGAGAAAAAGAAAAGTGTGCAAAATAAGCACATGCATTTTTTTCTTTCATATCTTGGGAAATCAGATATCTTGAGTTAGAATGTGAGTTATTAAAGTTTTCCACACACAAGAAATGCGTCCAAGATGGGCTCTAAGTATGGTATGTGAGTAGAGTAACAGACCGCACTGCGACCAATTCAATCCAGGCGTCAATTCTCGGCATGCTCTGACGTCCACCAACAAATGGGAGAAACATTTGGCCATTTCTCTCTCACACCCCCTTCCTCAACTCAGATAAGTGGGACTCTGGAACCCTGGGTCCATTTTGTTCATTTGTCTCTATTTGTATAGAGACGTATATAATACAGAGGATGATTGCTGGGCTTGTGCAGAAGAAAAATGTGGGGCTACAAGAATGAAAAGTAGAATATTTCATAGCAAAGACATATGGGATCAATTGGATCTACTTTAACCTGCAGTTAAAGTGCCATGTCTTAGGTCAAAAACTGAGGAGAACAAATGTTTGCGTCAAGTGTTACGCAAGTCTTCTCTGGCCGTCTCATAACCTTTTTGTCAGATTTTCCAAAGCCTTATTCACTGCTCAAGAGGTACAGCTGAATTTATTCTTCTTCATAACCGGCGTCTGGGTTAAATGGCTGCCAGAGATCGTTTTCACATTTTTCCACACATAGCTTCTCCTACTCTTTAGATTTTTCCACAAACAGCCTACCCAACTTCGACTTCAGTTTTTGCTCACGCACACTTTGGACAATTACCAGAATGCACTAGAAGTGGGTGGTTTGTAAAGGTGATAAACGGTGGAAAAAGTGGAGGTAATATTAACAGCATCATACTTTTTGTAATATTCCTGTTCCTTGTTGCACCTGCTCTTGGTTAGTCAACAGCAGTTTTTGGATGATGCTCAACCAGACATTCATACTGATGATATCTTCAATGTATATGACGACCTGACTCCAGTTTGCTCAAGAAGCCCCCCCTCCTCCCCCCTCCTTTTTTCCCTCTCTGTCTCTACATCTAGCCCCCGCTCTCTCTCTCTCTCCTCCCCCTCTCTCCTTCTTTCCCTCTGTGTTTTTCTCCAGAGACTTCCAGTTTTTGAACAACACTGTTCTTACCCACTGGCCCTCCACCCCACGCGCACGAAGAGAGAGAACCACAGGTAAGCTTGCATATGGAGGCATGGATTTGTGATTTCCTGTTTGATTATTCCACTTTATTTCAGTTTTCCGGATGGGATTATCAGCTGTCACTGCTAGGCTTTTGGGCAGTGGCTATGCTGCAACAGAGAAGGCAAGAATACCAGTGCATGGAACAAAAAATAAGTGATAGAAGTTTGATGGTTTGCATATTGTTTTAGGAAAGCCAACAACAGTGTATTCTGTATGTGTACCCTAGATCCTATGTTTATATAGATCTACAGTGCCTTTCTAGGACTGTTTCATAGATTTCAGTGACTTTAGACTTTGGAAAAGAATCTGTTGCACTTGGATCCAGTTTCTGTCTGCATTTTTCATGGGTCTGGAATTAATCATTCTGGTATTGCATTGGCTGCAGGGTTGATTTTGTACCGCCATGATCCTAAACTAGTTATATGTCTGTTTTTAGTTCCTTGCTCTACGTGTTACCTAACAAAGGGCAAAACTGGCTTTGTATTTCACACTTAAAACACATGTTGAAGATGTGAGGTGTAATATTTATGTATGTGCATACGTATATTGTGTAGTCTTCTCTAATCTGTGTTGCGTTATTGCTCCCATTGCTGGTTTATGTAGAAATGTATCAAGTTGATAGATGAAGTGGTGCTGGGAGCAATGCAATTTGGTTCAAGCTGCAGCTGTAATGATGTGGCTCGATACAGATAATTGAATCAAGGAATCTAGGACTCACTGGTCTCCAGTTGGTTGACATGAACTCTTGACCAATTATATAATACTCTAAAATACTCTGGGGAGTGGGTGTGGCAATATGGTGTATGTATGGGGGTGGGGGGGTGGGGGGTGGGGCTTGACATCTTCTAAGCATAATAGTTTAAAAGTTCTAGTTTTGTTTTATATTTCTTTTGTCCTTCAATTTCTTTACTTTATTAATAAATCCTTGTTACATGACAGTATGAGTTAAAATGGTGAAAATGCCTATACTACTATGATACAGGCTCTAACTAAACAAATCAATTTATGTCTAATTTCTGTTTAAGGTTATTAGTTTGCATTTTGTTGCTCTTGACCCCTCTAACCTTTCTATCTCATTCCCTGTCTTCCCTTCCCTTCTGTCTGTTGGATCCCCAGAAACCATGTTTCCTCTCCGTGTACCCCTGTTGGCCATATTGGTCAGCGTGGCCCTGTGCCAGTATTATGACTACGACTACCAGCCTGTTTCCATGCTAGGACCCTCAGGGCCCAACTGTAATCAAGAATGCGATTGCCCAGTCAACTTCCCCAGCGCCATGTATTGTGACAGCCGCAAGCTCAAGTTTGTTCCCGTAGTCCCAACAGGGATCAAGTACCTGTACCTCCAGAACAATCAGATAGAAGAGATCAAGGCAGGTGTGTTTGATAATGTTACTGATGTACTTCGCTGGCTGGTACTTGACAACAACCAGATTACCAATGCTAAGGTAGCAAAGGGCACAATCGACAAACTCACAGCCCTGGAGAAGCTATTCTTCAGCAACAACAACCTGACAGAGCCAGTCATACCTCCCTCAAAGTCCCTTGATGAGCTGAAGATAATGCACAACAAGCTGACCAAGTTCCCCACTGGACTCTTGACCGACAAGGAGAATTTGACTTCCATCAACCTTCAGCACAATCAGCTCACCTCTGATGCCATCGTGGGGGCATTCAAAGGGCCGAAGAAGCTGTTGTCCCTGGATGTGAGCCACAACAAGCTGAAGAAGCTGCCAGCCGGAGTCCCCAGTTCACTGGAAATCCTCTATGCTGACTACAATGACATTGACAGTGTGGGAGCAGGATACCTGAACAAGCTGCCCTCACTGCAGTACCTGAGGATCTCCCACAACAAGCTGGTGGACTCCGGACTCCCTGCTGGAGTGTTCAATGCGACATCGCTGGTGGAGCTGGACCTGTCTTTCAACAAACTGCAGTCCATCCCTGAGATCAACGAGCAGCTGGAGCAACTCTACCTCCAGGCCAACGAGATCAACAGTGAGTGGAAACTGTCAATTTTAACTTATTGGTATTTATGATACTCTGAAAAGCATTGTTCAATTCTAAATGTCTTAAAGTTATGTTTACATTTAGTATGTCTCACCAAAACACACTGTATGTATCCTTTAGGTCTAACAAAAGTATTGGATGCATTTCCATCCTCATGAAACATTTGCAAAGCCTACCTTTTGATCGTGCATTGTTTACATCCACGTTTGCTAGCTTGCAGTCTTCTTCTTCACTGCATTTGCAGGCGCATTGTTATGCTTCTTTGTGCGTTATCGCCACCAACTGTCGATCAGCAGAATAGCGTGGAACCACAGTGCAAATGCACTGTAAAAACAAAACAGGGACCCAATCGTAATAACAGTGCACCGTAGCGCCTGTAGTGATCAAAAACTCCACAGGGTACCTTTGACCCCTGGTATAAGGGGGTTGAAAGGTTTTTAATTTTTAACTTATGAGAATTTCTTTTTTCTACCGAATTCCATAACATTCTCTCCATTTTTGATTCTCTGTAGAGTTTGATCTGGCAAGTTTCTGCAAGTTCATTGGACCGCTGAACTATTCCCGCCTGAAGCACCTGCGTCTGGACGCCAACAACATCACACACAGCAGCATGCCCCCTGATTCTTCCAACTGCCTGCGCCAAGCTTCAGATATCATGTTTGAATAAGGACCTCCCCCAAATCTATGACCTTTCCATGACCCCCTTATCTACTACCATGGCACAGCTCAGCCCAAAGCCTTCTGGATTTAAATGCCGTACTATCCCTCCTTTCATAGTACTCACATGTCCTAGCACATAAGTAGTATGCAAATCTGGGGTACTGTAATGGCATCTTCATCAATTAAATATATATCTTGAGTAAATCAAGAGCTGGGCAAATGTGAGATACACTAGATGGCAAGACCAGCTATCAGCAATTTAGCAAATCTCATACAAATCTCATACATCCACAACATATCTCGCAAAACATACAATCAGATTGTTAAACTCATCAAGTGTTTCAAATATTTAGCTCTAGATATGAATGAATATTCTCATTGTTGAAATAAACACAAAGGAAAATAATAGAGGAAAAAATATTAAAAAAAATGTAAAAGGTTAATGACCAAAAGTTCTATGAATAAAATTAATTCATAGTAAAACACACACTTTAAACATTCCAGGCGTGCATTTGATTATCTTGAATACAGACACAATGGAGTAAACCATGGCTCCAATGTCTCAATTCAATCGTAGTTTAATTTTGTTGTCTGTCTTGTATGTTCCAATGTTTAGCATGTATAATATAATGTAGGTACAATAATTAATCCATTGCTGTGCAAAGGACCAGCAAATAAGGACTGCGTACTCAGATTTCAGTGTATAATGCTTAATGTGAGAAATGATGAATAAATGTAAAATAGCAGTTACACGGCAGTCACATTTTCAACATCTTGAATCAATCCAAGTTGTTTTAAGGAAAACACATTAAAATACATTGGTATTATACTTGAAATGACCTTGCTCAGTTAAACCTTGAGATGATAGGATGATGTTTTCTTGAAATCACGAGTCAAATCTCTTTACTTTACCTAATTCCTAGCTGTCCACTGTCATGTGCATTGCTGATTTGTATACAACATTTGCATTACTTGCATGCAACCAATGGTACCATTCTTTGATAATAAACTACAGCTTTTGCAGTTAAGGTGCTTTCATTGTTACGTTGTTGTTTACCATGTTTGATAAATGCTTCTTACCAATACAAAGTCAACTTGGCAGCAGTGTCATGTTAGAATATCACATTTTCTTTAGGTCATTTTTAATTTCATCGTGATTTCTTTTGTGGCCTTTGACTCAGTAACTGCTTTTGGATTTACTGTGAGGAAACCAAACACAGTTGAATAAACGACATTTCCAACATATTTGTATGATATCGCTTTTTAAGCCTGCTGTAATTAATTTCTAGCGTGTATGGAAACAAACTGATAAAGCCATCTTATTTGGCTCGACATAAATGTAAGTTGAATATAGCCGGATTAACTTCAAAGATTGCCTTCTATATTACTGAATTTCTGTACCACTTTTTAACAAGGCATCCTTTATTTGTAACTAATGGTTTATTAATTGTTAGTAATCTATATTAATTCTTAAGAAATCTGTAATTAACCTCTAATAAAGTCAACTTTGGGGTTGCGAGAAAAAAAAAAAAAAAACACATTTGGTTTGTGTAATAAAACCATTAGTTACAGAGTATAAAGTGTTTATAACCTGTAAATGAAGTAACCAACTTGACTGACTGCATAGTGAATTTAATGTACTCAACACTAGAATACTAAGAATCTTATTGCTCTATAATGGTTCGAAACATAAATAATAAACATTAGAACCTCCTCTCTTAAAGTCTGGTTTTAGGAACAAGCTGAAGCCAAGCGAAATGAGCCAACAAACCAAACAACATACAATCCACAGTCAGTCTTGTCCACAGAGATAATACAGTATATCAAGCAGTCAAGATATGTTGTATCAGATTTCACCTGAGCATTCAGGGCACATTACTACTTTCTCTGTGGAGTGTGCTGACTTTTTTGGCATCTTCCTTTCTGGCCTAAATCTTTGGGATGAAGTCATAATGTTTCCTGTGATTTACAAAAGGAAAAAAAAAATTAAGATGGATGGAAGATCCAGTTTTTTATTCTCCAAGGCCTGTTGGTGTGTTTCAGATATACTGTTTACATCCAACTGTTTTAAAAGGAGCCGAACATTGTGTCCTTCATCTGTATTGTATCTTGTGTCTCTCAAGTCATTCATTTACTGTAGTGACATAAAGAACCTATCATCTTTGTTCTGTCCTACGTTTCAATGTACTGTAGCTGCAGAGTGAAGCAAAAAAACTGCTGGTCCGGGAGGGATGCAGGGGTTGCAGGGTTTTGCTTAATATTGCAGCTTTAAGATATTTTCTGTGTAAATCTTCCCTTCCAACTGTCTCGGACAGAAACCACAAATGTCCCATGACAATTTCAAAGTATTTTATTTTTTCGGGGAAGCTTCCCTGTGGAGCTTCAATACAAACAGTTAACGTTTCCTTAAGATAGCACTGTCCTAGTGTACTGTTTCCAATAAAATACATTTTAGTCTGCATATTTGGCTTGCCAGGGGGTCCTCCATGTGCTCGTTGCCACCACTTGTGGTCAAAAGTGAAAAAATTGTTGTCGTTTTCTTTTACAATCAATACTTAACTGTTTTTATGATTCATGCAGGTTCGTCAAAAGGTTTTGCATCAGTATGGCTGCTCTCCTGCAGAGAAATCCATAGCTAAACATTTTTGCTCCACTGTTTGTTTTGCATCTCAACAGGTCACTTCAAAACCATTAGAGAGAATAAGAATTCTAAGGAATTCTGTTCAGGTTTTTGGCTGCTTCGTGAGGCTGAGGTTCTCCCAATCTTGTGATTGGAGGAGTCTGAAAAATGTGTCATTTCATGGTCTGCCAGAGGGAAATAAATCAATAAAATCAGCACATTCCTTTTGGTTTCTGCACCATCTCTCAAAAGGGCACCATCCATTTTACCATTAGGAAGGCTAAATTAATCTTTGTATGGAATTGATGTGCGCATGTTTTGTCATTTTTTTTATTTATAAGAGCACATTAACAGATGTGAATTAGAGACAATACTGCTGTCCCATATCTGTTAGTACACTCAGCAGTTACTGTACAATCTGAATTTGAATATGTATAACTTTTATTAACAGTTATAACTAATCCACAATACAGTCATATAAAGTGAATTGGAGATTGTGGACGCAGAGTCTTTGAGATTTAACTGCAGCTCAAAACAAGCTATTGTGCACGTGGTATTATTTAGCCACTAAACTGGACCAAATTGGGTCTACATCATCAGAAAAAGACTCTGGATACTGTCAAAGTCTGCTATTCATTATCAGTTAATGTGTTCCAAAGAGTATCAGTGTCCATAAAGTCTGGAAGCCACAGCAGACCTTTCTCAAAATATACAAGTTGTGCTCTTTTTGGAATCATAAGATCTAAAATAATGCAATTTCCCTTCCCTCCACTGTATACAGTAAAAGACAATAAAGGCAGATAACTCATCACTGCTGGAAAAAATCTGTTCCCTTGAAACTACATTACACTACAACCCCGTTACATCCTCTAAAATGTTCCTTGTGATATATGGATGCACTGACCCCGTGGATAATAAATCAGGAGCAAAGTTTCATAGTCATTGTCTTTGGGTGTGTACTTGACATTTAATTATCACTTCTTTTCACAGTGTCAATAGCGCCTCTGCAGAGCTGTGCACTAACTGTAACAACACCAATAATCCTGGCTGATGTGCTCCACATGTGCTGGAACCACTTATTGTAGTCAAAAGTTCCTTATTAGAGCAGACACGATTAGTTGATTAGAAACGTGGCATTCGTAGTTATTATGTAAATGGATTCCAGATGTCCAATTTGATTTCTGCTAGGTGTTTGTAATTAGATCCAGCTGTTCAGTTATACTTAATATCTGACCCACATGTGAATGAAAGTCTGTCTATCGGTAGGTGTCAGGAGGTAAAAGTATTTGCAGTGTACTCGCTGTCACTACCATTACAAAATGTAACATGTTTGTTTTAACAGCTTTTTTCACATTTCACATGTTTTTATATGGTTATTTGTACCGATTCCCAATCTAGGACAATTTCCTCCTCTTCCTCCTGAGCTGTCCTTATTTAAATCCTGAGTGGAGCTCCGGCTGCCGTGTCTAGACAATAAAGTCCTTTTATAAAGCCTCAAGCCTCACATCCTCCTGCTTGAGACTGTGAGTGAAAGCATAATCAGCTGTTGCAACCTGGCAGCCCAACTCCAAAGATCATCCTTCAGTCCAGACATCTCCAGCTGTTCTGTATCTCTTTATCTCGGATTTTATTCAGATTCTGTGTCCATTCAATGTCACCTTGATCTCTGCTGTAACTTTTCTCTGCAGATTTTCACTCAACTCACACTTTTCACTTCTCAAATAATTATTGTTAGGTATTTCCCTTCCCTCTTTTATGTCAAGCTCTCCCCATCTCTCGTACATTTCTCTTTTTTTCACCCATGTCCCCAAAAGTGTAGACATGGGCTCCAGATGTCCTATCTGCCTTAACGCAGACAGCTGAGCTGAGAAACAGGGCAAGATGGGGAGGGTTGACAGAAGGAAAGTAAAATACTGAAGCATTAACCATCTTCCAAGGTTCTTCTTTGGATGTAGTGAAAGTAAATGTGTGCTCGTAATATCAAATACAATTCATGTTTTTTTAACAGTACTAATTTTATATATTTGTAGAGCAGTAATGACATAACACTAACTTCAGAGTTTATCACTAACCACCACAGAGATGGTTTGATTACAGATAGTAACAACAACTGCTCTGTGAGACCGTAATTAGGCACAGCATGGCTTTGAGCTAAATGCTAATGGCAGCATGCTAACATGCTCACAATGCCAATGTTAACATGCTGATGTTTAGCAGGTATAATGTTTATCATGTTCACCATCTTAGTTTAGCCTGTTAACATCATTTATCCTGAGGGGAACATGAATGTCCAACATTGTACCAAAATGTACAAAATTTCATGGCGATCCATCTTACAGTTGTCAAGACATTTCACTCACTGGTTAAAAAACAATGAGGACAAACAACAAAACAGGAGTACCCTTGCAGATATCCTTCAAATACAAAAGCAACCCTGGAAAAACAGGACAGTAGGCAGGTAATTTTAAAATTTGAATGTGCACACATGCAGATTGATTTAGCTCTTTGTCTTTGTGTTTCGGAAAACATCAAACTACAAAATACTTGTACTGATCGGATAAATGCCTGTCTATTGCACCAGGTTTACTGGAATTACAATTTTCCATGATATCTTACGGGTGAGCCACAAGAAACATAATAAAGTTTAACTTTAACTTCCAAATAAGTGGTTAACTTTAATTGTGGTCTGGGTACGGTGGCCCTGAAGGTCAAAACACAACAACATTTCACAAAACACAACGACATTTCAGATTACGGAAAGGGAGGGACAACATTTTTTGTTTGTGATTGGACCGAACCCAAGTCAATTTAGAGTTTATTCAGTGCGGTGCTAGATTGGATCAACCAGAGAAACCTTTTTAGAACATTGCAGGGAGAAGTTGCAGTGATGTGAGCTGGCCCATCTCTGCTGAGTGCAAACCCCTCTAAACTCCTCTCTGACCTCACCTGACAGCCTAGTAAACACACCCCAAGGCCTGAGCTGAAATGAGCCATAAAATGGTCATGCACCCATCCCCCAGAGTAATGGGTAAAGAGCAAATCCTCCATTGCAACCCAAATGGTTAAATTGGGTGGAGTGACAGCAGTTTAATCCCAAACACCACATTGATAACTTAAATTTATACAAAAAAGAGGAGAAAAACGAAAGAGGCGGAAAAAACTGCTGGGCTGGCACAAAAGTAGCTAACACAAACTCTGAAAGGACATCCCAACTCACACACAGTCATCCTCCCACCAACAACACATGCTCCATCCACTCGGTTCATCCGGTGCATGTCCAAGGTGCAGCCTTGGGGGAATCAAATCAACAACAATACAAGTATAACCAGGCTGGCTTGCAGCACCAACCACATCACGGCCACTGACACAGCAGACAATCATCAGAGCTAATGGAGAAGCAGAGGAACCAGATTTCACCTGGCTTCATGCAGACCACTCACACCAGTTGGAGACGCAGGTAACGATGATTTGTCTTTCTTTAGTAATGACTCTGTTTGACAGACAAGGAGTGAAAGTCTTGTACAAAGGTGCAGTGTATTTTTCATATGATTTACATCTGATTGGATTTATTTTTACCTTTGATATGGTGCAACTTGCCAGCCTCTGTTTCAGAACTTACAGGTAATATGTAAGAGTGGTGAAGTAACCTTGCAAATAAATGAGGGCTTTGAAAGTGTTTTTATGTGAATGTCTCAGTTGTTTTGTGCAGTTTTGTCTGTTTTTCTTTCAGTCACAATTTATTTTATCAATTAGGATACTTAGTCAGGATCAAGATAGATAGATTGATTGATAGGCATGTTTGTAATCAATCAATTTACAACAGTTCTACAGTCAAGCTTACACTTGGAAATGAATAAACTAAGAAAAATAATCTGTGGCTGTTGGAAATGACACACATCAAGTCACTTTTACTGCCAGACCTGTTTTTTCCACATAATAATTATCCATAAACACAGTTACTTTCTCAGCTCTGGATGCAGTAAGCCATGCAAACTCTTCCAAATGTTTAAAAGTCATGAAGTGGATTTCAGCAAAGCCATCAACTGGAACTGATCCCGCAAAACCCATGCAGTTCAAATACAACCCGTTGTGCAATTAACATAGCTGGCTCAGACACAAAGCCCCTGGCAGGAAATTAGCATTATCATATTCCTTTGCATATGTTTCTCCTTAGTCTGTCAGGCAGATTGTAGACAACATTTGTGTTCAGTAATATTTTGCAGAGATTTGTGAAGCCCTGACTCACCATTTTCAACAGTTTCAACAGATATTTAATTCTAAGTCTTGACACGTATTGTAAATTACTATTGTGTTGTAATGACAATGAAGGGGTACCCATATGTTGTTTGTGAAAGTCAGTTTCAGTTCAATCAAAAACTATGGTTCAGTTCTTCACACATCATTAATTGTATCTTTAAACTTTATTGACATTTCTAGCACATTGAATAAGTGTTTGGTTTCTCACTTTTCAATGCCTGTAAAAAGACAGACCCTTGGTCTACTGTAACAATTGATTTGATTTTATCCCAAATCTTTTTTCTAAGGCTGCTAGTTGACCATAGTAGAAGAAAGGCTGAGCGTAAGCACATGCTTAATGTAGAGGTTACACGCTGGCTGTCCTGTTGCTTAACAGACTGAGTTGCATGCCAAGTAATTGTAAGGTCAGTTGCCTCTGCAGTCTGGCAACAAACTGCATCGTAATTTCAGAGACAGGACATTTGACTTTTTCAGTTTACTATGAGCTCAAAAAGCCATTATATGCCTTTTACTTCAAGAATAAGGATTAGGCACATGTGTAAATAACTAGACATGCTGTCATTAAAAGAGACGTCACTTTAGGCTAACCAGCCGACCAGCCAAGCTTGTTAGGACAGTACAGTGACTGATGCAAACATTCATCTAGTTAGTCATTTGTCTTTGACGTACAGTTCCTATAAATGTGCTACTAATGTCTGGATTTGTAATTGATCGTACAAGATTACAAACATGTGTAGAAGAATGATCACTGTTCACAGACACACCTTGGTAAACACAGGATGAGCTCTCATGGGATTGCATGGCTGATCATGGATAAATCTTGCTCCTATCCTCACACAACTCAACGGAGATTATCCCGCTGCATTCAAACCTTTGCCGTCATCACTGGAAATTAGCGCAATCTCATGCTGGCATGTTGAAAGGTCACCAATCCCAACTCTAGCTAGCTTCTACATAAACAATTTGCCTGGCCAGCGTGCAGTAAACTCGCCCCAGATTAAGCCTAACCTCCCTCCCATAACACCATTACATCTCATGTCTGCAGACAATGTTTTGTACTTAAGTACAGTGCGTCATCTTTGTGCTCGATGCTTTAGCAGTAGAGCCCAAACAATGTGCCTTCCCTCATAGCAATGTAAGCTGAGTTACTCATCAAAATCCTCATAATTTATCATAAAACAGAAGTACATTAAGTATCTAACAATTACAATTACTGTACTGCACTTACTTTATCGGGCACAGAATTCCCACAAGGACTACCTTGAGAACGCTCGTTAGCATCTTACAGTTGCGGTGGGTTTTTCAGCCAAATAGTAATGATACTCCACGTCATACCAGAAGTGTTTTGGAGTAAACTGACACCATTGAGTTCATAGATGTGCCTTCAACCTGCTTCAAGCCGTATCATCGTGGAATATTTGAAATAATCTCAACTGTGGCCATGACAAGACCTGCGTGCCCAGAAATAATGTTTAGTATGCCGTGGCATTCAAATTATGGTCAGTATTATGAGATCTAATGTCCATGTATACATTTACATCAGACCAACATCCTCCCATGTTAGAATTGCTGGATCCACTTGAAACTCCAGTGAGTTGTGCATTTGGAGACAATCGTGTGTACGTCACAATTATACTGAGCTGTATTTGTGTACATTTTGTTTATCCCACGTTCTGTTGACTCCAAACACTGTAAGACTGTATAATTAGCATAAAGCAGATTAATGAATCCTGATCGCACCATGGACGACAGCAGCACAAAATTAGCTCAAAGGTCAGCAAAGGACTCGAAGGGATTTGTGAGTGGTGTTAAAAAGAGATCAAGCATGCCATCCAAGGGACGAAGGGTTGTACATGTCGAAGTCAGCAAACAAAGAACACGTACCTTGCATTAGCCTGTTTCTAAGTGGGCCATGTCTCAAGTGCTGAAAAGGCTTACCACACTATACACCTCCATGGTATTGACCTTTGATCCTGGGACAATCTGATTGGCCAAGAGAAGCTTTGGTGTCATCATGAGTGATAGGCTGGCACACGGTGAATGAAAAAACGAGAGGTACAAATACAGGGAAGTGAGAGGTACAGCCTCATCACTTGGGACTACGCTTGATAACTTGCTGAGGAAGGACATAGGCAAGAGGGAACTTACAGAGTTCAAGGTAAGATGGGTTTCTGGAAGGCAAAGAAACTGATACACCTGGATGACAGGTTTGGTAGATGTTTTCCTTGCGACTTTAGTGATTGGGTTTTGTCTATGGAAGCATGGATCACGCTTTTATCATTTGCGCCACACATCTTACACCAAAGCCGGAAGAAGCTTTTACCCCTGTACAGTGAGAAAGTGGGGGCACATCTCTCAAAACAGGCTTGCCGGCTTTGTCTTTGAAATGTGCCCATCCATGGAAAAGCATGGCCTACCCGAAATGAGTTCCAGACAAATGTGGAGTGCATCAAGAATTTAAACAAGCACCAGATGGCAGCTGAGAGGAATCAAGTAGAGGCTTAAGAAATGGGTGGATAGACTTCAGATTTTGGTCGTTTCACCTCTATTTTTTTGTGTTTGCGATTCTGCGTTTAATAGCATTGATTACATCCCACCTTTTGCATGTCACTTTTTCTCCTTTACCCCTGTCAGTGGTTAGTTCCAGGCCATCTGCCCTAACAGGGGGAAGAATTCAGTTAAGTGAATGTGTGCAATGTTTAGCTGAAATATGTGCTTATGTGTTTTTTTGCATGCATCATTATATCAGCTGTACAAACTAAAGCAAATGGACTTAGAGATGAGTGGCTGGCTTAGTCATACATGTTGCAGTCAAAGCCTGATAAACAGTGTGTATCTTATAGCTGACATGCAAAGTCTTCAAGTCTGAGCTTTAAGGTTTTCCTAATGCAATTAAAGTTGACCTGGCTCTTCATCCTGTCTTTGGAGCTTCACCTGTCATTGGCAGGAAAGGTAATGACCCGGAAAGAGTGGGTTACCTTGCTCTGTTGACAGCTGCCTGGAATTGGAATTTAATGATAATGGCATTACTGGTAGAGTAGGCAACATATGCTGTTGGTGGCTAATTTGGGCCAGAGTTTTAACAAGTGTGCATTTGTGAACATTTAATCAGCTGATTAATTTGTATTTGATGCCATGTGATGCAATATTTCAAGTGACTGAATGTTAGATTTTGTGAAAAGCCTTACCAAGACTGCTGTTTATCTAGAATCACAAAACAGACACAAGTTCTCAAATGCAAACAATTGTCTGGGTCATCGGTTACAGTGTGAACCTAATTCCTCAAAGTCCCCAATCCTTTGCAAATTATAACATCTTATCTGATCCTCTTTGTCCTCTTGCCCTTCTGTCTTAAGGCCTGTGTAACATAGTGTAGCACATTACACAGCTGTCTTTAATATTGTTTTGTCTCCCTTTCCATCATAGGTTGGGCAGCAAAATGGCACTTCTCCTGAGCCTTCTCTGCATCTTGTGCCTGGTTGGGCCAGTTCTCGGCCAGGACATGCCTTATGAGGAATATATGGCCCAGATCCAAGCCTGCCCTAAAGAGTGTCGGTGCCCCCCAAACTTCCCTCGTGCTGTCTACTGTGACAATAAAGGCCTAAAGAGCATTCCCAAAATCCCTCCATATACATGGTATCTCTATCTGCAGAACAATCTAATTGAAGTGCTGTCAGCAGATGCTCTGCGTAATGCCACATCTCTGCGCTGGCTGAACATAAACCGCAACAAAATCACTAGTGAGGGAGTGGAAGAAGGTGTCCTAAATGCAATGTCTCACCTGGTACACCTCTACATGGATGACAACCTCTTGTCCTCAGTGCCATCTCCCCTGCCAGCCAGCCTGGAGCATCTACGCCTGTCTCGCAATCGCATCTCCAAGATCCCTGCTGGTGTCTTCATTGGTCTGGATAAGCTTAACCTCCTGGACCTCCAGGGGAACAAGCTGTTGGATGATGATGTGACTGAGGTGAGCCTGAAGGGTCTGAACAACTTGGTGCAGATCAATCTAGCCAAGAACCAGCTGAGTAGCATGCCTCTTGGCTTACCACCCACCACCACCCAGCTCTTCCTTGATGGCAACAACATTGACAAGATCCCAGCTGGCTACTTCAAAGGTTTGCCAAAAATGGCATTTCTGAGGCTCAACCACAACAAGCTTGGCAGTAGTGGAGTTCCCAAAAATGTGTTTAATGTCTCCAGCATTTTGGACTTACAGCTGTCCCACAACCAGCTGACTGAGGTTCCCCTCATTCCCTCAGGCCTTGAACACCTTCACCTGGACCACAACAATATAAAAAGTAAGTATGTGACAATTTCACAATGTACTGTTTTTATTCCAATTACAGTAATTCAATCGATGCATAGAGTGCTTGTTTTATGCATCTGTTGAATAGGACTGTTTATCAGAGAGTGATTCTCTAATGCTATTGTCAGTCTTAAAACATTCCCTTCGTGTATTTACAGGTGTTAGTGGCTCCAACGTCTGTCCTGTCCCTGTCGACACTGTGGACGACTCCATCAATGAAAGTGTTCCTCGACTGCGCTACCTAAGGCTTGACGGCAATGAGATTAAGCCACCAATTCCCAGGGATGTCATTCTGTGCTTCCGCCTCCTGAGGTCCATTGTCATCTAAAAATGTATAATAATAATAATCATCAGCACAATCAATCATTTCCCACAAATGATGACTTGATAGTGCAGATGCTGATCTGATAAATGACATCTGTGCAAAAAAATACAAAAATGTTTGACACTAGTTGGCACCAACTTTTATTTCTGTGAAGACCAGAAGACACAGATTTTTCAGTGGAATCTGAATTAAATCTAAAAGAAAGTACAAAATAGACAAGGAACTGACGGGTTAGAAGCTTAATTGAGGCTGCAATCTGTTGCCCACTAGTTGTGCCTTATGTTGGTATAAACATCTGCATGTACAATTCAGAATGAAAATCTGATTATAATTTAGCATGACTGATAGTGATTTAGATGGATAAGATATATGTAATAATGGCATGTGGAGATCTTTGAGGACTCATTGTCATTATGCTTCTTTGAGCAGGAGGCAAAGCTTATGAATGCGTAGCAAAATATCACCTTTAAATATTTTCTGTTGTTTCAGGAAAACCTTTGCTTAATATTTGTAGACTTGAAGCCAAACGAATGGTCTTGTGTTCTAGGTTTGTGATCTTATTTACTTTTTTAACTCTATTACTCTATTCTACAAATATGCATATTTACTGTAGGTAATTTATTTTTATTTAATATTGAAGACAAATAAGTAGAAACCTGACAGTCCTGTGAATATTCATGGCCAATATTCCTTAATGTTTTGTATACAAAAGATATGTGATAACTGTTTTTAAAAAATGCCAACACACTTTTTAATTCTGGTTATTATTTTTCTGAATAAGATGAGCAAGAGATTTAATTTTAATTGTCTTTCATTTGAATAAATCTTCTGAAAATGAACATGTGCCCCAGTGTAATTTTGTCATTTTTTCTCCAGCATTTTGCATGAATGTAACCTAAATGTGAATCTTTACCACACTAATAATGATAATATATGTTGTAGCCTGCAATTGTCATTTGCCAAAAGATTTTGAGTTTTTCCACCAAATTTTATTCAGGATATATTGGATTTAGGGAACTAATCTTATCATTAGAAAGTGAACATACAGTAGATAATCATCCACATCAACCAAGTAACCAGTAACAAAGTAACAGTAGACTCCCATTAATTGAACTGTGTAGCTATAATCCAAATCTTTAGTGTGTCTGTCTTGAATGACTCGTTCACACACTTTTGAGCTATGAAATTACTGTGAACATGCATGGATCAGTACTTCCTACTCCCTATCATTTGTTCCGCTCCCCAAGTATTTGAAGACTGACAGGCTGTCATCATTATGCATTTTCAAAAAATACAGATTATCCCATACAGCTATGGACTGTTAGTACTAGATGCTTAAACTAAGTAGTGAACAGATTATCACTTTAATAATCAGTTTCAGCACAGATACAGCAGAAAAGTCTGCACACTAATTCATCAGCTCCGACTGTTGGTGTCCCGTAAATCATAACATGAATAGTTCCACTATATGTACACCAGCCACAGTTTACGGGACTGTCGTGGCTTAAGACAGCTAATGTAGCCAGCTACCTTCTACATTACCTTTTGACTAAAAGTAACTTGATTTTCACAATGTAGACATTTTTCATTACATCGTTCAAAAACGAAACTGAATTAATTTAAATTATTTGATATCTCTAGAATTAACGCTCAAACATAGTCCATGTTTCTGCTGGCATAAAATTTCCATCTCACTGTCAATTACTATATGAATGATTCTCTGCAGGACTTCTCAGGCTCTTTACAATGCACACTGCCACACGCTGTGGGCATCAATCATTGTGCTGAGATATTTTGGGCAAAATTTCATTCATGCTGGACAGAAGAAAAGCCCTGAATATAAATCCCAGCTTATATGGCAGGTGCAGAAGGATTTCTGGCATTCTCACTACGTCCTTTTCCCCTCACTCATCAAAAGGTCTAGAGTTACCATGGGAGTGAGAGAGAGAGGTGGGCATGTTGAGACAAAATCATGGCCAAATAAAGCTGACAAGGTAAAGCTAGCCGGTAGCATCCTGTGTGTGTCCTGTTTTTTGTTGGGTGGACACTGACAACAAGTGTATGTAGCCTCTCTTTGAATGCACACTGACATCGGTGAGATCAGCTCATTCTCCGTCAAGTCAGACTGTTATGGTATCCAATGACTGAACTCAGATCTGTAGCTAAGGCAGAACGTTTAGCAAGCAACAGTGCAAAGAGAAAGCAGCTTCAACCAAAAGGCAGGGCAGAGGCCTTCCTCCAAGCGAGGACTTCCTCTCAGCACCATGCTAACAGGGGCTCCTCACAGAGGTCCCATTGTGTACAAGGGCCCCGTGGATCCCCTCCACACATGAAAGCAACACATGCCAGAGTTTCACCTCAGGAAAAGGCGGACAAATATTTCAGTCTGATTGAGCCACACTCTTAGAAAAATAAAGGATACTCTTGTAAGGGATAAAAAGGTATTTTGCCATTGGGGGGGCCTTTGCTCTCTCTTTCTCTCTGTGTCTGGTGTCTGTATGTGTGTGTGTGTGTGTGTGTGTAGTGTAGTGTTTGAGAGGGTCGTGCATGTGGGTGCACTCCGAGTGACCAAAAGCAATCTGCTCTGGTCCAATCAGTCTCAGTGCCTACCTTCACACATAAGCGGCAGGGCACTCAGGTCTGCCAGAGCGCACAGACCTACACACACACACACACACCTACACACTTGTCACATTCACACACACACACATACACACACATACACCTTTCACACACTTAACACACCCACCCTCCCTCTTCAAGGCACCCTGCGCGACCTCTCACCATTGGCCAAGTCCCGGAGCCCTCAGCATCTCCATCACGGCTGAAGGGACCATTCGGGAAAGCAGGAGACAGAGGTAAGCGTTCTTGGTGCTATCTATCATGCTGGCTCAATGGCTCTCTGGTGCAGGGGATTAGGCAGTTGGACTGGCTCGACTTGCCCCTCCAAAAACACTGCTATTCAGGGTTTGCATAGGAGCCACTGGCGCAGCTGCTTTATTTTCACTCAGGGATTTGCTTTGGGAGCTTTGCAGGTGACTGAAATGTGGATGTCTTTGTTGTCCGTTGGCGATCTTGGTGGTTATGATATGTTGGCTGGTAGTGTTTTAAGATTCAGTAGGTGTGATTCAGGCGTATTGAAGTATTGACAGTTTTGACAGTTTGCTCTTGATGCAATATCTAATCAAGCAAGATGAATGAGATTTAAAACTTTTTTGTCCATTTTTGCTATAAAAAAAATACCTCCCTCCAATTTCAGAAACTGTCATGAGAATCTTATTTGTTGTTGACATCGTTTTTATACATTCTCTCTCAGAACAAAATTATGTGCATATATTATTTTTCCTATTTACTTTTTAATTTTGTCACCTGCTTGATTGAGAATTTCCTTTTAACCTTTTTGTGATATACAAGTTACCACTTTGTTCTGCAACCTGTAGCAAAGGGACGTCTGTCCAGTTTGTTTATGGTTTTTGAGGAAAAAAGGTAGAATCACTGGATATCAGGAATGCCCAACGCAGAGCCAAGCAAAACACAGAGGTAGTCTGGAGGCTACACTCATACACAGTTTCCACACACTGTACACTGTGATGACCTGTATAAAAGCACACCTCTGTCTTTAGTATAGTCCCTCTTTCAGTGTAAACGTGCTGGATTTCATAGCCTCATGACAGAAAGTCTATTTCAGTGTGGATGCTAACCAGTCAGCTCACCTTTTCTCAATAGGGTGCACTCAGTTCATGTTGGACATTACCAAGAGATAATGACGGGATTGATTTGCATAATTAGTCTATCCCTCTGATATCAACAAAGATTAGATTCATGACTTAAATAACCTGTGAAGGTGTGTGTTTTTTTGTTTTATATCTGTCCTCGTCCCAAAAATAGCAGCAAGGATTTCTCAATTTTCTCTCTGTGAAAGATAGGTGTGTTGAGACAGAGTGTGCATCTGTGAGAGGATGTCTTGTATGCGTGAATGTGTACGTGTGTGTGTGTTTGTGTGCGTGTGTTTGAGCACGGTCATTGCTGAATGAAGCTTTTCCTTGCAGTCGTAACTCACTGCCATCCTGTCCACAAACCTCGGAGGAATTTGGAGTTTGAGTGCTGAGACAGGCAGCGACTGGGCCTCATAAAGACCCTCTGTAAAGGGCGAGGGGTCGAGTTAGCTTAGAAACCTGTCTCTCTCTCTTGCTCTCTCCCACCCAGTCTTTTCCTCACTCTCTCCATCTAACCCTGAGGGCCAACATCTTGTCCACGTCTCTCTCATCTCACTCTTTTCTTCTTTTCTTCCCTTCCCTCGCTCTCCGTTTCTCTGCCCCGGCCTAGAGGACTCTCTTTAAACTCTTCTGCCTTTTCTTGGACTTGACATCATCTGTCTCAGGCCTGCTGGGATGTGGCTACACCTGTGCTATGAAATTCCCCACTGACAAATGATTGATTCATAAGTCTAATGTCTGTTCGGCCAGCTAATTAAGCGGTAATTAACATATTCTAATCTTATTAGCACTTCTCACCAGGGATTCACATTAAGAACTTAATCAACCTCGCTAAGCTTAGATCTGTGTGCTGAAGAAATGAACAAGATTATGAACAGCAGCTATCTGGGTCAGGGCAGTAGATCTGCACTCAGTGAAAATCATACATGCTAATTTTAGATTTTAGAAATGTAGTAGAAAAGACCCTCTTGTCTGCGCCCTCATTTCAAGTTTGTTGCAGAGAATTTTGCTGCCAAAGCCTTTTTGATGTGATTGGAAAAATAACTGAAGCCCCGGCAAGAAACACAGGGATTCAAATGAATCTAACCTAATAACAGTCTTGAAAAGAAGCAACCCAAAATCCCTTGTCCTTTAAATACATTTAAAACCATCACCCTAAAATCCTACAGGCTGGAAGATTTCTGAGACGCATTTAGCTCTTCAGACTGATGAAAACGTTCCCATGGTTCCTTATCAGATCAACTCTGACTTCTGACCTTTGACATGCCACAAGCGAGCACTGATTTGAGCCAAGATGGCTGCTCCCTGGAAAAAGGATCATTTCTGTAGTTGTTGACTTGAGAAATTTGTTTCTAAAGAGTTTGGAACACTGAGCCTCTGGCTACAGCGAGGCAAGAGGCCCTCATATTTCGATCCCTTGAGCTGTCTGCACCTCAGTAATGAATTCACTGACCTTAGTGATGTGACCCAATGTCAAGCCCTGGTCTGTACTGTAGACTGGTTATGCAGCCAATATCATGGAGACATGCCTTGTTGAAGTGCATGTGGAACTACATTCTAATACATCCATGTAGCTTGTCCTCAATTCTAACAGCAGATGCTTTTGTACTGTAGTAGTATACCAGTTTAAAGCTTATCTGACACAGTTCCTCTACATTTGCCACACCTTTGTATTTCAAGAAAGTCAATTTCTGAATGTTCATTCTTTTTTCAATTTTGCATTTTGCTAGATAAATAAATAACAAATTGAACAAGTGGAGACTCACCTTGTGAGAGTTTAATTTCCATGCAAAGTCCTGTGCTGCATCTACAATTGTTAATCTTGAATGGACGTTCCCCCTTTGACTTTACATCTCTCTGTGCATGTCAAGGTGGACTATGAGGATGCTCGTGCGGCTCGTGCTGGGACTCTTCGTCCTCAAAGCGGTGGTGGCCAGCCCCAGATTTTCCCGACAAGTGGACTTGGACTCATACGACAGTGCCAACTATGATGTGGATCTAGACAATTTAAATTTGGAGAACCAGGATATCTATGACTACGAAGATGGGCTGACGATTGATGATCCTCAGGTAAGAAACTGTATCAGTCAATCAGTAAGGACAAGAGAAAATGTTTGGCCAAAACATGCAAATATCCTCCAAATACCCTGGCCTTTAATTGTACAGTTCCAACTGTCATTACTAAGGAAACCCTTGTGTTTTCATAATGTAATTATTTCCTGGCATTACGATATATTACATTTATCTTAATTCTTCACCTCCTGATTTAGAGCTCTCCAGTCACAGTGATTCATTGTTTGGTCACCTTTAATTGGCAGTTCAAGTCAGTTAATTGGGTCATGGATTATAGCATGTTGCTTTTTGTGCTTCTTGCTCATGCCAATTGTGATTGACGTATAACTTAAGCAAAATTCACTTTTATCAGTTTACCCGTTTGACGTGGTCTGTTTTATGCTGTACGCTGCATAATGTATTGCTAAAGGAGACTTCAAAACAAACATTTCTGAGCTTCAGGTCCTCTTGAGTGTAATGTTCATGTCACCCAGTTGAGTGATCGCTGGAAAACTTGTGGAGACAGACAAAAAATATAAATGATATCACATTAACATGATATACAACTCACATTTTAAAACACGCAGGCTGTTACAATTCCCAGAAGTCATACACAAATCACAGCAGTGACAGCGTAATATTGGTTTATTGAACCGAGGTCACCGGGTTGGTTTATTGAACCGAGGTCACCGGGTTCATGGAGCAGGCATCCTGTTGATACCAACTACAGCCATTTGGACAATGGACAAAATGGACAAACTGCTCTCCAGCTTTATGCACTGTTGTGGCCAAAATAGTTCACTTTTATACCTTGGCCAGCCACCATTTAAGTTACATGTCCTAGAATCTCCACAGGCTGAATACTTCTGCATCTGGAGTACTTTTTATACGTGGAATCAAACAATATTTATGCCCCCAGTGATGGACATACATACAAAAATTGAGGAAGGAACAACTTTTAAATCACACAGCAACTGAACATTTTGATTTGCAGATTGCTCAAAAGCAAAAAAGTTGCATGATTTCATTTTGACTTTACATTCAGTTAATCAGAATATATATTTCTAGCAGTAACGAGAGGAAGAGGAAAAATACAGGAAACACAGATGGAGCATTATCTGCATGTATCATTTTCCCACACTGAATGTAACATATACTGTCTTCATAAAGCTCCTATTGGATCATTTCTTTGTAACTTGTTGTCACTTGTTGCTCAAAATGTGTTTATAAGAGATTTGAAAGACATGCTGTAAAGTGAGCAAAACTCAAGGATTGCTGTGCCTTCTGGGACTTCTTTTCTCATTCTAGTCAAACTCTGCAAAGCATAACAGCTTTTAAAACATGAGTGGAGAACTGAGGCAGTAAGGCTTACAAACTGGAAGATGGATTCCAGAAGTGCCCTTTAAATCAGCTCAAGTTGAGTGTGATGTGGCAAGCCTGCGGGGCACGCTGGGATGGCAAGCTTTAGCCAAATTTCATGTTCCCGTTTATACCTCTTTGTAACAAGGAAATTAAGCCAAGGCAATGTCAAGATGGCACGAGGGAAACTGTCCATATTCGATTTTCAACAGGCTTCTTCTGAGTCCACGATTGAAGTTAAACCTGATGTGGATTGCAGTCACACCACTGCTGTTATCTAAAACTACTCCCACAATCAAACGCAGATTTAGCAGATTGGACAAGATGTAGCAGAAGAAACAACATAAAGCAGTGAATTATTTTGTCATCCACCTTTTGCAAAAAGGTACAACCACAGCCTTTTGCCTTGAATTTGAGTTCTTGTGTGCAAAGCTTTACAGCTGAGTGTTACAGACAGTGCTTAGTGTGGGAAAGTTGTAATATGTTTCGGGGAATGGCTTTGATAATGTCTCTCTGTTTAACAAGCCTGGATATGACACAGCACATTGCATACATTTTTGTGGGAGTCTGTGGGAGCAGGAAGAGAAAAAACAGTACAATTAGAGTTACTAGAATCTTTCTCATCCTGAGTAAAAGTTCTCAGAGTTTTGATTTGCAGCATTGCGTGCTGAGAAATAACATATTGCAGCATAAGTATCTGTCATTTTGCATTGTCGATTGTCAACTAAACAGTTGAAGGTAAGAGGGCAGATCCTCAGATAGACTGGCTGCTTTAGAAGAGTGAGGATTAAATGGATTTTATTCACACACACACATCAGATGTCAGGAGAGAAATGAAGCGATGATGAGCTCCATGCCTCTGGAATGCTGACTCTATATTTTCCACATCCCTCTGTTGGTATTTCTCTTCTTTCTCCTCAGGGCGTGTCTCTTTTGAGAGAAGTAAATGCTCATCTTCGATGTTATCCAAGCAAATCATCTTCAGTCCGCTGCATTCAAAAGTCTCTGCAAATGCTTTAATCGCTGATTTTAGTTCTTAGTTTGACCAAGACATTCAATCTGTCTTTGATCATTTGTCTTAATAATAACATCTTTAGCAAGTTGGTTTAATTAATTGCAGCTGGTAATTTTTTACTTTACTTGTACAAGGGCTGTACACCTGTACACTATATATGGTAATCCAGTTGTTGAGACTATATCAAAGAAATTATCTCAGGTATTAAACTCTATCTATCTGAAGCTGTTGTTTGTGCTGCAGTTGTATTTTGCCACCTGTAGTACTTCATTTGTTACACTTAGAAAACAACTAAATAAATACAATGTGCATGTTTCAATCTTATCCAATAATTTGTATCAATCTTGTCTGTTTATATTAAATAATCTGACTTGAAAATACAGGGAATATTGTCCCTGCATTTGTCTTGTTAGATGAGTAGATCGATACCACTCTCCTGTCTCCTGCCAGTTATCTTAGCTTAGCATAATTAGCAATTTGTTTAATCCGTACAAAAATGAACGGAAAAAGTGTAAAAACGATACGTTGTGGTTTAAGAGGGGGTTATGTGACTTCCTGGAGTCTTGCCACCACCGAGAGGTTGCCAGGCAACCAGTGTAGACTCTGGGAAGTTACTGGAGCCGGCATTCATATATCATACAGACTTGAGTGGTATCAATCTTCTCATCTAACCCTCGACAAGAAAGCGAGCAAAATGTGGAACAATTCCTTTAAGCTACAAAGATTCTGTTGGCATTCACTCTGAGATGAAGAGCCTCATAAATGTGGCTCAGATTTTGACAAATGGCTTTTCTTTGGACTCAAGACTTTATATGAATTAACTTGATATTGTACATGCTGTGAGTATATGGGGATAAACCATGAGATGGGTGATGTCCTGGTGCTACTCATTTCTTTGTGGTGATCGATACTTTAGCAAATCATTTTGTCATTTTGTTTGTTGTAAAGGATGCAGCTGGTGAACCAGGTCTCTGTAGAACCAGTTATTTTAGCTGAAAGTTCACTTACCTTGCTGAATGCATCTACTGACTGATGCTACAGCAGCAACATAACATTTGGCGTCAGCTTGATGCTCACATTCAACGTCTCTCCCTGTGCATTCTTTATTCCCATGCTGTTTCCAGAGCTTTTTTTCAGTATTTTTGGTTGCCAGCCTTTCGCCTCTTCTTTCCCCTAGGGTGTATATGTTTGCTTTGGGGAAAGGGGGAAATGAAGGGGAGAGCTGCAGTGAGCTAACTCTGTGCAAGACTTTTCAATGGCCTACCTTGTTGTATCCCAAACTGTGTCCCTGCCAAGCTTTAAATGTGACTTTCAGTGCTGGACATCTCTTCATTGCTGCATTTCATGTCTCTGCATTAGTTATATTTCTTGTAACCTACCACTTAAAGGCTGTACTTAGTTTGACTGATATACATTCATTTTTGATACCCCTTGGCATATTGACATCTGGTTACTGTGGTTGAAAGTAGCTGAAAAGACTCAAATATGGATTCTTGCAGCTACCATGTGTGTCTTGGTTCCACAAGGACCATTCCCTTTTTGGAGGGTTGAGTCAGCCTAGTTGGGCATGAGAGAGTGTCAGGTATTACCTGCGGCGGTTCATTGCCCTCGTCTGGAGAATGATAGAACTGCATGTTTGATCAAACACCAAAACATCAAAGAGCAACTGCATTGACTGTAAATGCAGTTATAATACCAGTTGGATATACCTGAAGCTTTTAATGAAGGAACCAAAAAGCAGTGTAATGCATAAAGCTTGGTTGGTTTGGCAGAGTTGTCTCTTAATTTATTTCCCAACATAAAACGTAAATGCTGGCTTTATTTGCTAAACAAAAGGTGCTAAGCCTTTGTTTATAAAGTAATTTGAAATTTGAAATGAAGGCAGAAAAGACATTAACATGGTTGTGCGCTTTATTACTTGTATGTACCCTGTGCAGTGTGTCTAGTCCTTAAGTTGCTCAAAGGGAACCCTGACTACAACCAGGTTGAGCATTTAGCACAATGCCCAATGTGTTGAAGTAAATGTGTAAAATATATAATGCTTCTTCATATAGTGGAATGATTTGAAAACCTTTCAATAAAGACTACAAAATTAAATGTCAGAGGTTGAAGTTGGATTGAAAACAATCTTTTCCTTTCCTCACAAAAAAAGTTATTTGTAAGCATCCCTCCATTACCAATCAGTTCATAACCAAGGAGATATAAACAAGAGTTCCTAACATAAAAAGTCTAAAAAGAAACCTATTTTCCCTGTGGCATATTAGATGGCAAGATATCTGTCAATGTTCTTTTGTTGGTCTTTCATAGAGGTTGCATCCAAGTGGCCATTTCTGTCTCTTCTCTGGATACTTAAATCTGGATACTTAAATCTGGACACTTAAATCTGGACACTTAAATCTGGACACTTTGCTGCCATCTAGTGGTGGAGATAGTGCTGATCTCATGGTTCTTGTTTTGGTCCTTGATGCACAGACACGGCAGTTAAACTGTGTCACCTCAGCTCATGGTGTCTCAGGTCTGGACACTTCTCCTGATGTTTGATTTCGTTTTTTGACTGTTTTGAATCGATCACAGTAGAGAGAGAGAAAGGAAAAAGTGAGAGGTGATGAGATGAGATGCACTAAAGGTCCCAGAACAAATCTAACACCAGCATTTCACCTGTGACATTCACTAGTTGAATTGCTGTGAATGGAAATGAATGAAAGAGGAAAATATCCATCCTCCATTTTCTGTATCTGCTTGTACTCTTCAAGATCACTGACAAGCGGACTGATGCCTGTCCCAGCAAGAGATGGGCATTCATTTGTGGTCTAGATCTGACTATTCCAAATTCATACTGTATTTGTCCTATGATGATCACAGAGGTCATAGATTGTTTTTTTACTTAGCACCACATCACTGTTTATAATACATGTAGATAGAATGGATTAAAGTTGTATAATGGACGGGATCAATACTTTTGCTTAGGAAGGACTAAATAGCAAATGGGATATCAATAGACACTGAAGCTGGTATAGAATGAATAGAGCAGTGTTTTCCTACTACTGCTAGTACTACTGTTTGCCTACTGCAATCTGTTATGTTTTCTGCCTCAGTGGGGTTAAATAGGTTACATGAAATTAGCTCTTTCTATCCTCTTTCTCCGGCGAGATACCACAAGCATCTTTATCCTCCTCACCATAAATTTAAGTGTGACTTAAATCTAAAATCTGGTCAAGGCGGAACACCCAAAAGGGAATTACAGAAACATACTTTACTAGTGTCAACATACACTAGACATAGGCTTTTTTCTTTATGCATTGCCATGCAGTTACACAACTGTACAGTTCTATTGGAAGTTGTTTGTCAGAAATGACTGTGAGATGTAGAAATATGTTTAAAATGTTGTTAATGTCCTTAACACATTATTTTTTGTTAATTAATGTTACTGTTGAAATGATAGTTGGTAATAGATTGACAAATTAAAAGATGCAAAAGATTTAGATTTTCAACATTTACATTCCCTGTTATTAGAATGCATTAAATGCACTGACTATCCACATCTTGCACACATAAATGCAAATTTCGTCATATAAAATGCCATCTCCTCCCGGAACATACTGCTACTTTTCATTGAGTGGTCAAACATTTTGCCCTCCATGATACCCAGTATATGCCTAGTGTAAAGAATTAATTCATTCAATTTTATTTATATAGCACCAAATCTTAACAGACGTTATCTCAGGGCACTTTTCATATAGCACAGATCTAGATTGTACTCTACAATGAACCGACAGGGAACAAAGGGAAAGGACCAGTATAAATAATGACAAGACTAACGAGGTAACCAGGGGCAGGTGAGCCTTGGGGAACAGGTGAAGAAAATCAAGGGTAATGACACAAGGGCAGGCACACACAGGAAACAAAAGACAAGACTACAAAATAAATACAATACAACAAACAACAATACAACAAGAAACAGACTAAGACCATGAATCCTGACAATTAGTATTGCTGTTATATTCTAAAAACAGTCAAGAGATGACAGACTACATACTAGGGAGGGAGTGCACACATTTTCTGATTATTCTCTTGAAATCAGTTGTAGACTTTTTAATGACAAGGCTGTATTATCTGCTCAGAGTTATGGTTCATTATACAGTAGATCTGTCACCATTATTACTCCAACTTTCATTTAATTCCTTTGTTAAGGTGGCATCTTAGAGTTTACCAAACATTGAAATATGTAGGTTAACTATTTTATTTTGGAATAGAGCAGAAGGTTTTGGCCTGTATTTTCCCTGTGTACCATAATATCGCTTACTTCTTGGAAAATTAGTAATCAGGATGAGCAAAAATGGAACTAACACACAGCCAAGTGCTTACTTTGACTAGTTTTTAGAGTTTTATTTTATGTACAGACTATGAATAACATTATGTCAGACTAAATATTACTTTTCTGACACTCTCAAGTCAAATTCTCATACATATTTGACTCACTGCTGCTGTCTTTTTCTCAGATAGAGATTGGAACACTGGCCCCACCTGACTATAACTACCCTGTACCCGAGGCCTCATTGGAAGAACAAGAAGCAGAGGAGGAGGAGGAATTAGAGTTGCCCCTAAAACCCAAGCTCATTCCTCAGGGTTCAGGGGGATCTGGGGTTCTCATGGGCCCAGACACACAGAAAGGTCTGAAAAAGCACACACCTTTAGGTCTGCACATCTATAAACACAGATTCACTTGATAGCCAAAGCTCACTGGGTTTAAGAGAGGGTCTTGCTCTTCCTTGGGCCTATGGAGATGTAAAAGCAGCATCACCCATAATGACAAAACATCCAAAACAAAGATACACTAATTTAATCTCTAAACTTATCATCTGCGTCTTCAACAATCAACTTTTCCATGTGCATGTCTATCCATTTAACTAGCTGTTAACGGTTAAATGTGTCCATTTGTCACCAACTACTTAACCTAATCATCATTGTGATCTCCAAACCTGATTAATGATCCATTTCAGTTTCATCTGTCTGTTTATTAATACCTAATCTTGTCTCTAACAAGAGGTGGAGCTTCATCTGGCGCCCATTGACATCCTTCATGTCTCCGGGGATTTTGGGGGCTCTGTAGGGTCTGGGGCCTCGGGAGCTTCTGGGGCTTCTGGGTCTGGAGGCTCAGAAAACCTACTGGTCTCCGGCGCCTCTGGGGGTTCTGGTGACATTGTGCTGATCTCCGGAGCCTCTGAGGAGTTCCTCAGCTCTGGGGGATCTGGTGACATTGTGCTGATCTCCGGAGCCTCTGAGGAGTTCCTCAGCTCTGGGGGATCTGGGGAATTCTTGGTATCTGGGGATCTCTTGGTATCTGGGGATTTCTTGATATCTGGGGATCTCTCGGGATCCGGGGATACCATGGGATCTGCAGTTACTGGAGCCTCTGGGGACCTTGGCTCTGGAGGTATTCCCACTGAACTTGCCTTGGGCTCTGGCGGGTCTGGGGACCAGTCTGGTTCTGGGTTCTCTGGAGATCTCTTGATCTCAGGGGCCTCCGGAAGCTCTGGGGTTTCTGGGGACTCTGGTGAGTCCGGGGACTCAGGGATAACATTGTTGTCTGGAGGTTAGTACTTTTAAAGAACAGATGACTGCTAGTAAGGCTTGTGGCAAGTCTATTTCTTGATCTGTGTAGCAATAACCTGTCTTACTCTTTGTGATTTATGTTGATTTATTGTCTTAAATTCCATTTAACTGCGTTAAATGTTGATTTTTTGCCTGTAATCTTAATTATTTGTTCTACTGTGTGCAATTGTATTTGTGTTACTCATAGTCATGCTTCTCCTAACCTCCCATCTCATCTAAAATGTGTGTGTGATTGATTTGGTTAATGGGTTGATTGATTGTCCATCTCACCCCTCACCCTCCTAATCTCATGTCTCCTAACCCCAACACTTGGCTCTAACAAGAGGAGGAGCTGCCCCTCATTCCCGAGATCCCCAGCGAGGCATCAGGTGCTTCTGGGGAGTTTTCAGGAGCTTCAGGAACCTCAGGGGCCTCTGGGGATCTTGGAGTCTCTGGAGACTTAGGGTTCTCTGGAGCCTCTGGGACTTCTGGTGTCTCTGGCTCTGGAGACGTAGAGGTCACTGAGGTAACTCTGGTCCCTGACACTGATAAAGGTCAGTATCTAATCTAGGCTTGTGTGAGATATGTTAAAGGCAGGGTTAAAACTGAAGTCATACCTCACACACACAAAACGTATACCAAAAAGTGAGAACTATTGATAAACAAAGTGCCAGTGATGATTCCAGACTGGGGATTTAATTAAATTTTTTTATGAACTTGTTTGTCAGTTGTGTATACTTTCTCCTGTGAATCAGCTTTGGCAGCTTTGGTTTTCTCTTCCCTGCCTTCAACCTCACTGCTTACTTGGTTGGAGACCAGCAGCTTTAAAGGTACCCTGTGGAGTTTTTGACCATTAGTAGTGCTATGGAGCTTTGTTTTTATGAGTGGGTCCCTGTTTGTTTGTAACGTGCACAGGAACGCACATGCATGCCTGCGATACACATTTCTGATGCTTGTTTCATACTGTTGCACTGATTGGCGGTGATAAAGCGCATTCACGGTACTGCAACAAAATATCTCCCACTGCCCAAAAAGCATTTTTCCCGTAGACCAGCATTCGAGACTTCTGTAAAACTTTTGACAGGACATCTCCAACTGCAAATAAGGTAAATGATTACTCTTTGTATCAATGAAAAGTCAATGGAATGAATGGGCAGGGCCAGCAGGAGAAACACTAATGTTCATGTGCAGTACAACGTGGAAGCAAATGCGGAGGCTAGAACATTTTTTTGGCTAATGCACTGGATGAGCAATTTTAATTCAAGTGAATGGACGGCATCTTTGAGTCCGTTATCCAGTTCCTATAATAAAACCATGATGCAAACATTGCATGATTTAAAATACTAATCACAAGAAAGGAAATTAATTCATAACGTTTGTTAAACCTCAGGAATACACAATTTGCGTTTTGTTGAGAAACACTGAATGTAAACTTAACTTTTGTTTGTTTACAAGAAACTCTACAGGGCACCTTTAAAGTGCTAGAGTCTAGCCGATTTTGTTGGGCAAGAATTTTTTGGAAATGGAAATGCATAGCACGATGCAGTATTTATTGCGGGAACTGGCTCCAGCATTGACACCTTGTCTGTGGAAAAGGAATAGTAGCATTACTTGAGCAATTATTTGAGTAATAGCAAGTCCACTGTGGTTATCCAACCTCATAGCCTACCATGGAGGCAACTGAAACTAAAAACCAAACCCACAAAAGTGTTTTTTGCTAACAAGAATATTGTTTGTAACCACTCAGCAGATCATATTTCATGTTAACATCAAAAAGCCATTTTCATTTAACTTCCATTCATCAGTTAAATGCCATAAACACTTGGTTAACACTGCTAATATGCTGTATGTAACTTATCACTGTGGCAAACAGTGGGCTACTGATTGCCAGACTTCCTGTTCCACGTCCATGCTGATCTAACCTGTTTCTTTAACACCTAATCTTGTCTCTAACAAGAGGAGGGGCTGCTTCCGGCTACACCAGAAACCCCTCAGGAGGGTACTGGCAGTGTAGAAGGGTCAGTTAGCTCTGGATTGCCAGAGCCTGATGAACCTGATGAGCCTGATGAGCCTGTGATTGACAGTGAAGGTCAGTATTGAACAACACAGGCATTGAATTCAGCGAAGCATGATGAAAACCTCAATTCCCTTTTGAACTTGTCTGCAAAACCCTGATATCCTGAATCCTGATTGACTGACTTTGCCCTGGATTAGGACCTGTTGGTTTTTTTGAGGGTTAACTACCAACTGTCTCTTACTTTTCATATTTTATTCCCTCTGTCTCCTCTACCTTTTCTTCTTATCCATGTTCTCCAGGTATGCCCACTTGCTTGCTGTGCACGTGCCTTGGTGGTTCGGTCTACTGTGATGACTTGAAGTTGAATAGTGTACCACCTCTTCCCAAAGACACCACTCACTTCTATGCCCGCTACAACAGAATCACCAAGATCAACAAGTCTGACTTTGCCTTCATGAGTATGTTTCCTGTTTGAATGAAAATGTGATGTTCAGAACCAAACATGAAGATGAATGTCAGGTCTTTAATTGTACCCTCAATTTGACCGATGTTGGAGTGAGCTGTCAGTGAACACTGATGTCAGTGTTTCAGAGTGTTTTTTCGCCTCTTTCCAGACAAGCTGAAGAGGATCGACTTAACTTCCAACGAGATAATGTCCATCGATGACAAAGCATTCTTGGGTCTGCATGAGCTAGAGGAGCTAGTGATTCGAGAAAATCATATCTCACAGCTGCCTGCTCTCCCAGAGACCATGAGCCTGATCGATGCCAGCCATAACAACATTGGCACCAAGGGTATTCACAAAGAGGCGTTCAAAGTACGTACACCTTCCATACTTAAAATGACTTTCACACAGGCTCCCTCACACACAATATAGTGCTGCTTTAGTGCTTTTAATACTGTATAGCACATTTCTGTTTTACCTTTATATAATTTCAGAGTACTTGTGATATTGGTATTCTGTCCTTGACAAAATGACCTTAAAATGTGTACCAAACCAATAATGATTTATATCTTTTCTCATTGTATCCAGGATATGACTAGCCTGCTGTACCTATACCTAACAGACAACCACATTGATTACATCCCTGTGCCTCTACCAGACAGCCTGCGATCTCTACACCTACAGGTATATCTGCTTTGGCTTCATGTCCTCATGGCCTCACTCCCCACCACTGGTCAACATTCAAAATGAAATGTTCAAAGCACAATGCAGGTTCTCCGCATTCTTGGAGTTAAATTTCTGTATAGTTCTAATTTGACATGAAAATATTTTAACTGAAAAGGCAGTCTAAATGATTACAGGGCTTGTATGCCCACACAGGTGTTTTCACTGATTTGGTTTGATTAGATCTCTGCTCATGTTGAAGTGGGTGGAGCTATGTTGAAATTGAAAAAGGTGTAACTTCTCCCACCCAAACAGGTGCAACAAAATCAAAAGGAGGGTAGGAGAGATGTCAATCAAGCACACACACCCCAACATGGTCATGACAAGTAATCAAATCAGGCAAAGTAATCAAAAACACCTGTGTGGGAGGACCATGGGTGTGCAAATTGCCTTTAAGGCCTTTAAGGCTCCCCCCAAAAGAACTAAACCTTAAGTTTTACCAGATAGAGGACATATTTAATAGCTAGCTGAATAACTGACTGAACCTGTCTTTAACAAATCCAGATATTAACTAACCTGGAACCAGTTAAATTTTGAAACTGGTTGTTAGCACCAAACCATATCTGAGATATGATTACTGTGTAACCTCACAGTATTATAAGAAATCAGAATTCATGCCACGATTGGTCCATACTACCTACATTTTCTACCCTAATCTATAATTTCTCCATTATGATGATTAGTTTAATCAAAGCAAGTCTAATATGGATGGAGATGATATCTCATTATGTATCCTCCTCTATCTTCTATTGCAGCATAACAATATTCAAATGATGCACGAGGACACGTTCTGCAACCTGAAAGATTTCAGCTACATCAGGAACGCACTGGAGGACATCCGTCTGGACGGCAACCCCATCAACCTCAGCAGGACCCCGCAGGCTTACGTCTGCCTGCCCCGTATACCCATCGGGGATCTCGTTTAACCACACAGACACATACCTACACTCTTGCACACTGACTCTCACGAATACAACCACACTTTGTACATATTGACACACAAAACCACACACGCAGACATGCATACCATGTATCACTCCTCAAACAATCAATTACCATAATGTATTTCAAAACTGTCATTAATGCTGCAGATGTATACTACAGATCAGTAAATTCTGTGTGGAAATTTAAACATCCACAAACACATGAATTATGAGTCAGATTCTGGTTATCAAGCACATATACACTGCTCTACTGCACCTCCTTCCTGATTTTTTTTATTAACACAACAACACGTATACACACTGAAACTGTCACACTCATTCACTCACCTACCAAAATGTATGTACACACATATACACATACACACAAGAACTTTCTCAAAAGCCAAACTGTTCCGCAACTTGATTAAGAGTAAACAATAGGTGTCATTCGGAGAAATCAGTTTATTAAAAACCCTCAAATGGCATGTATGTTTCTGTTTAGTGTCTTTTCATGACTGGCAAAACAAAAACAACCAGTAATATTGTTTAAATATGTTTGTTTTGTAAAAATAAAAAATAATAATATAAATATTAATGACAAATCTAACACTTTTGGAAATGTATACTAGCATAAACTTATTGAAGCTGGAGCTTAATGAAAGGTAAATTGAGTATCTAATGCAATAAAAGACGCATTTAAACACAATCATTTGTTGTAAAGTCTGTACTGTAATATAAAAATATATATTCTGAAAAAAAGATTTTTTACATGAACTGCAATATTTGGTATATTACACAAAAAGTGATGTTTTAACCATGCACATTAACCTACACCGAAGACTCTAATATCTAGAGTCAATCAACTAAAGACTATTGTTTGATTTGGGAGGGGGGTTGTTGATTTTGATTTTGGATGGGGTTAAGAATAATGCTACTAGCTTGCTATTGTGTGCTCTGTATGGAATAACCACAAGTGAATAAAGTTGTTTTGAAGACCTCTCCGAACGAGGAGTGGCTCAACGTTTTCATTCAAAACTTATAGGTTAGTATGTAAGTATAATGTGCATTTTGAATTATGTGCAGATGCAGCCGAGGTGGAAACTCCTCAGAAATATAAAATATGTTTTGTCAGGGAAGGTTTTGTGCAGAAAAACCCCATTAATCAAAAATTTTCAATAAGTTTTTCAAACAAGTTGAAAAACCGCTCCTTCCTGTCCATGACGTCTGAGTCTTTTACCTTGCTGCTGTCCTCTGTAACCTCCTCAGTCCTTTCTTTGGAGGAAAAAAGTCTCTCCAGCTTGGCTTTCTCTCGCTCCAGAGCCAGCCGATGGCTGTTCACAGCATCTCTGTCCTTTTCCATCACCGCCTTCTCCCTCTCCAACACCACCTTTTCTCTCTCTATTGTCGCCCTCTCTCTCTCCAGCGAGGCTCGGTCTCGGTCCAGAGCAGCGATCTCCCTATCCAGCGCAGCTCTCTCCCTCTGCAGTACCAGCTGCTCCCTTTCCATCACCTGTTTCTCTCTTTCCATCACCTGTCTCTCACTGTCCATCATGTTCCTCTCATGCTCCACCTCTTGCATGATGCGATCTATCTCCTGGCGTCCCTCGTGCACCGCCTCCTCCTCCCCATCCTCATCTCCGTTCAGGGAAACCTCGATCTCTGGCCTGCCTGCTGACGAAGATGTAGGGGAGTTGATCACCATTGATACCTTCCTCTTCTTGGGTTTGGAGATGGGTAAGAAATCTTTCTCGTTGGGGAAGGCCTTGAGGATGGGTGCGTTGCCTTCTAGCCGACCCTCCATGGCGTCGTCCATTAGATTGAAATAAGGCCACACTTCAGGGAACACTTTCACCCCTTCTGGAGGGTTCTTTAGCTCCTGACGAAGCAGAGAGAGAGCAATGAGTCAAGAAGAAAATTTGTCAAATTGCTTGACAAATCTAAGTGAAATTTTAAAAAAACAAACTGTACCTTGTATCTCTTCTTCATGTTTTCCCATTTTTTGGATGCTTGACTATGGGTCATCTTGTGTTGCAAGCCCATATGTTTCAGGATGGCCCTGAAAATATAATCATCTTAATAGCAGACATAAACATTAGAGCTGAAATAGTTAGTTGATTTATCGATAAGTCAATTGACAATAAATAATAATAATATAAATAATTATTAATCATTAAAGTCATTGTTTTAAATTAAAAAAAACAAAGTCACTGGTTTTAGCATTTTAAATATGTCAACTTGGGATTTGAGAACTTGTGATGGGCTGTTTTCACGTTTTCTGACATTTAAAAAAATTTATAAATGAATCGAGAAAATAATTGTCAGATCCCTCAATATCAATGCAGACTCATGTTTGTCAGTTTAACAGAACTTTCTGAATATGACATTTGTTACAAAATGAAACCAAAGATTCCTAAAGGGGAAACCCTTATTTCTGCAGAGGAAATAGTGGGAAGATGAATGGGATAGAAACTGAAATATACTATCAAGATGTTAAATTAATATAAACACTGAAACATGTTGAGAAGAATGTTAAAATATTAAAAGGTATGAGAACAAACAAAAAAACAGATACTGACTTAGTGTAGAACCTCCTAAACAAAGACCAATCTGAATGGAGAATATTCCATTATTCCATTATCCTATTCATGCATCTCCACACTTTAACTTGCTGGCATACCTCCATGCCCACATGGAAGTATTTCTCCTTCCAGAGAAGAGGTAATTATTCGAAATCCTCAGCTTCACAAAGTCTTCAATTTCTTTTGAGCTCACTGAGAGAGAGAGAGAGAGAGAGAGAGAGAGAGAGAAAAGAAATACATTAGAAATTACTGCATGGAGGCTGCTGAAAAATGTTGAGTAAAAAAAAAAACTGCCCGTCCACAACTCTCGACTCGAATAAAACATAAGCACTTTTGAAAATTACATTTAAAACTGGGTATGCAGTGTGCAGACGGTATTTCAGCCTATTATGACATATTATTGACATAGATCAGCGTCTCCCTCCTGTTCACTGACACACACTACATAGCCACGAGGACACGCCTCCTCCAGTTGTTGTTGCCTCACTCAGTAGCATTTCTGAAATAGCCTATAGTGGGAGAGATGGTTCTTGCAGAATTTGAGAGTGCTGTGTGTAGCTAGCTTGATTAAAACATGCCATCTTGTTGCTTATACTTACTTTTATATGTGAACTCCAAAGGGTTGACTTTATCATAAGTGGTGCTCGTATACGCGTGATCCTGGAATTCCATTTGTATCTATTTAGTATTCCTCGTTTTAGCCTTTTTCATCAAGTGCCCTTCGTAGGAAAAGACTGCTTGCTCGTTCCTCCTTCAGACTCAGAGGGACCCTATCTTCTTCTTCTCTCGCTTTTAACAGAGCGCTTTACCGCCACCTGTAGAAAGGCAGGCGCCAATGGCAGAATCGGCTCACTATCGCCATCCAGCGCTGCGGAGGTTTAGCGCAATAAACTTGACATTGAACTTTTGGGCAAATACAAAACATATTCCAAGATATTGTGATCAGATGGTAGTATATTTTGTGTATTTTATTTGTTTATTTATTGATTGATTTGTATGTATTTAAAGTAACCTCTTACATTACCCATACAATATTCCAGCACTTTTTGCACTTGCAATATTTGTAAACCTCTATACAATTTATAATAACACTGATAAATATGTATCTATATATATTGTGTTTTTACCTAGGCCTACATACCGATATTATCTCTGTTTAGCTGTGTTGTCCTTGTTTTAGCTGTCTGTCTATGTTTATCATCCTGTACACTGTTCACACACATGCTTAGTCAAGTAAGCTGATTCGGAATCAGATTAATTTTATTATTATATTTTATTTATGCTTTTTTCTTGTATTTCTATTATAAGTTACTGATGCTTGGATTGTTTGCTATCGTGTAATGTTTGTTGGGTAATAAAGAAAAAGATCCTTTGGGCAAGTTAATTCTGGGTCCTGGATTTTAGAGATTGGAGGTACATCTAATATATGTAATCGCTGCTGCCTTCAAGATATTAGCCCACTTTATAGTTTCTAAATGCCTGCACTTCAGCAGGGCCAGCCTGTTGGCAGACAACGTCTGGGTGTGGCTGTTGGTTGTATATCAAAAGTAGGCTATGTTAATGAAAACGAAAGTGTTGCGAACTATAGAATGGCGTCTGCCCGTGGTAAGTACCATTTAAACATTACTCTAATTTATGTAGACTACTTGTGTTTATCTGTAGTGTTAATGGTGTTTTCACCACATGCGGCTTTTTCCCCCTCATAAAAAGAGCTGTAGTTGCCGCTGTATGTCTGTATATATAGTTATTTATATGAGACATTTAGAGTTATGATAGATCTCGATATCAAACAAAACCCCAATATGATTACTGATATACTGTATGTCATATTAGGAGAAAAAAAATGGAAATTAGTCGGGTACACAGATTTATCATACATGACAGTCATAGTTTATGTAGAACTTGTAAAAGTAAGTTTCAGTTTCGTTTTTTAAGGAGCTTTCTTACAGGGTCTACATAGCCTACAACTGTAACTCAACGCTGTGCAGTAAAAATCATGCTTTACTGTATTTCTCATTTGCACGGCGTTAAATTGAAGGTACCCTTATTATCTAACGTGCATTTATCAAATATTTTCCCATGTGTAGATCATTACCATGCACAGCTTTTAGCCTAATTGAATTAGCCAGCAGGGAGCAGCAGTTAAACATATTAAGTTATGTATTTGAATTGCAGACCTACACTTTCAAACTGTGTCTCTAAATGTACCAGAAAGAACATCATATGGTATTTTATAAAAAGTGAACTTTAATTAATTGTTTACTAGTTCTCATCGAACAAATATCACTACAGACAAATATTGCAACATGATATAACAACTGAAAGTAGTTCAACAGTGACACAACAGATAGCAGCCTGGATGTTATCATAGTATAAAGTAAATGATAACCTTATTTACAGGCATAAAATCCCAACGCAATTAGGAAGTACTTAACAAGTAAGTCACAAAGCTGGAAGTGCACTGTTATCTAAAATATCATTGTATGTTGTAGCATTAAGAATTCCCTAAACTGGAGCTATGGGACCTAGCCCAAACAATGAAAAACAGCCCCACACAAAAAGTTGGACAAAGTATCTGTCTCTAACTCCTTGTACTTTTGACCATATATTGAATATTCAGATTGAATGTATTGGAAGGCAAGCATTCTCCACCCTACCAGGATACAGATCATTTTCAATCATCGTTACTGGGAATATTAAATAAGTGTTCACTAAACATGTACTGTAGACATTTCATATTTGTTTTTCATTCTCTCTTGTTTTGTGCCATTTCTTTCCAGAGCCTGACGAGGAAAACTTATATGAGAGTGAATCTGACGTCAGTGATGAGTCGGACAGTGACGGACGTTCAGATGTCAGTGATGGACATTCAGATGTCAGTGACGGACATTCCAATGTAGAAGCTGATTGTCAGGTTTGTTTCTGGCCATGAGAAGTGATCGGTAAACCCACTTAAACCAACCTTTACACATTCTCAAATACTGATGAGAGTTTACTGCCATTCTTAACACCATTTGTTTTTCAAAGTGATGCAAACATAACTATATTTACCTCTACAGTGATAAAAAAATCTTCTATATTTTGATTTTAAGTTTTATGGGAGAGAGCCCTGCAAGTATTACAACAGTGGTGGCTGTCAGGATGGTAAATGGTGCCCTTACTTGCATGTCTGCAAGTATGCCCTGAAAGGAAACTGTCGCTACAAGTCCAAATGTAAGCTGAAACACCCAAAAGGTGGAAGGGCGTCCTCTGGTGAAAGCAGCAGGGCATCGGACCAATCAACATCTAGTGGTGAGGAAGAGAGAAAAGGTTGAATGGATGGTCTTAGTATAGCTGCATTCATTGTTTTGTTTGTTTTTGCCACTTGGGGACAGTGGAACAAGCTAAAAACAAAATATCTGACATTATCACCTCATAAAGTTGTTTCGGGGGACGTGTTAGCAAGCAGTTGCCTATTAACATACCCAACACAGAGCAACGTTAACATTTGTGTTTCTGGGAACTTAACAATTGTAAGTCCAATATTCACTCTCCTATTAGCTCTTTTTTAGTCTCCACCAACTCCTGAGTAAAATATCTGGCTCTTTAGCTGCTAAATGTTCCACTGTGTTCACAACTTTGTCTGCCATTTGATGCTGAGCACATAGCGTCAGTTTATCAGAGCTTTTTTGATGGGAACAGAGTTGATGAGAGTAGAGTTTGTGAGCTGAAAAAAACAAAAAACAGTGAGCTAAAAGAGAGACCACCTTTCACATCATTTGATCACTCAACATTTTGTCTTTTTTTTAACCAGACCCAAAGCTTACTGATGGCCGATATTACCAGTGGCAGCTGAATGATGGAAATGACTGGATGGATGTTGATAATGATCACATTATCGAGGCCCAGTACTCGCTGCCTCACACCAAAAGCATTAAAATCTACAACACACCTTATGGGTAAGAGCTAAAAACACAGCTTAACACTTAAACATTTTCTAAGCGCAGACGGACTGAAACTCTCACTCTCTGCCTCTCTCTGCAGTGCAGTGTGTATAGATTTTAACAGGATGAGAGTACATGGAAAGAGTCTGAGAGTGAGACGTTTGGATGATGCTAACACTGAGTGGATCTGGTACTGCACATTGAGTCGTAAGTGGATCAAGTATGGAGACAAGGTAGATGGAATTAAACAACTGAACCTTTCTTTTTGTGTGCAAAAATACACTAAGTCCTATCTATATTTTAAATTTAAAGTGTAACATAATGAACATTTTTAATATGTTTTGATTTTTTTTTCTTGGTCAGTTTGTTAATGAATATTATTATTTTTTGGACAGGATTCGAAGGGCAATTCCAGTCCTGTGTCAAGCTCTGACATAGAGGAGAAGTTCCAGAGTAACCCAACAAGCTCTTTTACTTTCAACGTCGGTGCTGATACCTTTGAGATCAGATTCAGAGGTGAAGTATACTCACAAAACCTTCACAGGATACAAATTTTTAAAACCCCTGTCCATTGTTAGTTTCTTCTCAGATACCAGCTTCATTTTCTTTTTGTTGTTTGTTAGACATGCGACAGGTGAGTAACCAGAGAAAGAGGAAAGTTACTCGTCGACCACTGTACCGACAACAGCAAGCAGGAGCAAAGTGAGTTCAGATTTTGTTTGTTGGGCAAACTGGGAAGATTTCAGTCCAGTCAATAATAAATTTGTAAAAAATGATTAACATAGTTATATGTATATGCTGCATCCCAGTGGCAAGCGTCAAGTTAAAAAAAATGTTTCCTGCAGGGTCAATACATTTTCATAGTATTTCAAAAGAATAATTTGACATTTTAGGAAATTTGCTTATTTGTTTTCTTGCTGAGAGTTAGATCAGAAGCTACATTCGAAGGAATTTTTTTTTTTTTTTAAATGAATCATTGAATTGATCAGTCTCATAAGAAGTAATTGAATTCTTTTTGATACATTAACCTCTGTCTTCTGCTTCAAAGAAGACACAGAGACAACTTCTTGCTGCTAAATGAGGACATTTATTTATAGCTAAATGTCTAATCACAGAATAAATGAAGGATTATTAAGGTGAAATGGTAACGGTTATATGATAAAGACAAACAAACAGAAGAATAACAGATACGAAATACTAAACCTTACTCAGTGGCAATAGTGAGGTGGTGTATGTGATTTAGTTATTAAACCATAACGGCTACATATGAGTCTTCTCTTCTAACTCTTAGCAAGAAAGTAAATAAGCTTATTTCCCAAAATGTTAAACTGTTCCTTTAAATAAATCCATAATTTGTCGTTACAGAGTTTCTCAAGCAGCCTCAGCTCTCCAGAGTCTTTCTCTGGGCACCAAACCACAGTGGCAGTTTGAGGGAGACAGCGGAGCATGGCACAAGTTCAAACACAGGGTAAGGTATATGCAGAGTGGAGGGTACATTTGGCTGAGAAACTTTACTTAAGTGGTAAGATAAACCATGATGATTTGAATGGCCTTGTTTCGGCAGAGCGGCACTCAAACTGAATGCTCAGTAACCAGTGAAGACATTGAGAGGAAGTACCAGCAAAACCCCCACGGCAGCATGGTCTTCAAAGTGAACAGAAACTCCTACAAGCTGGACTTTGGAGGTTGAGTTGTGTCTTAAATACTATCATAAGAGAAAATGGTAATGCTTTGTTTTACGGGTTCACTTAAATTTTCTGGAAAGAACTAATTTGGTACTAATTTTATAGAAAATTGACAGTTATTAGAGTTCAGTTTGTTGTGTTGAGTTTATAAACAGTTGTTGATTCACAGAGGAATTTCTTTTTATTATTAGAAACTTTATTCCTCATATACAGTGGGGCAAAAAAGTATTTAGTCAGCCACCAATTGTGCAAGTTCTCCCACTTAAAAAGATGA
>LKNJ01000581.1:0-18744 GCA_002120245.1 Maccullochella peelii
GAACTTGCACAATTGGTGGCTGACTAAATACTTTTTTGCCCCACTGTAACTGTATTTATCCTTGCATTTCTCCTACTTATTATTTCCTATAGCCCAAACCAATACTGGATTTCTGAGTTTTAAAAAAACAAACAATATATCAGTATACACAATACATGCATATATAAAAAATGTTGTTCCATAAATACATTTAAACAAACATTTTTGATAAAGGATACCTTAAATTATTGTACGTACTGTGATCAACATATGTACTGAGCAGGATATTTTTACAATTATTATACAATTATGTTTACTATGCAAAAAATGAATCTTTGGCATTTCTGTAGTGCAATTTCTCAGCCTGCATAACCGCCTGAAATAAGCAATAATAAGAAATAATATCAGCCAACATATACGGACCTGGACCATATATCGGTCAGGCCCTGTTACACACTTCTTCCTCCTGGAAGGCAAAGCAACAACCTGGACTGGTCATCACAGGCTGGAAATTCAAAATTTAACCCTGGACCTTTATATTGAGCATTCAGTAGAACCAGAAAATAGCTCAATAAAGATTTTCACTGGTATTTGAGGGGACTTTCACTTTTTCGTGCACTTTTTTTATTTCCAATAAAACACAAAAGATTGGAAGTTAAATTAGTGCTAACTTGTACAATGCAATAATCAAGCATCATTGCACCAACCTGTAGAGAATTTGACAGCAAATCAATGAGATTTGTTATGTCAACAGTAGTAAGACCTAAGTTACAGCTGTATCATGGTGTGCAAAAACGTTTTGCAACCGGGACATATTATATTATAACTGCCTCTTTGTTTCCAGGTGCTTCTTCCTTATCTGTTCTCCTGAAATGTATCCGCTCGAGCCTTGTGTAAGTTGCGTGCTTCTGATTATAAATATTGTGGGTGATTCATTAAACTTTGGAACATTCTGACTGAGCCCTGCTTCTAGTCCCTCTGTTCTCCGAGTGCTCGTCACTGCCACCACAAATCAACTCTCATGGGTCAAGCCAGTATCTGATGAAATATTCAATCACGGCACATGGGCACAAGTAGAGTTCCACTTGATCTCTTATAATGACATACAATATACAAGTATGTTTGAATAGAATTCAATTAATTTATTCAACAAATCTAAGCAGGTTCTGCTCCACTGTTTTTAGTTTTACAAAAGGTATCCAAACAGTGTACTACATAAACTCTTTTTTGAAGGCAGCCGTGCGTGCAGTTCAGTGTTTTCGAGGCATGTGGCTGTCTCCAGGTGGAGCCCAGTATGCTGCAGAGCCCAGCCCAGTTCTTTCAGGTGGTGTGAATAAAGAGAACAGAGCCTCCACCCCACTGACACCTGGTGAGAATTACTGTCATTAGTTTCACATCCAACCCAACGCATTGTACGGTGTTATAAACAGCTAGATCTAACCAAGCCAGTTAGTGAACGTTATTCTGTTTTTCCGTCTGTTCACACAAGGGTGTGACATCATTAGGGTACTAATACACAGGCTGTCAATCACTGCACTGTATAACATTACAGATTACAGTTTTTACACTGCTATGTGTGCTTGATATGAATTTTTATTTAAATTTTTTAAAGTATTCTTGACAGATGCCGTAAACGTAAACTACCTCTACCAGTTATCATTATCCCATGTCTAAGCACCTGTAAGCCTCTGAGTGAGTTAACCTGCCAAACCAGCTGTGCGTCACGTTTTACAGTTAGATGTACAGTACAGGTGAATGACTACAGCGAGTGAAGGGAAACACAGAGATGAAGAGGAGGAGGGGAGAGACGCGGAGAGACAGGGCACATTGTGAATTGCACTACTCTGAACCATCTGCAATCTGGGACCTCTGATTTAGAAATGACTGCAGCTCAACGCGGCTCAGTGATTGCCTCACACACTGGTGTTACATTTAACACAAATAAGGTCACAGCCCAGTTCAGAGTTAGCACATGTGAATCACTTACAGTGCGTTGGAAAATCTCACTCTAAGTAAAGAGACATGTTTTTTTTACCTTTAGACCTCATACAATGAATGAATTTAGTTGGAGACGGAGTGTGAAGACCATTGAAATTAAGCAAAGTAAAATAACATACTTTTGGATATTGATCCAAGAACATGCCCCCTTACCTGTCCTACATTACTTCCGCTTTTCTCTTTTATCATATTCTTCTGTTTAGAAATATATTTTATTATCAATTGACTGACTGTTGGAAGAGTCAACATAATGCTGTTTAGAGAGAGAATAAGGAGGAAGTGACACAAGGGAAGCAGTGAGGTCACACGCAGCTAAGGCATCCCCCTGCCACAGGGGAAGTCATGTTGCTCCTATTACTGCAGTAAATACTGATTGTTGGGAAGTTGCCACAAAAAAAACTTTAATAACTGAAGAAAAGGAAGCAGCATTGTACTGAGTGCTGGGCGGTAATGCATGATGTGTCAGATGTGTTTTGCAGGTTGAACTTGCACATGAAACAGAAATCCACCAGCTAAGATAATGTTGAAGTTTTGAATTGTGCCAAAGTTTAAAAGTCCCACATTGAAACACTGTGTGATCAAACTAGCATTGCTCAAATTTTGATAGTGGTGCTAATATACCTGAATTCTGGAATTGATAGATTGATGATATAAACATATGTTTCTACAATAAGCTTTCGTTTGTATTTGAAGAGATGAAAAGTGCAGCATTTTGGGAAACTGCTGAGAGTTAGATGAGATGATTGATACCACTCTCTCATGTGTGTCTGGTAAATAAAAAGCCACAGACGGCAGCTGTTTAGCTTAGCTTAGCATAAAGACTGGAAACAGGGGGAAACAGCTAGCCTAGCTCTGTTGAAAGTTAACTAAATCTGCCTACTAGCTTAATCTGTATAAAAACACACACACACACACAAAAAAGAAGTGTAAAAATTACAATTTGCCATTTTATGAGGGGTTATGTGCTATGACTATTTCTTGGCTAGGAGCCGTTGCCAAGCAACCGGTGGAGACTTCAAGGAAGTTATTGCTCACAGCAATGTCATTTTTACACTTCAACTTGTTAAATAGTGAGGTGCTGGTAGGCAGATATTATACAGACAGAGTCAGGCTAGCTATTTCCCCCTGTTTCCACTCTTTATGCTAAGCTAAGCTAAGCGGCTGCTGGCTTTGGCTTCATATTTACCGTACAGACATGAGAGTGGTATCTATCTTCTCATCTAACTCCTGGCAGTTATGGTGGACACAATTCAGTTTCTACTCAAGTAGTACTGAGGTTTAGGTACAACAGTGATATCATTTACAGAAACACTGAAAAAGTAGCTTTAATTTCATTTGATTAAATGAATTGATTGATTGATTCACCTTCATGTCTAAAACATGATGCCAGATGTCTCATCGGAAATAAACACATCATGTCTCAGTGACCAAATGAATTACATCATTACTGTGCTCTATACTTTCCCTTACAGACATGCACATCAGTTGAAATCAAAGGAAGTTGGCCAAGAGGATGTGGTGACTCATTTGCTTTGTGGTCATATGAGAGCAGTCCTCAAACAAAGTGCAAGACCAAAACCATGGAAGCATGAGACCCACGGGAATGTGCTACCTTGCTGATCTCAAGGTAATGTGTCACTGCTTTTTGCTCTTTGACCCCTCATACACATTCAATAAGTTATGCTCACTTACTAGAGGTCAGAACCAATGCATGTGTTACTGCATAAATTAGCATCCACGTGCATTTGCATTACCATTAGTGAGGAGATCTATCTTGAAACCATGCTTCAAAACCACACATAAACAAACCCCCCCATGGCTCAGTCTGACATCTAAACTATAAGTCCAGCAGTGCCTTCACTGTCAGTGACAGATGTCAGTTAACAAAAACAGGTTAGGCAGCACATACAGTGAACCACCCACATCCTTTTCCAACAGGCAAACAAACAGGCTGCTTATTTCACTCACAGTCCACTAAGGGAAACAATGCACTGTACGTAACAGACAGGGAGGGACCTAAATAGCGGGTTTACAAGATGACTCCTGTTGTCAGTATCAGATTGCAATAAAATGATCAATACTACATAAACATGCCAAACAGTACACAGTAAGCACAATGGTCTCTTCTCTGGACCATACTGTGTGAAATAAAAGGTGATATCATCTTGCGGGCATTCTGAAATTTGGAAAAGGTTTACTCACACAAGAAAATGAATAGGCTACTTTACATAGAGGCAGTAACTTGAACTGTAAACAAGTTTTGTTAACTACTTATTATCTACTCCTTAACTCGTCCCTGAGTTTCAGTTGTCCGTTTAAAAAAAGCTAAAGCAGAGGTTTGTCATGTCACCAGACTGAACTCTCTGTGCTCACCTGGGACCCACCTAAACGTTTTGCAAGCTTTCTGTCTGCTGTGACTTCAAACTGTAGCATTCCTACATTCATCATGCCTGCTGTACTGCTTATAGATGACACACTGTCCATGGCACAGGTGACCTCAGGGAGAATTAAATAATGGACCCTAGTGGTGTTAATGTACATACACGCTCTACCCACTGAGCTAAAAAGAGCTAAAGTCTGGCTCTGCCTCCGGGTTAGCCTCTGCTCTGTAACATATTTTTGCATAGTTTTCGTTTTTCTGGAAAAGCTGAAACGTTACACTTGAGGAACAGTAAATGCATCCACTTCTGCGCTGCACAGTGAAATATGAACTCCGCACAAAACAACAACAGAAAAACAATTTCATTACCATTTAACAACTACAGCTCCCAAGAGCAAAGGGTATTATAGGTTGATTTTTTTTCCAATACAGTGCCAATATAATCCCTGGGTTTAGGTTAATTTACCAAAATGATACCTTCATTTGAGGGATATAAAATGTGTTCCTACAAAATCCAAAAGAAACCAAAGTTCTCATCTTAAATTCTCAATAAAATACAGCCTAAAATTGGCAACATTTAAATGAAGAAAAATCATTTTGATTACAAAATTCAAATAAATTAATTCAAATAAAATAAACATTATGTTCTTGTTAAAATGTGTAAGGGCTCACTGTATAAGTACAATAACAGATGTCTCACCTTTGAATTTGGACTGAAAATCCCCCGAGTCATTTTATTAGCTTTTCACAAACCAAAGTAACTACATTGGGGAACAAAAGCTAGTGGAATGCAAGCTAGCCCCAAGTGGTTTGTGACTGTGGCTCTATACACAGGATTTATACAGGACTTGTCTCATGCAGCCAACAGTGGCTTACAGAGTAACAGGAACACCTTACAATCTAATTTATTATATATCCCAAAATATCACTGCAGAAAATACTCTCTTACTTACTTACTCTCTACTCTCTAGTCTTTATAGAGGCTACTACATTTTTGTTAAGACTGTGACAATTCAACATTGCAGTCATTTTGTAGATTGGGATGTTACTATGTTACACAGCATTATAAGGTGATCCTGTTATTCTGTCCAGCCTCTGTACACAGACAAAATAAAGGTGTGCAGATGGTAGAAATTTTATACAGCTGTACATGGTAGAAATTTTCTCGGGGTAAAGGAAGGGGCCGATAGTTGCCGTGTATCTGTTTTATAAAAGCGACATTTTGAGGCTGTTAAACAGACGTTCACAGCTGACAGACACATAGAAAGACTGTGAATCAGTGCAGTTGTAGACTGAAACACAACAGTGCATATAAGCACCGTGATACATTTGAATGCACACACTCAAACAGCTCCACATATATTCTCAATCAATGCCATTACAGGTTATAAGTCACCAGAGGTTTCAAGTCCGTTCAGGGGCTCATATAGACCTACAATGAAGCATGTTGGCATTGTTTCAACTAAGACACTGGTGGACTCAGTAATCCCAACACAGCAAAGCAAAGTTTATGTGACCATTGGCCATTGGAGGGAATTCTGTTCATCAAAAGCAGAAAGGCCAAACAGGCAATTGTGAAAATCTGTGTAACAGTGAGACAAAATCCTACGAAGCAAAACCCACTTTATTAGAGGACACTCCATATTTCCTATGGTAAGACACATGACACCCACACACTCTGCATGCACACAGGCAGAACCACAGAGCTTTAGCTACTGCAGCAGCAACCAGTGAGGACAACACTGACTGACGTAGCTGGGGACAGGACACTGATATCAACATCATGCTCCTTCTGGGAGAGCCGGGCACAATGCCGACTGAAGCCCAAGTGAGTGTGGTCAAAATAGACACAAGGCCATTTGAAACCATTACTCTTTTCAAACTGGCACTCATTCAATTCGACACATCATCTCAGACGGAAACTCTCGATGTGCTCGAGGTTTGCAGTTTCAGTCCTTTTCCTGTCTTAGATTGGGTATGGTTCCTGCACGTATGTTAAACATCAGAGCATCCAGGACCGCTCTCGGCATGACGCGCATAGGATTAAACTCACAATGTCTTTCAGGAGTGAAGAAACAATGCAGTATATACAGGCCTTTCCCAACAACAGTGATTAAAGCAGTAGCTTGCGCCTGTAATGAAAACTGGTGACTAATTCTGGGCCCCACCCCGACACACCACAGACACGCACATGTTGAATATGGCTGGAAACAGCTGCGGAGCTAGCTGCTGCTACGACTTCAAAATAGCACCAGCAACTTGTCTAAATGGTCACTCGTGATAATATGGATCACCTCGGCTCGGGGTGGAAATGACTTGAAAGCTACAGTCAGCGTTAAGTGTAAAACTGCTGTTGTCAGACTGAAGTTTCAGTGCAGAGCTGCGTGAGGATGAATATAATTGCTGTAGGGAAAATATGGAGAGCAAACAGACAGCTGGGTAAACTCAGGAGTGATGTCATTGGTCAAACCTATTGTAATAGGCTATCTGTGCTGACATTGTGCTGTTAATACACTTTATTGTCACATCAAAGTAAGCCAGGAGAAAAAACAACATGGCACTTTAACAATACTGGTTTCATATAGCCGATTATTTTATCACAATGTACTCTGCTTCATTCTGCGCATGGTGAATATATGGTACTTCTCTCTGTCTGGTTTTCATTCCTCCACCTTTTATTGCAAACTAACATGCACTTTAAGTTGCAAAGATGTGACCTATAATGAAGAGGAGTGCAAGAAGGGGAGAAGCACAAGCAGTGATCTTGTGTTTCACTGTATTTGTACTATATTTCTTTACCAGGCGCACACATGCCTTTTTTATCAACAATAAGCAACAAACCCTGGTTTACAGAAGTCTAGATATGATGATTTTGTTTAAAGCCACATTAAGCATTATTGTCAGATCCTGATGACATATTAATAGAGCATTAGTGCAGTATCCCTCAGTACACACATACAGTTGATAGTTTACTGTTTATTTGGATCCCCTTTAGTTGTTACCTTGACAACAACTGCTCTCGGGGTCCTTAAAAGCAACAATAACACGGTAATCTTTAGTCCTTTGCCAATTTTCCTTAACTTGTCACAGCGAAAGGCAGCAAGTTTGATCACCACAAGCTGCTGTGTCACACAAAAACAAAATGGTGAGTTGCTGTTAAATGCCAAAACATGAACGATAAGCCTCCAACTGTCTGACTGTAGCCACAGCTCTGCCACACAACTGCCGTCAAAGTGATTTGGCAGATATCAGTCAAACAGGAAGGAAATTTACAAAAGAGCGAGCATGAAGGGGAAATAGTGTCCAGATACATACCATAGGGTTGTTTGTGTATATCCTGTATATTTGCTGCTGTGTATACTACCAAGATGGTCTCTTGAAGCTGGTTCACCTTAGATTCCCTCTGTGGAAACACTTTAATCCACACTTTATGTCAAGAACACACGCATGCACACACACGTAAACACACACACAGAGACACACGCCCCAGCTGTAAAAAAGACTCCGCCTTCTTGGACATAGCACAACAAGCCTGTGCTGCCCAGGCTCCACCTCCTCAGCCACAAGGCAGCAGAGCAGGCTCAGTCAGATTGGACAGTCGGACACACAAAGACCCGCCCACTACTCGCTGCCTGCCAGGAAAAATAAATAAGTGGACTTGAGGGAAACTTTGGGCTGGGTCAGGGTGGGCTTTGTGAGGAGGGATGTTGCAATTCGATCATCAGGATATCTACAGGTAGAGTTATTGTGGAGGCAGAGTTGAAGTTAGAAGCCGTGATGAAGTATATCAGCTGCTGCTGCAGTGTTGGCAGCCTCTGGGTGTGTCTGATAGACTCACTGCTTAGGAATCTAGACTGCAGGGCCTCTCAAACAACAGAGATAGAGTTTGTGTGTGTGTGTGTGTGTGTGGTTGCAAAGAAGAAAAAAAAAAGAGAGAGGGGAGGATCACATCACATGTTGTCCAAACCACACCCAAAGACAGCCAGAGCAGAGAAAAGGAACAACAGAATTTAAGAAAGTCACAGTTGGAAGGAAGAGACTGTAAAAAAATTTGATCATCAACACAAGTTCAGACACGTTCTCTCTGGGCTTCACATCTCCGCAAAAGTAGCTCCTGCCCCCTGAACAAAGCAACATAGACAGGAAACACAGTTTCTGGTCAGCAGCCAGGGCTGATGTAAGAATTTTAGAAAAAACGTGGCAGTGTAACCTTTCCCCTCTCAGCAGCACACACACACACGTTCAGCATTCATGGATTAGCTCATAGTCCAGTACCTGCTAAAGATAATCCAGACACTTTTAAGGACTTCTCAGATAAAGCACTGCACACCAGAAAATATGTCCAACATGTTTAAAAGGGGAACACAGCACCCCCTTGTGTCTAAACATACTCAGAGCACCTAGATGAACATGAATGGAGGATTGTGTATGTCATCTGAAACTGCTGTATAGGCTCACTGTGTCTGTCAATTGCCGTTTTATGCTGACGGAGCACAAGACTTGCATATACTGTACTGTATTCGTGCCCCATGTGTGTTGTCTCTGCACTATACTACTGCAATACCCCATGAACTAATGCAAAGCAAAAGGAACAATATGTTATTTTTGAATAAAATATAGATTTTAGCCAAGATTAAAAAAAAATGCCCCTGGCTATAAATGTTATGCTTTTTAAAGCCAATAAAGAAAGAGAAGAACAAAATGTTTCAGTGTTGTTTGGTGATATTTGCTGTGTTAGAATTTGGCATGACATTTAGTGTAATTTTGAAAATATGTAAACTTCATGGTCGCACTTTCCCTTTTCTATTACCCCCCCAATTAACTTTAGCTACTGTATAAGAAACATGTTTTCTTCTTGGATGCATTCCTGACATGAACATGAATAGAGTTGCTTAAACGTCAGCCAAGGCAAGGTGATGATGAGATGACGCAGGATTATCACCTTGAACAAAGAACATCAGAAATGAGCATGGTAGATTTTCAGTATTTCCTTCTGGAGAAAATGGTCTGTCTTGTTTCTAAATTCCTCTGACATTATTCTTTTTGTCTAAAAATATCTTTAAAAAGGACAAGTAGGCATACCACAAATCTCCTCAACCTGTTGTACAATTCCTTCCCTGGCATCTCCCTGGCAGAAATAGTTCTCTGTTTTGGGACCTTTCAAAATAAATCTTCTCTCTCTTGCCCCCACTGACTCCAAAAACACAACAGAGCTCGCCTTCTGCTTTTGTGTCTTTGACTCTGTGTCTGAGTGTTTATGTGTGTGTGTGTATGTGTGAGAGAAAGAGAAAGAAAACATGCATGCTTGGACTGAATCCAAACCCCTTACCTGGTAACACTTATGTTTGTTTACAACTAATGAGATAAAGCAGACTGTGGACACACCCATCCAGAGGGATCGACCAATCAGAACGGTGAAGCTGGAAACGGGTGGGGGGGGTTGTTCATAGTCTGAACTTTTGATTCTGTTTCTAGCAGCTCACAGGAAAACTCTAAGTGGGGGGCTGTAAGGTATCACGTTTCTTAAACTAATTCTCTGGAACAGCACAGGACTGATGTTGTATACTTCTGCTGGCATGAGATCGCAGAGAAAACCATTTTATATTGAAAGCATACTGGTAGGAGAAGTAATCTGTGTACTCAGTGTGCTTTTAAATCCTGAAAATGAAAAGCCTGTTGTCAACGAGTATGATGATGTTGTTATGACTTTCATCTGTTGAGTTGACTCATATGACACACACACTTTACTCAAATATTATAACTCCTATTTGGGATGTTCCTTAATCCAAATTCCATATTTGGCAAAACATAAATAATGTATTTTATTAAAACATTTGGAGTCCTGAGACACACATAGCTATAGTGTACTGAAAAACACAGACCAAACAAGCGCTTTAGCCCTTGTCACATATTCTTTACATCACTGGTGAACATGAGTTTTTCCTATTGTCCAGGCAGCCAAATTTATTTCACTATTGTAACGTAAATCGGGTTGTTCTGGTTAGTGATTCCATTACAGTCAAGATCTTTATTTATTTTTGTTAAGGGTGCCATATTATTATGTGCATGGTGATGCATTTTAAAAGGTGCAGGCTTATATGAAGTCTGCATGTTATAAGTCTGAACCACTACTGACTCATGGTGCGTTCAAGTGCGGATGAGAGGCTCCAAAATGTGAGACATGAGAGTTGGACGGTGAACTGCACTGCAAAGCCGGAGAGTACACATGGCCATGATAAGAAGGATAATGTAAATTTGACTTACTTATTAACCATTATAACACATGATTGTAGAACAGTGACTTCAGTGTATCAATACTCTAAACAACAAGAGCGACAATGATGAAAAAACAGCACAAAGTTTGAACCAGTTTTGTATTAGTTCTTAGGTGAAAACACAAATAGTGACTCTCCTTCTACGGTTCCCCCCTGTGTGCATACATATCCCCCCACACTTACAGCAAACTATAGTTGTCCTTTGCTCGGCTGCATGTCCACGTACCTTCTCTAAATTTAGCACTGCACCTTCCCCCTTGTTTGCTGGCCCACACGTCATCCCACGCAATAAATTTTGTACCTTTCTACCTACAGTATCTCCTGTCAGTATATGTTAGATAAGGCCTATGTCTTACATCTGCAGAGTAAATAAGCCTCACACTGTTTATCTCAAATTATAGGATAGGACAGAATAAATCTTTGGAGCCACAAAAACATCAAGATATAGTTGGGACTTGTCGGCAATTTTTTTAAATGAGCTCACAATAACCACAAGCTTGCCATCATCAAGCATGTCATCATCAACTTTCGCTTGCCACCTCCATGTGTTTATGCGAAGCAATACCAAGAATCTGAATCATTATATCAGATTACAGTTCCCAGTGAGCGTGAGGCTGCTGGGTCTTCATTACCTGTCCTTACTTGTCAGGACAAACATCACTTGGCCACGAGCGCCAGCTTTTCCTCAAGCACGGGAGATGTAAACAGACGGCAGCACAAAAGTTCAATGAAGGTTTGGGGCCGAACAGCAACGCACATTCTCTGGTGAGCCCGGAGGCCTGGAAACTCTCCCAGAGTTGCTTTTATATAACTGACGTGAGAGCAACGTTTGAATCGAGCCAAACTGACAGTGAAGTGAGAAATCTGACGAGTCCCGATGAGTGCTGCGAAATAACGCACAGGCTGCCGACGGAATAAACACCCAACATTTAAGAAGACTTTTAACAGGAAATGGAGGGATAATATTTAGCTGCGCAGGATATGTGTCAACAAAATGGTCTGTGTATTTATGCTCATATGTACACGGTGTGCTCGCCCTCTCTTTCTGGCATTTCATCAATACAGCTGATTCCCTCCTCCCATTAGAGCATTTAAAACATTTTCTTTTTGCCTACATTCAGAAAAAGTGCACATAAGTGGCTCCAAATAGCAGACAGAGTTACAGTAAATGGCTGTTTATGACATTTGAACTTCAGTCAGACCCCTTGTGACGATGATGTCAGCAAACTGCATATGACATAGGCTCATGCTAACCAATCCAGCTGATCTGTGGTGATTTATATCAAGGGATAGGATATTGATTTGTCATTTCCTGACAGTGGAAAAGTGTACATGCATGACATCAGACTTTCATTTGGTCTAATGAGTCAGCAGAGCCTTTAGGCCAATACAATAAAAACAACCAATGCGAGAACACTGCTCAACTTTTAAGTTGATATGGCAAACGTGTTAGCAAACAGTTGCTTATTTACACATCCAGCAGTTACACAGCAACACTGTCATTCATTTGGAGGCGTGTTTCTGGCCACCTGGTGAATATAAGTTCAATATTCACTCACTTTTAGCTCTGTTTTTGGTCTCCACCACCTCCTGAGGGAAACACCTTTCTCTTTAGCTGCTAATGCTCCACTATGTTTACCGGCGAGTCGCTAACTATGTCTGCCAGCTGTTTGGTGCTGAGCAGTGTAGTGTAGAGTGGATTTGTAACAGCTGTCTGCTGCGGCTGAAAAACGACACTATGAGAGCAGTGAGAGTGAATCAAAACAGTAAACTGCGGCCGGACAGCTAAACGATGACCTGAAACTCACTATGAAGCTCCATAAGAGCTGCAGATTCAGGTGATAATTCTCTATAGATTCATCACTACGAGCGACCCAAGTTTCACATTGTCATTTGGATTATAGATGCTTTAAGTAAGTAATTTTGAATGCACAATTTTTTCTTACAATGGAGTAATTCTACACTGTGGCATTGTTACTTTTACTTAAGGACTTAAAACATTAAAACTGCACTAAAACAGTGCTACTGTTTACTTACGATAATGCTTGGTTCAGAGATATTGCAAAGATTGAAAAGATCATTTGGTTTTGAATAATGCTGTAAGACATGATGTAAATTAGAAATCATTTATAAAACCACTGCAGTGTTAGTGTAGTGAAATAGCTGTCAATTGTATCACAGCATGCAAACACATGTGTTAAATGTCAAGACTGATGTGTACAACATCCACTCAGCTCGTAATGAGTGTGTGTGTTTGACAGTGAGGAAGTGTTCTTGACATGTGTGTAAGTGCTCTAGTGTCTTCCTGCAATTTTTAGACTTTGTTCTGATGTTTTCCCAGTGGCCATTTCCTGTCAGTCTTGCAGACGACAACTTGCTGTGGGGGAGGCAGACTGCTGCAGCCCAGAGTTGGGAATTTTTGGCCCAAAACACAACAAAAAAAACTTCCCAGCAAAAATCTGAAGGCTATCTGTGTGCAGTCTGCCTCCCAGGACACATTTGCTATTTAACCTTTAACACATAAAGTGACTCAGAGCAAACTTAACACAGCCCTGATAACAAAGTACTGACATCAGGAACAGCCAATCAGGAACCGGTCACATATTACCACGCAGTCGCTTTCTCTGCCAGATACGTGAAAATGCAATAAAAGATGACACTGGGGCAACAGGATACATAATTCTAAGTTGTGCAAAGAAAAAAATAAGAACACTTAAGCTTATTCCAGCTACACACCCTTTCAGATTCCACAATGTGCTGCTGCAGATTGTCACAGGAGAATGCTATTCGGGCAAGACCTTAAAAGTCAAAACCCTGTCCTGAAAGATACCAAACGTTATGTTCTTCTTTATGACAATAAAATCAGGAAAAACACACCTATCTCCTTAGAAAAAGCCATCACTAACAGGGCTCCATGCACATTCCCTGTGGTTTGGTGCTTGCAGCAACTGGTGGCAAACACTACAGACCTTGTCCCGGACTTGGTTTAATATTTCACTACAAAACACAAACTCTGGCTCCGAACTCGCAGAGGACGACCGGGAGCCTCACATTCCAGCAGAGCGAGATAGGAAGAGAGGGTGGGAGGGAGGTCTGACTTGGATTGAAGACAAGACAGATTTCTTATGGGTTTCCCCTACAAGTCCACTGTTAAACATTTAGTAAAAACAACAGTACAAGCTAGGCTAACAGAGCTAACAGAACAACAACTGCAAACAAACATTATTAACCTTTAGACTTGCAGGCTGACTTACATTAACAAAACAAAACACACGTGGATACATTTTGACTAGCTGCTCAGCACATACCATGGCACAAACACACACACACGAGACATGCACACATTAACACACACCTGCTCCTCCACGGCCACATCCTGCAGCGCCGGGCTGTCCCGTGGGCCTCGGATCCAGCTCAGTATCTGGCCCATGTTGGCTAAAAAGTGCCTCCGAGAGTATGTGTGTGTGTGTGTGTTTGTGAGTGTGAGTGTGTATGTCCGTCAGCCTCTGCCTTGTCCGTCTGCTTGCAGCATGTTTTCCAACAGGCAGGGAAGGGAACAGGAGAGAGAGAGAGAGAGAGAGAGAGAGAGAGAGAGAGGAGGGAAGGCGGAGGGACCGAAAGGGGGTGTGGTCTGGGAGCAGAGAGGGCAGAGGGTATGGAAGGCTGAGATGTGGAAGTCACAAGAGGCCGGGCTGTAACTCTCCAGGCTATAAAGGGAAGTGAGCTGACCATGGGGACTGACACCCACCTGAGGAGGGGTCACATCTGAGCTGCTTCTCAGGGGAAACAGATACCGCTTTAATACACACACACACACGAGGACACACTNATATATATATATATATATATATATATATATATATATATATATATATATACACACACACACACACACACACATACATACACACACACACACACACATTTGTTGCAGTGTACTGTAAAACACTCTCAGCTTTATCTAGGACAATATCCAAGCTACTTATCAACAAGCACACACCCAGATTTGTGATGATATACAGGGCTTGATCACACACGGGCACAGAGACACACAGATGCTTATGTACACACATGCAGTAAAAGACAGTTTGTGCAACCAACTGTGGCTGCCCTAATTGCCTGTGAGAATATAGGGAGTGGCCAGACTTCAGTTTTATATTAGGCCTACATCTGCGTCAAGAGACTGAGCTGAAAACTTTCAAGCTTATCCTATATTTCACCGACATCACCTCTTGAGGAAAATGGCAGGGAATGGTATTGATTAAACCCTGGTTATTTCAACATCTGGTCCCCAGGTAAGAATGTTGCTGAGCCAATGAAAGACTCTGTTATCTGTGGCAAATGGAGGAGATTTCATCACGACTCTGTGCATCAAATCAACATGGGCGGCAGCAAAGGAATGTTTTTGCGAAACAAATATGTAGGGAGTGTTTCTACAGAACATGACTAATAGATTTACTGAAGCATAAAGTATGGGTGTTGGCTTTCTGAACCCTTACCTACAGTACTCTTCATTCAAGAGAGATGCTTTACTTTGAACTTTATTTGACATATCCAGCAAACAACAAAAGTGCAAAGACAGCATTACATTCTGTGCTACCTTCCATTATGAAAACACAGATATTAGACTGTGTGGGAAAAGTATATTCAGGTGTATCAGAAGCCATTGTTTTCATGTCATTTGCAGGCGAGGCAATGTGAGTGCAAAGTGCAATTCCAGTCAAAGCTCTGAGAATTGACCTCATGTACAAGTACGTGAGGTGGGGTGTGCAAACAATACGGCCTTTGAGAGAGTCACCGTGATGGAATCAGTCTGTGCTCTGACAGCCGAGCCTTTCACTTACAAGCGTTTTATGAGTGTTCAATCACAGGGCTGACACACAGAGACAGACAAACATTCACTCTCACAGTCACACCTACGGGCAATTTAGAATAGTCAATTGAATTAAGACATAAACACATAAATTAATATCAGTGGACATGGATCATAAAAGACGATTAAAACACACTTGCAGGCCTATCTGTTGCGCTGATAAAATATGAAAATTTGCTATCTGATATCTTAAAGTGTAACTAAACCCTCAAATACAGCTAGAACTGTCTCTCCGAGTGAGGGAACAACAACTGTAGGAGGCCTCGTGGCTACATAGTGTGTGGGTCAGGGGACACAGGGGAGACTGACTGACACTGATTAGAGTCTTTTTTTAAAATATACATTTCATGACGTAGACAGGTCCCAACCAGTTGACTCTATGTCAGCATTGGCCTCGTAGGTTCAGGGCTGATTTAAAACAGCAGATGGCGTGTTGAGCCATTTTCAACCCATGAAATGCTGATTTTTATACATTTGGTAAGAAATGTCAATATAAACACCAGCATTGACGTGTTTCATCACAGTACAGTCATATCATTTAGTTTAAGTGTGCAGTACCTCTTTAATAATACAGAACTAGTGTGGCAATAAAACTTAATTGAACAGAACTAATTAGAAACACCACACCCTCCTTATCTTTAGACGCATGACTACATTCCAGAGGTTGTCAAACTGTGAGGCATGCCTCCCCAGGCGGATGCAGGAGAGTTTAAAAACCTCTGCTGTATTCCTGATCAGCCAGTGTGTTCACACCGCAATGGAATTAAGTCATACAAGTTTGCTAATCTATCCTATCTTTACCTAATGACCTAACAAAGAAAAAGACAAACAAAGCATGTACAGCACAGGCACATACATGACCCTACACTATGTACGTAGGTGCACTTGCGTACACGTGCACGCACAGGCTTTTGCACATGCCTCCACAGCATGGCACACTCCGTCAGACAGGCACACCTTTGCCGATGTGAAGTGCCAAATGTCCCACCCTGTAAAACTAGCTGGCGCACCATGGGAAACAAAAAAAAAAGAAAAAAAAAGTACCGTCTGTCTTGACTGTCTTGTACTGTGGCCTCCCAGAGTGCTACATGAACCTGTATCACCTGTTTGGCGTGTGGCAGTGTTGAAAATTAGTTTCCCCCCACCTGTGACTGAGATGAACAGATTTAGTTGTGCATATGTAACTGGACTCCTCTGCTAAACCGGAGCTCTTATTTATATTTAGACCCATGTCGTAATACAGTCACCACTATCTCCACCACAGCAGTTCAGACATCTACAAACTCTGCCCATCACCACCTCACACACTGGGTCGCCTACGTAGGGCCCTGGTCCCAGAGAGAACACAGGGCTTCTGCACCAGCTAGACAAGAAATGTATGAATGATTAACCACTTTATAGCCACTTGCAGATACATCATTGTACAAACACATCAGAAAATAAACATTAGGGCTCAGGCAGGAGTTAGTGAAAGTCTGAGAATAATCTTAGAAAAATGACATATACACTTTGTAAAAAGATGAAGACAAATTCCTAGTAAAGATAAAAGGTTTTACTAACAAAGATAAGAGTTGCTCAGGAATTCAGGAAAGCGCACATGAGTTGAGGACTTATTTTGCTCAATGAGAATGCAGTGGGTTAATAAAGGACTACAGATGAGATTGTGCAAGGTCAGCTCTTATCTGAGGAATGAGCACTTTTTACGAGCTCACAGATCCTTCACTCCACTCGGCAGAGGGAGACAAACACAAACTTAAGAGTTTCCTCCACATATATACTGTATACTGCAATCCAGCACTGGCTCTTTACTTCAGAACAATATGCACTCATCTGCAGTAATGCGGGTATGTAGTAGTTATTCAAGCAGACGTGCAGCCCCCTTTTTAGGGTCCTAAAATTCCCCCAATGACCCCAACAATTAAAGGAACATATTTCATTTTTTTTAATAAATCAAACAACCCAAGGTTGAAAAACTTCAGCACGTTGAAACTGAAACTCATCTGCACATTTAAGCCAAAATAATCTCTTTTAAAATCAATTTTCTTCTTCGGCTTCAGTGTGCCTCCATGAGACAGCAGGAGGAGGTGAAGTCAGTACCTTGCCATAGCAGGACCCTGCAGAGGGCCAGCAGACTGAAGGCCTGCTACTATGTTGGACTGAGGAAGGCGCTGCTCCTCCATGCTACACACACACACACACAGCTTGTAAGTGCGAAGGCTTTGAGGGATGAATGAGTTTTTGGAGACAAATTCAATGGAACGTCTGCACAGGATGCAGTGATTTCAGCCTATTGTGTTGGTGGTTTATTCATTTAACGTCCAACGGAAAATGTCTCATGTACAAGTCTTATCATCTTCTTGCTTTTTTTACATGTTTTGTGAACGTCTACCAAATTCAACTAATAAACAAACATGCTCTGGTCAAATATATTGTATTATATTTAGGTATTTGTGTAATAAATAATAACTGTATTGTCATTCAAACAATACATTGTAATCTTTTTACATGTGATCCTAACCTCGAGGAGTAACTGAAGTCAAAGCTGAAACGTGTGCTTCTTGAAGCCTATCTGAGTTTGAACAGTCACACACCCTCATATATAAACACTGCGTGTGTGACAGAATATGGGCAAAGCTCTTACAATAAGTTATTTCAGTTCAAAAGGTTATCTTGTGCAGCCTATGCCAAGTTTTAAAGAGCATTCAGCAGAGGTACTTTCAGAGTAGTCGTGCTGGTTTTCTGCAGTAAAAGCACACCTGCAGCGTCTCTATTGGTGCCAAGTTTAACTTAAGAGATATGAAAGCGTATTGCCAGAGGGTCAAACAGAAGAGGGTGAAAAGTAGCAGATGTACTCACAAGACTCATCCAGTATGCTGCATACGCCATGAGATGATCAGGAGGTGGAAAGACTGAAAGTAAAGGCTCAGCCCTGCACTGCCACTCTCTCCTGTCCGCTCCGCTGGATCTTTTCTCTCCTGCTTTCCCACCCAAGCCTTGTGCCACTCCCCACACACTTCAGATGCCTATCACACAAAGCTGTCTGCACTTAAATAGCCTTCTTCTGACTCAGAGTATAGTAAATGCATTATTTTCCATTCTTTTCTCTGGCTCTATACCAAGGAATAGTCAAGCACTGACCTGTGTATATAGCCTACATTCATATGTGGTATATGAATATGTCCAAAGAGGGAAATTAAAAGACTATTACTGATTGATCCCTGCTGAACTGGGGGGGGGGG
>LKNJ01000581.1:18756-148001 GCA_002120245.1 Maccullochella peelii
GGGGGGGTCGTCCACTCCCAAAAGTGGCCATGAACGCCTCTGAAAAACACGACCACGCACAGCTTTTCAGCCACTGGCAACAGCTGATACTGTATATTGATTGACCGATGATGCTGACTTATTAGGCAAGGTTAATCGATCTGATTTTTTTCGTGCGATTAATTACAAACAGCAACATCCAGTGCAACCATTTTTGCCACAAAAAAAATACGCGTCACATACACTCCAAACTACGCATAGAAAATGTTTCCAACTCGTACACGTGGATGACAGTGAATTACAATCATGAAAACTATTACAGTGTTGTCTTAGAATAAGCCATTTTGGAGATCATTTGCCCTGCTATGCAGTGAAAGAGAACACTTACTTCCTTCGCCTCCTTCGCGTTTTTGTGGTGACCATGGCCTCTCCTCTTGTGTGGCATCTTTAAAACACGAGTGGATGAACTTTCACAAAGGTTCCTTCTGCGCCCTCAGTCCTCTGTTGGAAATCAGAAGTCAACAGGCTGATCTGCCCCTTGCCTGCTTGCTTGGAGCAAAATGTGTCGCCCCTCCCGCTGAGAAAACTTTCGTGTTTGATGAGTGATCAGAGTTTTGGCAGAAGCGAAATGTTTTAGCAATTCGTGTGTGCATGTGTGTTAAAGATGGAGTAGCAGCAAGTAAGATCTTGTTCTTTATCAGACAGAGGCCCTTTCTATAACATGTTCGGTTACAGTGGACAGACTGATCCAGGCACTGTGAGGTGCTACAATACAGATTTGACACACATTTGATCATATGAAGTATGAGAGTGGAAAAGGGCCAGTGTAAACTAGGATCCATATAAATTAGCTTTAACCGCGTGTGAAGAGACAGCCGTGTATTTTTATTTTATTTTATTTTTGTTCTTGGAATCATGCAACACTTCCTTTCAGCAGGAAGAGCTCACAGACTGGTGTTTGGGGGGGGGTTGGCATGAGGGGGACACGCCCCACAGCTCAGGGAAGAGTTGACTCACCGCTGATGTTATGCTTTTCCTCTCTGTGAGGTGGGGCCTTTATAATGCAGCGCGATGCTGCCCTCTGCTGGGCACAAGAGGAACTGTGTGAGTCAACACATTCACATTCAGTCATTCTGTCTCATGTAAAAACAGCTTCTAATAGGTCCCTACAACTAATAGAATTAATCAAATATATATATATTAACTAATTTTCAGGGGGGAAGGACTAGCTTCTCGGGGGTGACATGATGTGATTTCACGTCAAGATGCAAAGCTAAAATGATTGGACAATTATTAGTCAATAGAAAGAAAATTTAATAGTAACTATTTTGTTAATCAATTAATCGTTTCCGTCATCTTTTCAGGCAAACATTCCAGTTTCCTCTGTTTACATCGTTGTAAGCTGGATATCTTTGGGTTTGGGACTATTGGTTGGACCAAAAAAAAAGCAATATGAAGAAGATGTCCCCTTGGGCTTTGGGATATGGTGATTTGGGCATTTTTCTGGCATTTTATAGATCAACCGATTAATCGCTACAGTAGTCAGCAGGTTATTCATAATTATTCATTAGTTGCAGCCCTAATTATCACACAGACTTGGTCTTTAAAGGTGCACAGCTGGATGCTGGTCCCGTGTCCTCCAGCAGTGTGATTGCTTTAATAGAAGCTGCTAACGCATTTCTGTCTGCTTATGTTTGTTCATGATAAGGTAGCAGTGACAATGATGAAAGTGGCAAATAAGCTTCCTAATCTGTACATCACATGCAGTGGTGATACTTCTACAAGTAAATTTTATACAAATACAAGTACATTTTTCCATATTGTTGTGGTTACGTCTCTGCAATGTCAGTCTAATCAGCATCTCTGCACACATTATTGGAATTGTAAAATATATGTGTTGTTGTTATAACAAATAACAGTTTCTTTATGTTTTATTTTGCAATCATGACAGACATGAGACTTTAATACATATATTTATCCCTGTCTGTTGCTTACCTCAGCTGTTTCTTTTTATTAGCAATACAAGGGTAACATCCAGCACTTCAGACATAATTGGTATGAGTAGACTATGTCTTTAAGATTTTTGTAATAAAAGATGAATAACATATGTATGATGTTGTCTGTTAAAAGATAACCAGCCGTTAGAACAACAATACTGATGAATTGATACTGTATCATGGTAGGTTGAAAGACACAAAAGAAGGCACCAAAACAAAACAAATTCAGCACCGATCGGCGCACTTCCTGTCTGATTTGCCTCCTGCGAGCACACAGACCTTTCCGCCGTCATTCATCTCTGTTTCCAGTGCAGACAGCCCTGATGTCAGAGATGCAGCGTGGAGGAAGTGATGACCTGTCCGGCACGTCTGAGCATCGACGGTGTCCATCACTCTGATGCCCTTCAGAGAATAAGTCCATCTGACCTTCACGCTTCCTGATAACAGTGTGAACCCCCGCCACACGCCCACATAAACACTCAGTCTATCACCCGCAAAGTGATGCCAATCTGGGGTTGCACCAGAACGCCATTTTTACAGCATCTTCTGATAACAGGTGAAATTTGTACATGAGTGAATGAAACAGATTCTTAACCTTTGCTGAGTTTGTTTCCAGTGTTGCTCATACTTGCAACAAAACAATGCAGTGAGGACTGAAGCAGCCTCTGCTGCTTCTTCACTGTAATAAGTGACTTTTAATGACAGCTGGTACAAAGACATAACCATCTAAATCCACTGTTACAACTCAGCTATCACTAAAAGAGCAATATATACGGATGGATCAGTGGCCTTTACCAGAGTTCACTGCAAATTAAAACAAGCATTGAACATTTGATTTTAGAATTGTTTTACTTACTTTTAACACAACTCGGAGTCAGGTGTGATAGATCTATTACTGTATACTGTATGTATGTATCCATATGTGCATGTATGTGTTTATATACATATTTTAATTTCATTGTTTTACTGTTTTATTTCCACATTTCTACAGAGGGCTTCTCTGTTTTTCAGTGTTTTTTAGTTCTTGTTTTTACTGTCTTGTGAAGCACTTTATAACTGTCTGTGTCTGCTTTCAAAATAGCAATATAAATATAAAGTTTATTACTATTTTTAACTTTAGCTGCAGAAATCCTTCTCTTCTACTAAATGTTTTAAGTAACGATGTGATTGTGATCTAAGCATATTTTTACTCCATTATTTGCATACAATTGTTTTTGTTTACCCTCTTGAGCTTTGATTTTAACCCTTAAATTTTTCTTTAACTGACTTTAAAATACGTAAAACCTTTCCACCTTTTTTGAGAAAGTCAAATAGATATTGTGTGTCTGCTTGATCCACTACTTCCTTGGAACTATATGATGCTTACATCACAAAACAAAACTGCATGTTACGATGGCTGCAATATCAAAGCCAACTGAGTATTGTATCATTTATATTCACTGGTATAATGCGTCTCTTTTACTTCACAATGGCGCGTTTCATGATTATATGTTGCTGCATGACAGACTTCAGTTTAATTGACTTTTAATATAATTTTATTATCAAACCATTTTAATATTTTACTTGGAATTTATTTGGAATGTGGAAAGGCACCATGCTTTGCAAAATATACACACAAAACCAGACAATAACTTATTGCGAAGTAGCTACAAAATACTGAAATTGTTACTGAACCATAATGTACTCTGAGATCAGTGGGAAGTGCAGCTGACGTCTCTACATCTATTTGCCACACCTAATTGATTTTGGTTGAATTACTGTCTGCTGAGGCGGCTGCAGTCACTGCAGCTTCGTCTGCGTCATCCGCCGTCAAAAAGCAGGGGCTTTCCCTCACCAGAGCTGGAAAAATAATTAGCTGACGAAACACACTTGACGACACTCATTTGACAAAACCGATGTGTGTATTGGTTTTGTGCATAGGTGTGTGTGTGTGTGTGTGTGTGTGTGTGTGTGTGTGTGTGTGTTCTCTCAGTGGAATAAAGGTGGCAGGATGAGTGATCTCAGGCCACAGTAGAGGAATACACACCCACAGCTCAGAGATAAGGGCAGAGGATGCCGAGAATCAGTGACAATAAAAGTCAAAGATTCACTGCACTGTGATGAAACCATGATCTCCTGCAGCAGAGATGGTCCATCTTGTTAATATTTCTGTGGCCCTTCAGCGGGGTGTTTCTGCGTGCCTGAGTGAGCACCTTGGTCAAAGCAAACACTTGTTGCTAGGTAAACGTGGATTATACTGCAGATCTGGCACAGACCTGTTTGCACATGGCCAGATGACCGAAGGCATCAGTCATTATCAGTTCTGACAAGTTTAACTCACAATGACTAACAAGCTCACTCTGTTTTTAGACAAATATTGTACATCTGAATTCAACTGAAGGGTCCTTGTGTGTAATAGTGCTCTTATTGTCGTGTTTGTTTGCACTTAATATATAGTTTGTCTCAGATGAACCGCACCTACGTGATGTCCATTGTGTCCGAGAGGAAAAAATAACATCCTTTCTTATAACACCTTTATCTCTGGATCATTGTTCACACGTGAAACCAGAGCATGCTGACCTTCAGTAAACAACTCAAACAGCATCTGATGCTGACAATAGAACTACCATAAAAAAAAAACTTTGAACAGCTGCCTGCAAACACTGTGTGGTTTAGGATGACATTTTAACAGGACACTTTATTTTCTACATGTTACAATGAAAAAACTAGTTTATAAACTAATATAAATTTGCTCCAGCATAATGGGAAAATCTATTCACAATTTTCTCAAATTGAGAAACGTACGCCTCAAAAATCCACCAACCCTGATGCCGTTTACCTAAATGTCATGTGGTTTCCTCCAACATTTTAGCTCAGAGTCAGCCCTTATTGAGTTTTCTAATTCTTTCTGAGCACCAGTTCCAATACTGACAGTATTCATTCTGGCAAGAAGGCACCAAAAATCAGGATCCATAACTCCCCACGCTGCATGATTCCCTCTTTATCTCTATTATCCTTGACTTACAATCATTGCTCCCATTTCACATACAGTGGATAGATATTTTTAGGACTGCAACTTACATTATAAAATGTATGTGAGTGTGTTACATATGGGTATTTTTGTCTGCAATTTGCCATATTTATATTTTGTAAGCCATTTTCACTTGTAAATTAAATTTTACATCTACATATTGCAGATGTCTGTGTACATATGCCACATCCATCTGATATGTCTGACAATGTGAATAGCTCACAGGGTAAAAAAAATGGGCTTATGCAATTTTGTGAAATTAACCTATTCTTATTATTAAGTCGATATATAAATATGAATGTGTCAGTGTCAAGTCAAGGCAAATTAAAATTGCTAGTAAGCACTAGAACCATTTCAGACCTGAGTCAATGTACATCTAGTCTTTGTCGCAGCAGACATTTTGACTTGTCATAGCAGGCAAAGCACAGGCGTTACTAATGAAACTAACAATGGCTCTGTTTTATTCAGGAGTCCCAGTAAGCCATGACAGTGTGACAGTGAGCCAGCATGCTCACCACCAGGACCCTGAAACTGAAGCAGCTAAATGGAATTCAGCCATCATGCATTTAATTATTTACTTGTTATTTTTAATCAATTATTATTATTAATGTTTTTTTATTTTTTCCTACTGTGACATGTCCAAATGTCTACTGTGAAAATTGACCTTTTAAGAGTTCACTAAACTTATCTGAATTTGTCCAAAAAAGAAATGTTTTAATAAATAAATAAACATTGTTAGCTTATTAGCTTACTTGCCAGCATGCACTGTATTAGAGTTGACTCTCATAACCCTTCTTTCTTCTCATTTAAATAAAGTCACATGATGGAGACTTATTGTGTGCATCTTCATACAAACAATAAGTCACCATAACCATGACGATAACCAATAATGAACATTTGTACCATTTTCAACACACTGTATATCCCCACAGTGAAAGAGCAGCCACACATGTTGTACATATACTGTATGTGTCTCAGTGCTGGCACTAGTATGAATACACCTGGCAACTTTACAGTAATGATCACAAAGTTTGTCTTATTGAGAGAAGGGAAGTGAAATACAACCAAGTACATTTACTCAAGGCCTGCACACTTACAGCACACTTTACTTGTACTTGTTTATTTGCACTGCATTCCAGAGGGAAATACTGTACGTTTTGCTCTACTGCATTTTACTGTCAGGCACACTTAAACTACATATCTGTATATAAAGTGGTCACATTTTGCTCCACCTCCACCACCAAACACATAAAAACGCTACTTACATGCAGGTTTGTTTGTAATCGTCTCCTCAGCTGCTGGAGTGACCCACTTCCCTTCCCTTCCCAGTGTGTGTGGTGTCAGTTTCATCTCGTGATGGGAATCTGCGGTGTGAACGAGGAGCTGTCCGCGGTGCTGAAAGCTCGCTCTCCCTCTGTCCTCCTGGTGACGCGGACGCAGCCCGAGGACACATAGAGGTGTATTACTGATTAAGACATGTTTTCTTTAGTCGATAAGCTTTAGCACAAAGCAGCCGAAGAGCAGTGCAGCGTTGGCGACACTCGGTGATGTTGACGGCAATTGTCTCGCGCAGATTAGCAGCGAACGGAGGATGAAGTGGAAAGGCGCTGCACGACATCCGCCTCATAATGATAATAATGATAAACATCTAGAAGTAAGCACTGTTATAGGTTTTATTTCAGATTTCATTGTTGTTTCTCCCCCCTCCCCCCTCCTGGGACAAACAGCGGGATATTTTTAGTCGGACCCCCCCCCCCCCACCCCCCTTCCTCCTCCCGTTCAGACTTTCTCCACCAGGGACTCGAACTCACATCCTACCAGAGAGGTAGACGCCAAACTGACGTCAGAGCACCTCCTCCCGTTCAGACTTTCTCCCCCAGGGACTCGAACTCACATCCTACCAGAGAGGTAGACGCCAAACTGACGTCAGAGCACCCGTAATTTGACGTGTGCACACCCCCCACCTCGACCACACACACACACACACAGCGCACAAAGCAGCCCTTCCCATCAGTATTTCCTCTCCTTGGCGGACCAATAACGCGCAGTTTCACGTTCCCTCCATCTCAGCCAGCTGTTTCTTGAGGAGTAAAACAGAAAACAAGGCGATTTCTTTATTTTTACTTCAAAACATTTATATCTCCGGGTTTTGGCTGCTTTCTTGCTTTCTTTCTGAGCATCTAAGCTGTTGGTCTTTTATTTATTTATTTTTTTCTCATCTGGTTGTATTTCCTCTGAGATGGAAGTGAGATGTCGTCCAGCGGTGATGTGCTGTGTTTTTGCCATCCTCTCCTCCGTGGTCCCCCGGTCGCTGGAGTCCTCCTACAGGGACAGGCAGTACCTGAACGAGTGGGCAGTGGAGATCCCAGGCGGGCTGGCAGCTGCAGAGGGGATCGCCAAAGAGCTGGACTACCAGCTGGTCCGACAGGTAGGCACCAACGCCCCGGAGCGGCTCCCAAAAGCAAAGCACCAGTTTAGACTTCACATGATCCTGAAATGGGCGGTTGTAATGGATATTATTTATTTGGCGCGATAATAAAGCAAACCGCGGCCTCGTTTTAATATCAAACATCCAATTTAACAGGAACCAAACAGAAACAGCAGAATGAATCATGTAATGTTAATGAAGCCTGCAGCCTACAGTATCAGCTGTGGACCATGTTGTAACAGAAAGACGAGGCAATAGCTGTCAATCAATTATTCTGCTTTGCTTGATAAGGCCATTAGCCTGGAAAGTCGTTGCTTTTATGAGCACACATTGCATTTTCAGCACCCTGCTAAATTAAAGGAGAAGGATTTAATCAATCTCGTGACTCACTGTTTACACACTTCTGCTAACTCGGGGTATTCATTATCCTGTCCTGCGCCTCCCCGTCTTTCCTGGTACAGACTGACTAATGCTGTCTTCTTCTATACAAACACATTAGGGTTCAGTCTCAATTAGAAGGACAGCTCATTCATTTGTATGAAACCTGTGGCTCTGAGCAGCAGCGGCCAATGATTAACTGCAGCGTTCGTGTGTCATGGATACGGAGACACACTGAACGCTGCCTTCTTCCGCTTGTGTCAGAACCATAATCACTCAAACTCAGGTTTTATGTTACACTTGTCCAAAGAGATTCACAATAAAAGCATCAGTCTCCAAAAGAACAAGAGAACAAGAGCTAGATGTCATCAAAAAGGCTATACTTTGCATGGTTCAACTGCGGAATGGACACATTGTGACTTTACTCGAGGTATTTTAACATCAGTCTATATGGCATTAATGTGGATATAACGTGCTTTGCCTTCCCTGCATTGTGCTTTGTTTGTTTTCAATTGGAATTAATGGACATAAAACCTGTAAATCCCCCAAGACTGAATTCCTGCAGCTTTTTGTGAGGGATAATAATGTTTCTAGACCTGCACGACAGGCTTCAGCGACCAGATGGCTGGTATTATGTCATTTCCTGTAAAATATTCAGCCTGTCGCATGTCTTCCTCTCTGCAGATTGGGGCCCTGGAGGACCACTTCTTGTTCAAACACCGCAATCATCCTAGCAGAATGAAACGAAGCGCCGACCACATCACCAGGCGCCTGTCGGAGGATGATCGAGTGAGTGGCCACTTTTCGCTGTGAGCTTGTGCTGCTCGGGGCGTAATCGTTTTGCCTCATTTTTGAAAAGATGAAAGAAACCAGATGTCTCCACTTGTCCGTGTGTAGGTGTTGTGGGCAGAGCAGCAGTACGAGAAACGTCGCAACAAGCGAGCGTCCCTCGGGGAGTGCAGGGACTGCCCAGTGGATAAGCTGTTTGACGATCCCATGTGGAACCAGCAGTGGTACCTGGTGAGTCTCCAATAAAGGCTTCAGTATCACACAAAACAAGCAAATTAAACTTGTCTGCCACAGCATTAGCTGAGAAAGTGCATGAGAAATTCAACAAGTTGTGTAAAAATGAATCTAGTTCTTGCTGGTTTAAATATGTCTGTACACATGAAAATATTTGAACACTGTGTGCTCTCCAGAGGTCCATAAACCCCAGATTTAGGTTGATATCTAGTCTACTGGTCATATGTTGTGTACTTTGTGTCTGGTTGAGCCTTGTGTTTGCATGCAGCTGGTCTGTTCTCCCCTGAGACCCTCTGAAAGCCCTGCCAGTGCTGCACAGCTCCTCTGTCCTCACAGGGACCTTATGCCTCTACAGTAGCAGGAGGCCATTGAGTGTGTGTGTGTGTGTGTGTGTGTGTGTGTGTGTGTGTGTGTGTGTGTGCAGTATGACATGCATGCATGGGATGTGTCAGTAAGTTTGTACGCATGCATGCTTGTGTGCAGGAATGCAACTGTCAGGAATGCTAAAGGAGGAAACAGCTTGCTACTTTTCCGCTATCCAAAAAGGAAGGGGAAAAAACCATGAAAACAATGAAACAATAGCATGCTATCAGGCAGTTCTAGCCAAAAGAGCCATTTGCTTAATTGGTAACACAGTCCATGTGGAGAGAGAGAAGGGTGGAGAGACTGTAATCCAGCAGGATGGAGTAGAGTAGAGCACCATGCATTAAGTCCCAATTTACCCTGAATGGGATGTTTTAGCTCACTGAGGCCAAGTGGTAGCAGAGAATAGTAGATTGTCACTCTATCCTGACCGCAGGCCGACCCCGACATCACCACTTTGAATGACATCATTACTGATTTTTATCCATACCATACTATTCCACACCATCCTACAGTAGATGCAACACTGGATGGATGCATTAGGGGGGGAATGGAGTGACTATTTTGGATGCTGCTTATATAACAAGTAACCCCATTAGGGCTGCAACTAACAATCATTTTCATCATCCATTTATCTGCAGATTATTGTTTCGATTAATTGACTGATCATTTGGTCGATAAAATGTCGGAAAATAGTGAAAATAGTCAGATTTCTTGTTTTGTCCGACCAACAGTCCAAAACCAAAAGATATTTAAATGACATAAAACGGAAGAAAGCATCTTAAAAAACAAGTTAAGCAATTAATCAATTATCAAAAATGTTGCTGTTGATTGACTAATCTATAACTGAATAAGCTCTAAACACTATAATCAACTGTAGTTATGACCAAGTATGATAATATGTTGCTGTAATATAATATTCAAGAATATATTTCTACCAACATGTCACAATGACCATTAATCTAATTTAATTAAATCTTGCATTAAATGCAAAACTCACACGTAAAACTCAAGAGCTAAATCTCAAGAAAAAGGTTAAAAGACGATTCATGAAGCTTTCTTTTATGCCTGACATAGAGGTCACAACATATTCACCACAATCTGTTAAGCTGCAGGAAGCAGACATGATCTCTACTATTATACATCATTCCACATCACCGGGATTAATGGGTTAATCAGGGCAGCCTGATTATCTATTAAATTGGTCACATTCGGTGAATCATCTCTAGCCATCAGCAGTCTGTTCCTGCTTTGACAGAAAGCGAGGAAGTGTATGTAAACGTGTGTGTTGCCTCGGTGTCTGTGCGTGCATTATTCGTGGAAAGAGAGGGAGACTCACATTATGTTCTCTCAGCTTACCGCTGTCTCCTCACCTGCGCCAACCGAACATGAGTCACGCGCTTGTGGGGAATAAGGAAACAAATTGAGATGAATCATTTTTGCCGATGAGGGATGATGACACTAATGGAATTGGCCTTAAAGTGCCGCTTAGTGTATTTCCACATCAGCACATCACTGTGAGGGCCACGTTGTAGCTCATCTACAGCATTGTGATTCATCCTCCTTGTCTGGTCAGCGAAGGATAAAGCTATGTAGAAATAGCTCGAACACTAGGAAGTAAAAAGGTCACCTTTTTACATCCGCCACCACGCTGTGATGCTAGTATTTGCAAATGAAGACATGCATATGATACGATGAGGGAGAAGGGGGTGTAGAAGGTTAGAAGACAAGTGATGTTGGCAGCCCTGTTGATCACTGACATTAGAGTGAGGGTGGAGCTGTGTGACGGGGGCATATAGGCGAGCTGGGCCCCGAGAACAGGATGAGTGTCTTTATCTATCACGAGTGGGTGAAGGCCTGATCATTTAATCAGGGAGTGACTCATATTTGTAGCTTGAAATTCCTCCTGCCTGCATGAATGGTGTGTGTGTGTGTGAGAGAGAGAGAGAGAGAGAGAGAGAGAGAGTGTGTGTGTGAATCCATGGCCGTGCAAGTGTCAGTCTGTGTTAATTGTGCATCGAGGGATCTCTTGGTGTGTGTGTCCACTCACTCCTTTTTAAATGCGACTGGTGCAGAGAGAGTTGCGTAAGCTGCTGTGTGTGTTTGCTGTGTACCATTAAAATCTATGCATGGCAGGCCGCTGAGAGCCCCCTCAGCTGCTACCACCATCAACAAGTGAGTCATTTGGTGTTCCACCAAAACAAGCAAACTGTAGATATGAGCTGGTCGGTAGTAAAAAAAAATCCTCTCCAGCAAACTGCTATTTAAGCCCACTGAGTGAAAGCAGAACATCTGCTCTGTGTTTACATCAATGTCGCCTGGAACTGACACTGTCCAAAGAGGTAAAGACAAGATGCTGGTGAGATGAGGGGTTGAAAACAGGGAATCAAAGTGGGAGACAAGGAGAGAGAAAAGAAAAAGGCGATACATCACAGGGATGAGTCACATCTTGTGGTGGCGCTCTGCAGTGTCTGTGCATAATGCGCAAAGAGCGAAAGAGCAAAGTGAGTTCTTTTTTTAGTCTTAGCTTTCTCCAGCAGCTCTGAATCATACTCTTCCCCAGGCAGGCAGGCAGGCAGGCAGGCTGGCATCGGCCCTGCTCACTCTCCCCCAACTCCCTGCTGATTCTCCATTTAAAACAGGCTCGGCACCCCCCTCACTCACTACATGTGATATTCTATAGTCTCGGAGATGGATTTCTAAATAATCCGACAGTCGAGCCAGAAGAACTGTAGGTTGAAAGCACGGCACATCTCTGGCCACTGTCAGGCACCTTGTGGGTTAAAATTAATCAGCAGAGTTGCTGTATTGGATAACACAAAAGCATGTATTATTATGATATGACCCTCTGGCGGCAATCTGCCTACAAGTGGCCATAGGAGTGGACTCAAGCCCCGACAAAAGAAAAGCCAACAATCCAGTAATGAATTTCTGTAAAGGTCAGTGGATGAAGCTGGAAGACTTCACTTTGGCTGACCTTTTTAACATATATGATAATACTTAAGGAGCCTGTTTGGAGTGTGAGTGCTTGGAGACCATTTACACACAATTTAGTTTGAATTACAGATGTGTAATTTTGTAATTTTGTCCCTATCTTCCAGCAAGACACACGGAAGTCTTCCTCGCTGCCGAAGCTGGACCTGCATGTGATCCCCGTGTGGCAGAAAGGCATCACAGGAAAAGGAGTGGTCATCACCGTTCTGGATGACGGGCTGGAGTGGAACCACACAGACATCTACTCCAACTACGTAAGACACCGTTTCCATGGAGACAGCCTCCGTCGTCTGGGCCTGCCGTTGCCATAGCAACGCTGCTGGTGACACCTTACTAGGCGATTCATATAGACAGTAATAAATCTATATGATAATGTCTGCCTCTGAAGAGCTTTTTTGGTTTTTAATTCCGAGACACCAACTGGGCATTTTGCTGTGAATGACTCTGCTACTGATGCAGGATTTGAAAGTATTTCTAGCTCCTCCAATAACATTTTTGACAGTCTGAAGGGGGATGCAGATAATTACAAGCCGATGAAAGCGAGCGTGACTGAATGGGAGCTCGGCGAGGTTTCGTTTTGGCGTAGTATTCTCCTGTTGAGAGGAACTCTGAAAGCCTTAAAAAGCCCCATCTGTGGTTTGGTTTCAAACAGTGCTGCTGCTCTCAGAAGCCAACCGCCGCTGCCTCGCCAGTGCAGACGAACGAAAGAGAAAGAAAGGGGTTGGGGGAGGGAGAGAGGAGTAAATAATGTGTGACAACAGGGCTGATGGAAACAACTCCCACTGTAATTAAGTTAACGCTGATTAATCAAAGAGGCTCAATCATCCGAGACGCTCATCCTTAACAATCAAGGCATATGAGCTGTGTGCGTTTGCGTGAATTAATAGCAGTCATTCTAAAATGACAGTCACAGGCATCTGATTTCAGATATTAAAGCTGTTACCAGAAACTGAAAGGAAGCTTTAGAATAACTAATAATTCTGATTTCCTATTTAATAAGAACATAATTTGTACATTTTATTATATTTTCCAGTGCAGAGGAATGATGGGAAAGACAAAAACAGACAGACAGACAGACAGACCACACACAGTGTAGCATTTAAACCCTGCAGTTTGTGGAACTATGACACAACCCTCAGGCAAACATTTTCAAGCGTTCTGCTTGTTTCACTGTTCGGTCCCATCACTCCCTCCTCTTATCACCTATCATATGCGTCTCCATGACAGCGGATTGGCCCTGACGAATGTGTGTTTGAAGCCTTCTTCCCTGATGTACACTGACGTCATCTCAGCTTTTGCAAAGAGATGCCTGATCGTTTTTCTGCCTGTTGTTTTTATTAAAGGACGCGGCGGCCAGCTACGACTTCAACGACAACGACCCGGACCCCTTCCCCAGATACGACTCCACTAATGAAAACAAGTGAGTTAACTGTTGATGAAACCACTTTGTGGCTTGGGCTTGGTTATTATGGGGTGCATCCCAATGTAATAATAAATAAGCATAAAGTAGGCACACATTGGCTAAACACTGTAAAAGCAGATTGGAAAACAGTTCTTTCAGTGGGTTCAGTTTACTGCCTCTCCAGCTTCTCTTCTCCAAGTGTTTCTCAGACCATACCTGAAGTTAATGACTCACCCTCTCCTAGCTGTCACACACACACACACACACACACACACACACACACACACACACACACACACACACTCCTCTCTGCCAGCAGCCCTGTGCTCTTTTGTTATCAGTATACTCATTCAAAGCCTATTCTCCCAGATGAATAATTGCAGAACCACACAACCAGAGAACCACCATGACCCTGTCATCACGATCAATACTTGCCTCTCTAAACATGGTATTATATGAGAGAAGTTATGTAATCAAACAATATAGTGGCTTCTTGTAATTAGGGAAACATAATTCAGTGAGATTCCTGCCACAAGCAGCACATGAAAAAGACCATTTGCAATTTAAAATTGTTTTAGTACAGAACCGTGCAAGTGTATACATGTTTATATAATGTAATATATACAAAATCACACCCAGTAATACCGCTCTGTCTTGATGAATGTATGGAACTTATGCAGGATTAGTGATGAAAACACAAGAGAATGTTTCAGTTACAGTGTATATTAAATATGTAATTTGTTCACAGACATGGCACCAGGTGTGCCGGGGAGATCGCCATGCAGGCAGACAACAATAAATGTGGTGTTGGAGTGGCATACAACTCCAAGGTTGGAGGTAAGAGCTTTTTTTTTTTCTTCGTTCGATCTATTTTTGTATTTCAGCATATTTTTGTTATTTTTTGTTTAATGTTATTTATATCTGTGTCTGTGTACACACTGTGTGTTGTAACATAGAGACTTGTGACTGGGAGTACAGTACAAGTTGTAGTTCTGGTTGCTGTCACTGCTGTGTGGGATTTAAATTGTTATTAATTAAATCAGTTTATATATATAAAAAAATAATATTAAAAAAATAGAGGCATGAATTCTGAAAGCATTTCTTTTAGTATTAATGTCATGTTATACAGTATATACAGTAAAGAAATGTTTGTGCATCTCATGTTTCAAACAGGCTACACAAGAATAGGACACAAAGAGCATTCAAGTATTTTTGACCACTGCCTTTAGATACCAGGGCTGCACATCCCTGGATTTTTATTTACTTTATTTATAGCCAGTAGGGAAGGAAGATTGATGGTTGCATAACATCACTCTCCAAAATTGCTGAGCTCCAATCCACTGAAACAATGGTTTGCAATATTAGGGCTGCAACATTTGACGGGCCACAGAAGCACCTGCATCTTAAAATACAAACATCACAAATCTTGCTGCCCTAAAACAAAACCATTATATTCACCACCTTTAAATTAAGAGCTTTAATACATTTAATTTTGTCATTTTGGCTTTATTTACTGTAATGAGTTAGTAAATTGCAATATTTGGTATCAGCTTTACTTCCTCCCTAACAAACATGGCCATAAATGTATGATAAGTCGATGAGTTTCAATACCAGTACATGATTAATAACCAAAAGGGTAACTGGGCACTGTGCTATACTATCCCTGCCTCTCTCTGCTCAGGGATTCGTATGCTGGATGGGATTGTGACTGATGCCATCGAGGCCAGTTCTATTGGGTTCAATCCCGACCACGTGGACATCTACAGTGCCAGCTGGGGGCCCAACGATGATGGCAAGACAGTGGAGGGCCCTGGCCGCCTGGCCCAGAAGGCATTTGAGTACGGTATCCAGAAGGTAAACAATAAGACAGGCCGATTTTTGTGATCTCAGACTGAGGTTCCTAATTGGAGCTATTATCTGCAGCAGTGATGGGAATCGCATAATCAATAAGGACAATGTATTCAGCTGCTAGGAATAAAGCTTCTAATGACAAAATGCCATTGGTCATTGTAAGCAAAGATTTACATTGGACAGTGTCTATTTTATCCTGGAGTTACCTAGAATTATTACACCAAATACCATATGATTTTCCTTATATTTTTAACGGTATTATGGCAGCAGCATTACTGTATGTTTGCATTGTAAGCTGCAAAGGCTTCAGCTCTCTGTCCATCTTATCTTTTGCAGGGCCGTGGTGGGAAAGGCTCTATCTTTGTTTGGGCATCAGGTAATGGTGGCCGCCAGGGCGATAACTGTGACTGTGACGGTTACACAGACAGCATCTACACCATCTCAATCAGCAGTGCCTCCCAGCAGGGCCTGTCCCCGTGGTACGCCGAGAAGTGCTCCTCCACTCTGGCTACAGCATACAGCAGTGGAGACTACACCGACCAGAGGATAGTAAGTAACTACACCCGTTATGTTATGTTATGTTATGTCCCTTTATGTTACATTACCTCGTGTCTCAAGTAGCGTTTGATAGTTTTGTTCAAGGGATATGTCATGTTATTCAAGGTTATCTTAATACATGAATTTCTTTTTCAGACTAGCGCTGACCTGCACAATGAGTGCACTCAGACTCACACTGGAACGTCGGCCTCTGCCCCCCTGGCTGCTGGAATATTTGCCCTGGCACTGGAACAAAAGTATGCAATACTGCAAATTAAACACCTGTTACTCACACAATCTGCATGTGATATTTTTAATGCAATTTAAAATTGGTTTTAATGTCATTTGCTCACTGGTCTGCCTCCCTGTCCACCCCCCCAGTCCAGATCTTACCTGGAGAGACCTGCAGCACATTGTGGTCTGGACCTCAGAGTTCGATCCTTTGGCCAATAACCCAGGCTGGAAGAGGAACGGGGCAGGGCTGATGGTCAACAGCCGCTTCGGCTTTGGCCTTCTCAACGCTAAAGCCCTGGTGGACCTCGCCGACCTGGCCACCTGGAAGCATGTGCCTGAAAAGAAGCAATGTATCGTCAGGGATGATTCTTTCCAGCCCAGGTTTGTGAATGTCTTACAGCTGCTTTACAGCTGTCTACGTTTCAAATTTCTGTTCAGAATGTAATCTCTGCAGCCCAGGGTTTTTGGCCACTGTTTGTTAAATGATAGACCTAGCTGCACAATACAGCGTGTGCAAATTTGGCAATCTCATATATGGGTTGTAACTAGTATACATAATCATGGTTAAGTTTGTGACCCAATGCAAAACTATTTTAATTCACTGTAGTCTACACAACATTTTCACATTTTGACAAAGTATTTAATTTTAGAGATAGAGAGCTTTATTTCCCTTTGTCCTGACATGTTGGGTCCTACAAAGCAAACAGATCAAATATCTGTGTTATTAAAGACACATCTGTTGCTTTTCGAGTCGAGTCATGACAATAACAATTCTTAAGCCCAGGAGGGCTTTCTGAGCCATTAAAATGAAAATGAATTAAAGTTGGGTTTTTTAAATGATGACAGCTGAAAGGATTTAAATTTGAGGTCAGTCATCAACTCTGAATGCTAATTGTTAAACAATGGGATTAAATTTCTCTAAATCCAAAAGCAGAGATATCCCTCCCTTCTGTTGTCCCACCAGATTGTTTGCATTTCTTCATGGATTAATGACCCAAGACAATCGAAGGCTAAAGCTGAGCTGCTATACTTTGTCCTTGAAACAACTTTTGATTTCACATTGTTTCACCAGTAGACAGCAGCTAAGGAGAACTGAGTTCTGTGCTCCTTTAAGTGTCCATTTTGCTATTTGCTTTGGATTATGAGACTCAATAGCACCGACACCCAGTTTCCCCATTATCTTGCTACATCCCTGTCTAATCCCGAGGATTTGGCTCTACATTTCCGTCAATGCTTAGTGGTCTATAACCCCCTCCAGCTTTATGCCAGCTTGAACGCGGAAATCCTTTCATTCATGGATTAACTGTTTTTGCAAATGAATGACCAAAGGCATCCAAATCTGTCTGTGCATCTTATATATGCTTGTGATATACTAAATATTTCCCAAATTTGAGAACTAGCACACAGAGTAATATGTAATGTGTGCCGTAGGTTTAGCAGTAATTTAGCAGTGTTTTTTTCCACCTTGCTGCTGTTTCTCAGACCTACATACAGTAACGAGAACATGTCAGGGAACTACAGGAAGAGCTGTTTGTGTGTCTCATTCCCTGCTATTTTAATGCATCCCACAGGGAGCTGAAAGCAGCAGGGGAGATCACTATAGAGATCCCAACCAAAGCCTGTGAGGGGCAGGAGAACGCAGTCCACTCATTGGAGCATGTGCAGGTGGAGGCCAGCATTGAATACACCAGGAGAGGGGACCTGCACATAACACTCACCTCCCCAGCCGGTTAGAGACGTGTACATACACACACACGCACAGACACACAGTGAATTTGAGTTCTCAGGTGATCGATCCCTTTGGATTTTCCCTCAGGTACCAGTACAGTGCTGCTGGCTGAGCGAGAGAGGGACACGTCCGCTAACGGCTTCAGAAACTGGGACTTCATGTCCGTCCATACATGGGGAGAAGATCCTGCTGGTACATGGACCCTAAAGATCACAGATACTGTGAGTTACACACACGTTTGGTGGCAGAGCACCCTTTCTCAGCTCAAATTAGATTTTTTTTCACTTTTCTATGTGCAGTAAAAGCAAGAATTCCTCTGTTACACACAAAAAGCAGTTAGGAACACTGTACTGTAGCCAATATGTTGGTTGGTTTGTATAATTGCTGAGCTTCTGTTGGTTCTTCCTGAGATCTAACCAACACTGTTTCCCCTGACAGTCGGGCCGTATGGAGAATGAGGGTCGGATTTTGAACTGGAAGCTGATTCTTCATGGAACGTCAGAGAAGCCGGACCACATGAAGAAGCCCAGAGTGTACATTCCCTACAACGCTGTGCAGAATGACCGCCGTGGTGTGGAACACATGGACGACATGATGGAGGTGAGTACAATGCAACAGAAATTAAAGCTAATGGTTAATGACAACATCAAAACCTGGTTTAGACGTGGAGGAAAGGAATGGGTGAGAGTAGGTACATGCTGTCTCATGTAAAATTAGACGTTAAGGGTTGAATGTCACTAGAGACACTAAACTTGCACTTGATAACAAAAGGTAAAGCTATGTGATATTACAACAAGACTATGAGTCTGTAGTCATGCTAGCAGCACTATGAGGCTGTACTCAGGCAGAGCAGTGCTTTGAGCCAAATGCTAACGTCCAGCATGCTAACATGCTCACAATGACAATGCTAACATGCTGATTTTAAGCCATTATAATGCTGACCATGTTCACCATCCTAGTTTAGCATGTTAGTATTTTGGTCATAAACCAAAATAGAAAAGTCACAGGATCACCAAAGTGATTGCAGTTTATCTAGAGGATCATGTGAATGTGTGTACAAAAGTTCATGACAATGCATCTAACAGTTGTTGAGATTGTTGAGAACACCCACTGAAAATCTTGTTTTTGCTGACCCCCAGTGGTTTAACTACTCACCTTACTGCAGTGATGTAGCAGTGTACTCCATGGCGTGACAGCACTCTGTGACATCACTGTTGGGTGCAGTTACAGGTGCAACAAAGCAGACTTCTGACCACACCCAACCAGGAGATGCCACAATAGTGATTTCCAGTAGCACATAAATACAAAAACCTTCAGTAAAATATTACATATACAGTGCGGTGTTAGTATTTGCACAGTGAAATATCGTGTATTGTTTATGGTTGTTTATGATGAAATGAAACAATGAGTGTTGACTTTCAGTTTGAATTTGAGAGTGTTTACATCCACATTTGGTGAACACTGTAGAAATTGTAGCACTGTGTATCACCACAATGTCAGCACAGTGCAAAAGCACAATGACTGCTTAATTTTAGATCCTTTGTGCCGGAGTGCAGAGCCAACACAATAAAACAAATAGGTCACTGTCCAGGTGCTCTACAACGGCATTGGTCTTTTAACACATAAAACTGTAATATGATGTATAATTTCAGAATAGAACGCAGTCATGTTGTCTATCTTTAGATGCACAATCGGATCTTTTGCTTAACATGTAATAATAACAATGTAATAATAACATGTCTCCTCTCTGTCTGTTTGGTGACTCAGGAGCCCACGCGGGCCTATCCGCCTCCAAAAACTGAGACTGCACAAGTCTCCCTTCCTTCCAACCCAGAGAAAGAGCCTAAAAAGCCCTCAAATTCACCCTACTCCCCCTCCCTGGCCCTGCTGCGTCTACTTCAGACGGCCTTCAACAGGCAGACCCCTTCCCTGCAGCAGCCCCAGTCCGTAGTCAGGGCCTCTTCTGCCTGGAGCAAGCAGCAGCCGGGCCGGAGCCTCTCTCCTCCTGCGACAAGACTCCCCCCTCAGACGTTGTACCAGGCCCTGGACATGATCAACAAGTACCGGGGCCCCGAGGACAGTGTCTACAGTGACTACACTGATGGCTTCTACAGCACCAAGCCGTACAGGCACAGAGATGACCGACTACTGCAGGCCCTGTTTGAGATGATAGATGATGACCGCAAGTGAGAGGAGAGGAGAGAGGAGAAGGGAGGAGGCGAGGGAAGAGAAGAGGAGAAGAAATTAGAGGGAAGGAAGAAGAGAAGACGAAAGATATAAGATAAAGGGGGAAGCATGGTTATGTGTTGGTTGGGGAGCAGAGGAAAAAGGCGAAGAGAAGAGAGAAAGCAGAGGGATGGGACTGGGCATTAGAGGAGTGGAGGACAGGAGAAGAGAAGAGAAGAAATATAGGAAAGAGAACTCTTCCACTCTGTTCTGTTTGTTCCCCCAAAATGCTGCAAATCTGATCTCTTTACCTTCATTTGCTAATCACCATTTCTTAATTCATTCCTTCATTCAGTCATGCAAAATTTCCAGTCCACACGTGATTCAAAAACATGGACTTGTTTAGAGCCTCTCTGCTACAAACTGTATCTCCATCCATGTAGTGAAAGTAAAAGCACTTAAATTCTAAGAAAGGAGGGGTGGGCCTAGTCTCTCTTCTCTTCACTGCCTGCTCAAGCATGCCACCTTTAGAATCTAAGTTTTGTATTAGTATCTATATATATATATTATCTATATATTATACAAAGACAATGATTGTAATATGGTTTTGAAAACACTTGACAGCTAAAATCTTGACTTTCAAAAATCCGGTTTGTATTTGTATTTCGCCATTTTCCATAAGCCCTACATAGTTTTTTTCTGTTATGGGACACCCACTCACTTTATTCACTTTAGAGGACAAACCGATCCTTAAAAAACTGACATAAAGTCATTAAATGAGAGTCAGCATGCATTCAAAATGAAACAAAATTTTAAATTGATCAGCAATTTGAAATGTTTGAACTGTGTTGACAAAAGATTTATTCTCAGGGTGTCAACAAAGCTCAAGAGAGCAACAGAATCATATTCTGGACTCTTTATTAGTAGTATTAAGAGAAATATAAAGTGTGTGAATGATTATATAGTATAAGAGTATGCAGATGAGACAAAACAGTTGCACCAATACACTATTAAAAAAGAGAAAACATAACCAACCTCTACTCTGGTGATAATGAATGACAGATGGAGCTCTGGGAAGTCTCTCAGTTGGAGTAGCGATACATTTAAAGTGAAAAAAATAACAGATTAATCTTCTTCTTGTGCAATTTGTTTAATTTTGTATAAGTACAATGCTGCATTAAATGAAATATTTTTCTAAGGATCCTCATAGTTTATGGAAATACTATATACAGTATCAAACCCTTGAACAGTTTATTTTCTTGTGGCGCAGTTCACTCAACAGCTGCAAAGTCAGTGTAGTTATCATAACTACAAATGAACACTGCCAAAATCTTTGCTGTCAAAACGCTTCTGTGTATTTCAGTGAATGTGCAAATGGCTAACACGTTGTTTGTTCATCATCTGCAATATGCCAACTCCAAACAGTTCCTTGAATCTTGGACAGATTACTGCATTAATATTACTCCTCTGGTATTATTTATTTGGTATTAATGGACTTATCACACTTCAGAAGCTGACCAGAGGCTGTGTAGAATAGGGGCTCTGCACCTCAACCTTCAAGCACATTCATCTTGAACGCCTTAATATATGCTGTAATAAATGCATAAGTGCATATTCATCTCCACACGGTGTAGATCAATTTACAGATGCTAGTGTAAGTGTTTATGACATGAATAGTTCTGAATCCTCTATGCAGAGTCTCTATCCTCCAGCTTGGAACTGCCTGCCCCGCTTCTCTGCCAACAAGGTGACAGGAAAAAGAAGAGGTTTGGGACAACGCTTCACATGCACCCTGTAATCTATCCATTTTGTAGTGTAGCCCGTGCTGTTTTCTTGTGACTGATGCTTCAGTCCAAAGTTGTTTACACAAACCAATGTTATGTTGCAATTTCTGTATGGATGTACAAAAAAAAGTAGATAAGATTTATTGTAATAAACTGCAAAGTGACCTCTTGAGTCCGTTTTAATCTCTGGCAGCATACAATAATTCTGGGAGTTGACATCAGCTGTGGCTAAAAGAACAACTTGTGGTAGATACATGAGAATATAGGGCTTGGTGACAAATCAAATTAATCTGATACATTTGAATTTTGAGATTTTGCACAATGTGTAAAATATCTACATCCCAAGTCATTATAATGTGCATTAAAAACAATTGTGGGTGCAGATGAATTAGTGGATTGTAATGACATTTTGTATAGACATTCATGGTCCCCAGAGGATGAATCCTAATGACTTTGGTGATCTCATGACTTTTCCTCTAGCACTGCAATTAGGGTGGACATTTTTAGAACTATTGGATCCATTGCCATGAAATTTGGTACAGACATTCATGTTCCCCTCAGGGTGAATTGTAATGACTTTGGTGATCACCTAACTTTTCACTGAGTGCCAACATCAGGTCAACATTTTTATTTGCCCCCGTACTTTGGTTTCTGACCAAATACCTGCACAACCAATGCATCCCATCTGTACTGGGCTGTTTAGGGCTAAGTAGCAAATGTTAGCATGCTAACATGCTAAACTAAGATGGTGAATATAGTAAATATTATACTTACTAAACACCAGCAGACTAGCGTTGTCATTGTGAGCATTTTAGCATGCTGATATTAGCATTTAGCTCAAAGCACCACTGTGCAAAGTACAGCCTCACAGAGCAGCTAGCGTGGCTGTATGCGCATCAGCCTTTCAGGCGGTCCGTCATGTTTTTGTTTTCAGTCCTTTCTTCATTAGAATTTTCTTCCCAAGCTTGAAAAGAAATTATATTTTAATATTTGTCCGTATCACCCAGGCCTAATGAGACACACATGTAATTGTGAGTGTTGTGTTTCACAAAACGCTCACAATTACTCAAACACATAAGAAATCTAATCACATAGAGTTCAGCAACTAGATGACAGGGATCCCTTTGAGGGCTTTTTATTCGTAAAAGACATATCTTTGACACTATGTCTTTCCCACATTGTCTTTCAATATCCATTTTGATAATAATGTTACATAGAATTGGTTGATAATAGATATTACAACCTCTTTAAAGTATGTTGTCTCCTTATGTTTACTGTTGTCATGCAATGGCTCCATTGTATTTCCTATTGAGTGCCACCACCTTGTGGACAGAAAGAATACAACACCCTGTTGACGTGAACTTCCCTGCTTTATAATATACTGTAGTGTTATGTCTGTCTACTTCCTACGGACTCTCGTCTATACAGGATCATGAAATGCTTGAGGTGTGTAAACTGGCATTTTCTGTAGGGAGAATAAATTTGAGGAAAATATGAGCATTTAGCCTATTGAGGTTCTCTTGAGGTTTTGAGTGACTACCAATTGTCTAACATTTATCGTCATACATCCAACATGAGTAGGAAGTATGTATGTAATTTTACTTTATAATTCTTTTCTTTTCTTTCCTTGTCTGTGTCTTATCCTCCACCCCTCAGCTCCTCCCATATGCCCAGATTCCCTGCACATCTGGTTGCTTTGGTTTTTCTCCAAATGCTGCAAAAGCCTGAGGGGGAAAGTGGGAGGGAAGAGACAGAGTGAGCAGAAGAGAAACAGAGAGAAAGAGGCAGAGATTTCTGTAGCAAAAATAGTGGCCTCAGACACACAAGGTTTGTGTGTTTATTCACCAGCAGGTCACAGTATGGCACTGTACCCGTTCTGCAAGACGCCCACAGGTCAGTACAGCCTTAGCCACTGCTCCACCTCGCCTGCTCGTGTCATATCTGGTTGTTTTCCCCTCACTTGTCATTGATTTTGTGGCCGTTGTACATGCGCAGTAACATTAAAGGTCAGTAGCTTTAAAGACAAGAAGGTTTGGATTCAGCTTAATTCAAGAACTTTTGTGCATTCGACCGAAACCTCTTGGCTGGCGAAAGAGCATGCACATCAGGGGAATGTACGTGGCAAATATGAAGATAAACATCTACATTCGCTCACATGTGCTTCCACTTAGGTTGTATCTCATGCAATCACGTGTAACTTTTGGTTCAGTGCCAATCTCTTTTCATATATCTCAAACACTCATCATCCCAGTCTGCCTTCTGGTATATTTCTCTTTGCTCAGCATCACATGCACAGTTGTAGATGACATGGTTTTACTATGTTGTATAGCACAGTTGTCACAGCTTGTTCATTTGATAAATCTCTTCTTTCTTATCTTGTCTTTTTACTAAACTTGAAATCAACACAGGACTTTATGCACTGTGATCATCTCATTGATCTTAATATTTGAGTAAAATTTGAAGTTTAGAAAATAATAGTCACACGCATATAATTCATATTAATGTGTACAGTGTATAAACTATTACCTCATACATTTTCCTGCATCATACACATTATTTGGCCTACATAAGTATCAAGTAAGTTATATCTTATGTGTACACAGCCTATAGACATCGCATGGGCTGGCATATAAGTACTGCATATGCTTTAAAGATTACATTAGGTATTAGGTACATTACCAGGTATTTCTTCAGCAGCACATTCTTTTTATTCCTTATGAGCTTGGGTCTTTTAACCTGTCAGTGTTTAAAGGAACATTTTTAAGTCAAATGTGCTTACTGGAAGAGTACAGCAACTTGCCCTGGTTTCAATTAATTGCATGTACATCTGTTTGTTTGTCCTTCAAACAGAACCAGTGAGAGCGACCAGAAAACAGTTGGTCCTGTGCTGTTTTCTCCTGTCTCTTGTCATATGTAAGTGTACAGAAGAATTTGTTTTACTATAACACTTTGTGCCGGGACACTAAATGGAAAAATGTGCTTGTGGCACACTAATGTAAAATAAAACCTTGTTGATTGAACTGCACGCTAAGTAGATCCCATCCCATCCCATTCAGGAAGGTCTGTTTTTTTCCCATTTTTTCTTGATTGTGACATATTATTATAAATATGCAATATGTCCTCTAAATAATCCGGACACAGACATATGGTGAAAGTTAAAAAGTGGATCTGAGTACAAAAGTGTACGCGTGTACTTCACAAAACGTGTCTACAATTTCTCCCACAGAAAAACTAGTTTGGTGTTGAATTAAAAAGAAAAATCATGTTTTGCCCCCTCAGACTTCCTCCATGGACGTAAAGCTGCTGTCAGTGTGGAGTCACCTCATCCTGTCTTTCATGTCTTGGGAATGGAGAGGGGAAGAGTAATGACAGACGTGACGGTTGTCAAGGCAGCGGCACCACAAACTCCTCCGGAGACACCATGGGGTGCTCCTTTAGTGTGGGGTGACACACGCAACTCAGCCTGGCGTAGGGCTAAATTCTCACAACGGGGAATCCATACAGGTCTGCTGGCCCTCGTGGTGGGAACTTATGCCCAGTTCGTCCGACGTTTCCTCTCTTCAGCTGAAACCCACTTTCTCCCTGATCAGATGGTCACCTACTACATTCTCACAGACAATCCTCGTTCTCTGGATCCCCCCATCAAGTTGGGGCCTGGACGACAGTTGAAGGTGGTTCCTATTGCAGAGATGCCTGGGTGGAACAGGCTGGCCCATCGCCGGATGGCCCTGCTTGCTGATGCCATCAGAAACCTAATCGGCAGCGAGGTTGAATACATCTTCTGTGCTGACATTGATCAGGAGTTTGTGGCCCCTGTGGGAGAGGAAATCCTAGGAGACCTGGTGGCCACGTTGCACCCAGATCTCTATGGGATGCCACGAAATGCATTTCCTTATGAAGTCGAAGAAGTCTCATCAGCTTGCGTGGAGGAGGATGAAGGAGACTACTACTACACCTCTGAGTTGTATGGAGGGTTGGTTTCTGAGATGTACACACTGGCTCGAGCCTGTTCTTTGCTCATTCTGCAGGACCAATCAAAAGGGGTTATTGCCAGGGGCCTCGAGGAGAGCTACCTGAACCGCTACCTGATCGACCACAGGCCTACCTGTGTGCTGTCACCAGAGTACAGCTGGTGGGACTCAGCCATGGTTGCTGATGTGCCTGTCCAGAGGCTAGTCTCCTTGGGAAGGCAATGTGAGGCTTACGATAAGCAGAAGAGAAAAGAGCACAAGTGTTGAATCAATTAAAAAGGAAGGACAGGAGGGTTCTGCTGGCCAAACCCCTTGAAGTATGGATGTAGATCTCAAACCCACATGAAGAACTACTGTTTAGTGTTAAATTTCCTTTTGAAGAAGGTCTCTGCTCAAATATTAGTAAATAGTGTTATAACAGGACAGGAGATGAATGGAAAAGATGAAGAGAAAGCACATATTCCAATCATCTTTATTCAATTCATAATTCATCCATTTCCATTACATGTTCCATTCTATTAGCCAATGAATGTAGCCTGCAATCACGCAGAAGCAAACTGCACAATCTGCTCTCAATTAAAGACCCATTGGTGTGAACAGCATCTCTGCGTGCCTGCTATCTCTTCCACAGCAGACAAAAAAGAAATTGACCTGTCTCTTTAAACGAAGCACTGTCCTCTCCATTAATGTCAACCTAGGAGATACTGCTCCAGTGGCTTTGTGGTCAGCAGCGATAAGAGTCAACAGTGTAAGTGCACACTTTCCCCGCAGTGGCCAATCATTAACTGGAACAGCTGCTGTTTCAAGGTCTTTAAATACCAGGTGGGGGAAAAATGGATACAACGGGATGCTGTTTCTCCAGGTTACATGTAGAAGCTACCGTGTTTACGCTTTAGCAAAAGCTAAAACAGCTTTGAAATTGGTGAAACTGGTTCAGGATGTATTGAAATAATCAGTAAAAAAACAGTTATTTTCCCCATCTATGAGCTGGAGTAAGACTAACTCAACTGACTTGATGTTGACAGTTGTTATGTTGTCTTTCTCCCACACACACAAACATGCTCCCACATTCATACTCTGCTTTCTCATCCTTGTGTGCTGTGTTTTAATGGGAGGGTTAAACAGCAGCAGATGGCTTTTTCTCACTGCCAACAGAATCTGTCCTCAGGGCCAGATCGCCACGTGGAGTGAAGCTGGAGGTAAACTTCAGATAATCCTTTTTTTGCTGTTACTAAAATCTGAATGTCCACTGCTTTCCACACAGGTGTGTTCATGTGGGCCCATTATCAGTATTCCCGTGTCAACTTGAATTAAATTGCCTAATATATTGCAGCTTTCTGTCACATAACTTTTTTACAAGAGCTTTTTTTACATAGGCTACCTGATCCATTCTGAGTACCCCTTTTCATGCCATAATACAAATCAATTTAAAGAATTATTGGTTTAATCCCTGTCACTGGTGGTCAAGGAGCCTATTGGCTGCAGCGTAACCTAAGGCAGAGGAAGAGGCAGTATAGAAATCCTTAACATAAAAACCTATACGCATGTAAGCCTGTTTCTATGATCATCAACTATTAAATCTTAATGTGTTGAAAGATAATAGATATAAATCTCCTTTGTGCAGAGGAATGCATATGCATATATGTAACTATACAGAAGGGATGACATGAAATTGTCATAATGCAAAGGAGATAGGTATCATTTTCTGTCTTGAGTATGTTTTTACTGTGTGAACACATTTAGACACACTCTGCACACCTTTTTTTAGGCCTGTTGTAGTTCCTTGGCTTCATTGACCCGGTTGTAAAGCTGTTTTCAGTCAGCTGTCTCTATAATGACAGTGATGTGTACACTGTTATGCTATTACTGTAATCAATAAGGCCCACCTTGTAAAATAAATGATTTTTTTTTAAACTTTGCTATTGGTCAGCACCCTCTGTGTCTGTGTGTTTTATTGGTTTAAAACAAAACTCTTAGCCCATCAGCTAGCTAACTGTTAGCTGTGCCTGTGCCCCAAAGACGGGTTCCAAGTTGAACTTTTCCTTTTTCCTCTAGTCTTCTTTAGTTTGTGTGTTTCATATGTCTGGTGTTTGGTGATAATTTAGCGGTTATTGACAGCCCTTGGCCATTAGCTGCTATGCTAACACTGTGACGCACTTAACTGCAGTAACGTTAGCTAATCTACAAAAACATTCAGACGGTGAATATTTACAGTAATTTCCGGGTGACTACGTTAGCAAAGCAATTTTAATTGCCTAGCAGATGTGTAGTAGCCATATGGTGGGGTGGATTTTCAACAATACAGTGGTGAAGGATGAGGTTATTCTTTATTCCATACGTTGTTGTACACCTGGCAAGGGAGCATGCATTTGTGACTGCACAAACAAGTAGATCAAGTCAATGCAGTCCATTTTTCCCTGAAACTCTCTCTTTGTGCCGTGAATCAGTTCTGTACATTTTAAGCCAATCAACACGGGGACTACCTGGGACCAATGAACACATTTTTTTGTCCTTTATCTACTTCCACAGATTGGCAAAAAAAAACATATACATTCAAACCAAGAGGCAATTTGGAGTCTTCAGCTCACCTGTCCTGCATGTGTTTGTACTGAAGGAAGAAGCTGCAGCATCTAGATCAAATCCCACCCAGGATGTTGCTGTGAGGCAATAAGCCACTGCCATGCCTGCTTATTAGTGTCAATTACAGGTCACTTACAGGTAAGTTAAACTCCTGGAGACTTTTTGATGACGGTGCAATTACTGTCACGAGTAGGTGTTGATAATTTAATTCCCCTTTACATTAGTTGTGTCCAACTATTCATAACAATTAAGCTGTGTTACGGCATTGTAACTATTTTACACATCAAGGTGAACTTTAATATTGAACCGATTCAGTTATGTAGTTATGCAAATATCCATTATTGGTTTCTGCTACATCTATCCCACATCTAAATGCAGAGATAATTTAATTAGTTTAATTAATATCCCAACAGGCCAAGATAAATTAAACAGCGTGATGTCAGTGAGCATCTGACTTTTCAACCCAGCTGCCACTGAATGATCTGGCTTCAGACTTGCACTGAATGTGTTTCAGTCCGTATCTCTGCGACAAAAGTTGCCCACACCTTGTATAGGATGTTTTAAAACAGATTTATTGTGCAAACACAATTCCAAATTGCTTCTTGACCCAACACCTAAACATATAACCAGACAGAGAACAGCAAAGTTTGACAAAAAAATGACTCAGTTTACCTGTTTAGTAAGAAAGATAAACAGTTGGTGTTAATCAGAGCGGCTTTTTACTCACATTCATGCATAACGAAGATTTTAATATTTACACTGATAAAGACTGGGCTCTGAAAAGATTTTAGTGGGTGTGGGTAGCTCGCTCTACTTGTTGGAGTTTACTTCATTAACAATATAGTAAAGGATCACATAGGGAGGAGAATTCCAATTCTGAAAACTCCCCAGCAACTTTAAATGTAAACCCTTTGATCTAGCAACATAAAATGGGGCTTCTTTATCAATTGTTAGTGATTTCAAGCTTCAGGCCCCTAAAACACGTGCCTCTGATGATTAATCTATTAACCTCTTTAGTGATTAAGAATCGCTTGTAAGGTAGAAGGACATGGTATTAGACAGAGACAAGCTGTGTCAGCCTGACAAAAAAAAAAAAAAAAGCAGTGCGAGACAAATGAGCATGTAAGATTTCGTCTATGTTGAACCAAAAGTGAAACGATAAATTTAGCCACATTTGAAAGATAATTGTCAATGATCAATGTTCATAGCAAACTGGTAATATAGTTAAGTAAGAACTTCACAGTTAAATAATCCATAGTCTTCCTGTGTTTCATGTTTAGCTTTAAACAAAGGGTATTTAACGTATTCTTCACACTATGCTCTAGAGCTTCCATCAGGTGACACCTTCAGAGCTTCTGTAAACACAGAAGCTCTAAAGTCCTATCCACCCCAAAGGCTTTATTTAATTGTTTGCACAGCAAACATCCTATCAGACAAACTAGAGCAACTCTGGAATTAAACAGTATTTAAAATTTGCATGAAATTAAACCAAGAGAAAAAACAATATAGGAAATGTAATGCTCTGAGGCTAAGCTGTCAACCCAGTCACGGAGGTGTTCAACTATTGTTGAGTAAATTAAGAGTACGATCAATGACGTTAATGATCATGATGATGTTGTTTCATATTTTGTATTCCGCACATGTGTTCATCTTTAAATTGACTGCATATCTGTGTGGGGCCATTTATTTCAAGAAATAGGAAGAACTCATTTGTCGATGAGTTAATGTGCAAGAAGTCACAAATGTGTGTGTGTGTGTGTGTGTGTTTGTGTGTGACTCGTCAGGGGGATGGGTGGGGTGAGGAGCTTTGGTAATCTGCTGGATTCACACAGGCCTTTCCCCACCCAGCCAGATGCTACTCCACACCAAAACATGCTGCCCTAATCACCAGGTCAAGGCGACTGACACTGGGAGATAGTGGAGGTGCAGCTCACAGGGGGACACATTTGTGCCCATTGTGCTGATGTCACATCATATCATTAAATGAACCACATGAAAGGTGATTATAGGCCAACATATAGACAAAGTAGTTCACAAAGTAGTTGGCTGTGAAAAAAATGTCCTAGCAAGCGGACTCTGCGATATTATGAGAATTTACCCAATGTGGATGTGTATAGTTCCAAAAGTAGTTAAAATACAAGGTTGTTTTTTAGCACTACTCATTCATTTATTCACCTCACAGTGTGCTTGTTGTGTTAGTCAGCCTATTTTGAAAAATAAGAATATGTGCAAAATGTTTTGAATGCGCAAGTTAACATAGTACAACAAGTAGTTCACAATCTTATGGTACATATATTTAGATTATGCTGATATTAATTACAGTGCCTGATAAACTGCATTTGAGCAAAACTGAGTTTACTGCAGTGTAGTCTACAAAAGCTACGTTTAACAGTTTCAGTAGGCTAGAATTAGTTCTACCATGTCAGCAAAACACAGCAGGCAGAGGCAGTATTGCCTAGAGGTAACTTCATGTGTGTGTGTTTGAGAGAGGCTATGGGCGTACAGAGAAGGGGAAACTAGAATTATTCCTCCAATAAGGTTTTAAAAACTAAATAGCTCCCCATGCAATCTTGTTTCTGCAAATGGTTATCAAAACCTAGTCTACTTTTATTAAGTAAACCAAATCATGGTACACTTCTTATGCACAATAATATCTTATTTAGCACAATGCTGGCCTATACTGTAAGTTCACGGTGCTTGGAAAGTGAAAAACAAACAAGCTAACAAGTCAAGACCAATCCACATTGTCAGCCCTTTAGGCAGCAGCTGTAGTCCCTCCCCGGACCAGAGTGAGCACAGGGAGTCTGGGCTGCTAAATGCTCCAGCCTCAAAGGGACGATGGTGGAGGGCTGGTAAAGATGGCGGCGCTCTCCGAGGATGGGAGGTACGGATTAAATTGTGGCCAACAGAGCGCAGACCGAGTCACCGTATTGCATGTCAAATTGACCGAGACAGCCGTGAGAGCGATAGAGACCCACCAAAATTGTATGGTAAGTGAAACGGCTGTTTATTTCAGTTAAAATTAGCTAGGACTGTCGGGCTGACACAGCTTGTCTCTGCTGGGAAGCCCAACTGCCACGCACAGCTAAAGCTACAAAGTTAGCTAAGCTGTTGACAGAGCGAGTTTCTACTTGTTTTTTTATTACACTGGTCTTGTGTCATTAAATTAATCAAATGAAAAAGGTACATAAGGCATTGGCCGTATGTTCTGGCCAGGTTTTACGAACTGACAAATGTTATTTAACCTAGAAGACCTGTTGGTAAAGTTAGATACTCTGATTAGCCAACGTTAGCTCTAACACTACGTTAGTCTAAACCAGCCAGACAAGTCCATTTTTTTTCTTGCCAAACTAACGTTACTTTGACCAAATTAGGAAAGTGGTAATTTCATATGGACGAATATACACTCGTCACCAGACACGTTTCGTAAGATGACAGTTTAACATAAAAGTTCAACTTAACTAGCTAGTTAACCAACATGAACTTTCATTCGACGATGTAGTGTTTGAGTCAGTGGCAGGGTGGAAATATACGGATAAATAAAGGTTAATGTAACTTGATAACAAGTTAACCTAGTGGCGTTTCAAGCATGTCGGTGACTGGTCAGCTTTAGCTTACCATATGGTTAGACGTTTTAGCTAGTTAGAGAACGAAATGCCACAACCGGGCAGGAATATGACGCTCTTAGTCAGGCTCATCCCTTTTTATTTAATTTAATTATAAAACATTGTAGTCAAACGAACTGCCATACTGTAGCTACAGGATGTATATGAGCAAGCGCCTGAAAAGTTTACAAATATTTAATTTGGCTTGTTTGCCAAATTGCTGAACATTTTTTGCATACTTCCATTAATGTATATATCAATTATCATTTTTATATATATATGATCCTATGTGTCATTTTGTTCAAAATACAATTTATTCATGTACTTTTTAGCTCTCAAACTACCTCAGCTTGACACCACCAGTCATCGCTAAGCTTTTGAAACTGAGTGTGCTAATAGGGCACTGCATAGCTGTGCAGATTAAATAAAATTACTTAATCTTGAACTGTACAAATGGTGTAATCTGGTTGAGGTGCTGCACAGGTGAACTAATCTGGAGAGACCTCCTGCAGTCTGGAGTTGCAGAGGCCTGAAGTCAAGTTACCTGAACAAAACTCTGCCAACAACAACTCTGTTGCATAACACACTGGCTGGGCCTAGATCTCCACTTAGGGCTGATGCACTGCAGCTTAGCATGAGGCTGTAGTCTGCAGAGGTCTCTGACTGCTTTTTATGGCGCATGGTGTGTGTCTGTATGTATGCCACACACACAACTCACACCTGTGTATGTGAAACTTCTGCTCACTGTCAACCCCATATAAAAAATTAAAAAAAAGAGGTAGATTGCCTTGATTATTTAGTCCGTTTCTGACAACGGGCAAACCGAGTCATCACTACGTTGAATGAATTCTTTTGTGGCAGCCCATGCTACAACCTTATTGGATGTGGTAATGTCGGCCTGTGCGCTGCATTGAACGGCAGCCTGCCATCTCTTGCTGACTGAGCAGCCAAAACTGCCTGCTTTTTGTTTCTCTCTCCCTCTCAGTAATGTGTGTTGTAGCTCAACCAGTCATAGAACTATGGAAGCTGGCTATCTTTGTCTTTCTGCGGTGAAATGTGATCAGAACTGTGTGTGTGAGTGGGTTTATGGATAGTGAGGGGAGGGAGTCAGTCAATGGTTTTGAGTAGCTTAGCTTTAACAACCATGACATGGTTCTTTCAGTATGAAACAAGTATAGGCACAAGCATATCTTGTTTCATGTATGAGTTAGCAAGCATGTTTTAATGTCCAGGAATGTAGAGAAGCTGTTGTTGATAAAATGCACATTCCACTCAAACCAACCAGTTGACGCAACAAGTCCATGATCTAGCCAAGTTGTTCTTCTATTGGCTTCAGCTGTGCGAAGAAGCAGGGAGAACTGTTTTCCCATAATGCACCAAATCAGCCACTGCATATTTGTGGCTGTCAACTCTGTTTCAAGTAGCCACCAACACAAACCTGCACAAAACAGAGACACTTCAGAAATATCCTCTTCAAAGTATTAGCTGTATTTGAGTGTTGTCCAAGTTCCAATGTTTGTGTTCAGATAAAAGCAAACAACTTTACCTACAACCTAGCTCTTAACCTACACCTTCTTTTTAAGCGGTGTAAGTTGACTCACATGGGTTTCTCTGTAGATTTAAACTTAAGAGCTCAGGGCCGAGCATTGGCTGCCACTGGACCATCAAGTATTTGTGGCCGACAGTCACTCGTGGTTTGTGCAGCAAGTGCCAGACCGCTAGTGCCAGATGATCAGCAGAAAAAAACTGCAATTATATTGATAATTGATTAATCGTTTAAGTCATTTTTTTAAGAAATAATGCCAAACATTCCGCTGCTAAGCCTGTCAAACGTGACATTGAAAAATTTGCTTTTTTTTCATTTTATGTAAAGATAAAGTTTTCAGACAAAACAAGCAATGTGACATCACCTTGGACTTTAGAAAATTGTGGTGGGGATTTTTTTTTTATATACAGTTTTCAGTTCAGTTGCAGCCCTGCATCAGAGATATTCTCAATTCATATTCTTGGCGTAACACAACACTGTTAACAGATTCACGGTTTACAGATTACTGCCTAGTTGAAGGCATGTGCATGTCAGCTAGCCGTCGGCTGTAGTCTATGCAAATTTTAAGTGCAACATTTAACAGAAGACGCTGGCGAGTGTTTTATCAGTCTGCCCTTTGCAGTGCTAGGTTTGGGGTATGCTTTGTGTGACAGGACCCTAAGGCTCTGTTGTGTCAGTCAAATAGTGTAACATGCTGTGCAGGTTCTAGACCAGTGTTTTCTTAATTCGACACTGTATAGCAGTTCTTTGTTACTTACTCAACTGGTATTGCTCTCCCAATAGTTCTTTCCATTTCCAAAGTGTTGATTCTCTTCATTTTCAGAATGTATCTTTGCGGCCAACAATACAATTCAAGGGACTCCAAGGGGTAAGTACTTTTTCCCCCTTTTTAAGATAGGGAATCAGATGAGTGATTGCATCCCATATTGTGAATTCCTGATGTGGAATAAATAAAACCCTAGATCTTTTCCAGGTTGTTAGCGGCAAGCTTACTTTTGCATCCATTAATGACAAGCTATTTATGTATTAATGTATTCATTCGTTCAGTTACTGTTTTTGCTGAGTTGTATTTCGTTATTCATTGAGTGTCTTAGAACCAATAAGACTCTTTCTTACTTGGTCAAGTTAATCAGCTACTCAGGTACTTCTCAGTTTACAGTTATCTATGTCACCACCAGTGTTGGCCCATTATAGCATGATCACAGTTGTTTATTTATTGTGTGATACGATTATAAGCTAATCATGGCATAAGAATACATTGCAAAACACAGACACCAAAATAGGCAACAAGACACATCTCAGAAGATAGAAAAGTCATTGTTATATTGGAATAAATGTTTTTTTATTTGGTACTGTCATTACACAGTGCACATGTAGAAGATATATTAGGATGGTAATATAAGTTGTCCTCTATGCAAACTGTCTGCTGAACTGTTGAGAGAGGCACAAACTAACTAAGTCAATACACACTGTTTTGCACTGCTTGTAGTCCGTGAGGCACATGACTTGCATACAGCCTCCCCTTAGCTGCTGAGACCTCAGAGACCTTCACTTAGCTCAGATGTAGACACTGCCTCGGTGCAGTATGTGCATACAGACACTGGACTGTTACGAGAAAACCCAGACAAGATTTGAAGGGGTTTTACCACTTGGTTGGGCATAGCATATGGCAGTTTTATAATGATAAATTAACCACTTGTATTTGAGTATCTATCTCACCTCAGTTAATTATATCACTCAGGTGTGAATAGATACTACAAGTTGTGTTATTCTCCATTTTTGTGTGAATTTTTACAGCGCATTAAAATTCCCAAGACCAATTCCTCCTCTGACACCTTCCACAATTTTGATTTCTACCTGTCTAATGTGGGCAAGGACAACCCTCAGGGAAGTTTTGAGTGCATCCATCAGTATGTGTCAAGGTAATGGTAATCACTGGTCAGCTGAATCAACTGTTAACTGTCTTACCACACATTGCTAGAAGGTAATCCCTCTCTGCCTCACATTTCTTTCTCATGCCCCCTCTTTGTCTCCAGCTCAGGGGCCTCACACCTGGCATTGTTGGCGACGGTGCAGGACAAGGTCACAGTATGCGCCACTAATGACTCCTACCAGGTGACCCGGGAACGCATGACCCAGGCCGCCGAGGACACACGTGAACGTGGGACCAAAGTCATCAAGCCTGGAGGCCAGTACAGAGGTAAGGACCTCACTGCAGTCTCACGTCTGCCACGGTCAGATGCCAGGTTGGATCCCGGGACACCAGCATTGCTCTACGTCCTATCGACACCTGTCCTCGCTTTTCAAACTCGCCCCCTTTTGAGAGACTGAATGGAGACAGGCTTTCAGCTTTTACCCATTCAAAGCCATTATTTCGACTGATGAAGCCATTTTGCCTCCTCAGTGTTTTCCAGATTAGCAGTCTGACTGATAAGGGCCAAAGGTGGCAGGTGAAGCTATTTCTGTTTTATTGACACACAAGCTGCCAAAATTAGATGAGATAACAAAATGTGTGTATTTGCTTGTGTGCTGCTTGCCTTTAGCACCTATAACTTGCAACCATTTAGGACTAACTTTCCATGTTTCCCTTACACTTGATGAACATAAATGCGTGTCGACCAGTTTCCTGTCCACTGAGCCACCCAGCACCTGGATTTAAGTTACACAAGCTGAACAGAAAAAGTAATCTTTGATAATCTAATTTGGCTCGTCACAGCCTTACTCATACGTCTTATCCAACTCGGAGCAGGTAGGGTGAGGGATGTGCAACTTAAACAATGTGCTGATGTAATGTCTCTGTTTTCCCCCTTTCATGTCTTCCTCTGTTATTTTCAGTCTGTTTTTTTTTTAGTCTGAACAGAAACTTGTTCGACTATCAGTTACACAACAAATACAGGTTCAAGGCACAGACAAACACCAACTGCCGGACAGGAAAGACAAGCCCACAAAAAATGACAGTGCTATGATTCTTTTTCTATTTCTTAAAGATGGAAAAAAAATGAGCATGCCAGTAAAGGAAACTACAAAGGATGACTAGCGTCGCTCAGTCTCTTATCATATGGACATGGTTTGGCTATCAAAGATCTAACAAACCACAGAGCAACACTGGAAGCAAACTATTTTGATGGTCTGTGTTGATCACTACTAGGGATGCACATATTACTGCTAACCAAAACAGATTGGAATTATAGGGCACCAATAAAAATGGAAGTACTGTCAGCGCTTGTCCGGACTCATGGATAGTGTAAATGTACCACTTACTATTTCTTTCCTTCCTCTGGCTGGTTTGAAAACAGCAGCTCCTAGGATTTTGCTTAGTTCTTTAAAATGTTTATCTTTATCCCTTTTTAAAATGTCCATTAAGCAGTATAACAGCTAACAACTGTGGTTTTAGGCAAAATTGGAACTGATTAAAAAATATAAAAGCTCCTGGGGCTTATTTCCTGTCCCCCAGAAGTCCCTGTTTCTGAGGTAGTGTGTTTCAGTTGCTCAGGAGCATTTTGTAGAATTGAATGTTGCAGGCTGGTAAAACCAAAACCTCAAAACTGCAACAACATGTGGCCACTATGTATTGGTATGCAAGCATTGGTTGTCTCTAACATTACAGTGGGGAATTGAAAATTCTTTCTTTGTTAAATTACAGTTAGTGTTGATGTCTAAATGACAGATGTGCAGCCAATGTCTTAAAATCTCAAAGCGAGATTATGAGAGGAAGTATGAACGATAAAATGCAAGTAAGAGACATGAAACTGAAATTTAACTTTATTTGGATATGTACTAAAGCAGAAAAGACTATGCTCAGCAGATCCTCTCTACTTTGGTGACAGGTGTCTCCATCTAACCTTCTTTTGATAATGTCCTAAATAGCCAGTCTGCCATTGTCAACATAATTATTATGATTGGTAAATATATAATTCTGTTTAAAAACAAAAATCATACAGAAAACTGTCAAAATAATGTCACGTTATAGATCGTTCCCTTTTAATTTATGAACAATACTACTTCTAGATACTCCATCTAATGACTCTGGTACTGTTTTATTTATGTATTTGCTTGAGTGATCGGATGACCTCATCAAACAAGTTTGTCCTAAAAAAAAAAAACAATGCATACTTGTACTCCTAACAGGCACTTGGGCTCAGACAGTCGTGCTTTTCAGTTTGAATGGAGTCTTTTTTTTTTTTTTTTTTTTTTTTTTTTTTTTTTTAAATCCACGATACAAAGCAAATTGAGGCATCTTTTATAGTCAAAACTGGTCTAACCAAGGAAATCTTTGACAAGGGATTAGACCTTACAAACTAGAGTCGTAAGTCTAGCCCAGTCCACAAATTTTCTATGTGAGTTAAACCTCCTCAAGCCTGTTTTTCTGGGCCCCGGGGATACATTTGCATACACTGGCCCAGATAGAAACTGGGAAACGAGAGGAGCAGCAGAGAAAAGGGGCGGGACAGGAGCTTGTAGCAGCTGGTTTGGAGTGAGCACCCTATTTACTAATGCAAAAGGGGCCTTTTAGCTTCTTGTTTTCACAGGCTGTTAATTTCAGGTAACAGCCTGTAACTTGTATTTTTATCTTTATCGTTGTCTGTAGCCTGTGTCTTTTTAATGAGAGCTGCACAACCCGTGTCATTTCGAATGCAGTGGCATTTAATGACCTAAGATACTATACTCGTGTTCTGTATAAGTTCTCTATGTACAGCATACACCTCTATGTAAGCTTACACCTCCTCACATTGCTCCTCTCATTGCACTCTTAAAGAGCTTTAGAATTTCATAATGATCATGAAGCAGTATAGGCACCCTGACCATGCACATGACTCGGCAACACAGGCAAGAGGTGTCTTGGGTTCTAATCACATAGGCCCTGTCTGCACCTGGCATTAACGTGCGTCTTTGAGTGATCCAGTCACAAGTGGACAGTGGACACAGTACAGATGTGAATGCATTGAGATCTGATCGCTCGGACCACATTCGGAGATGGTCTGGGCCGCATATGGCCCCATTCTTTGTCCTGGGCCACATTGATGGACCACCTACTCAACTGACGTCCTCTGCATAAGTGGAAGTACGTACTCATTCGTGCGACAACAGCGTCATAGTAAAGTGTGAAACAACAAGAAAAAGAGGTATATTACGTGTGCGTCAAACATCTTGGGCGATTTGGTTTGCCTGGATCACGCCAAGGAATAGATCCAGTCTGTATTGTTTTGATTTCGCCCATGTGCCAAGGTCTCTGCAAACATCTTCTTCTTTTAATTTAGGCAGACTAGGCATGGGAAGTGCATTGCTGCCTCCCGCCGGACGCATTTGGTCTTTGCAAACGGAAATGATGTACATGTTTTTATACATGTAGAGCGGGAAGTGAGATCTAATCACAGGCCACTGGAGACGCATTCTCCTAGACTGAAAATCAGTTTTCCAAACTAGTCTTAGTTGCTACAGAGAACTGCAGTCCAGTACACAGTGTAGTTTAGTGCTGGCCTAATTTCACTTTGTGTAACCTTTTAGATCCAGTTCCCAACATTCATTTGAAATCGGGTCTGACTTTCAGCTTCCTCGGCCTATCAAATATTCCTGGTATGTTTCATTGATGCTCTTCAGTTTTGTATTTTTAGTGAAACAGTCCTAGCTCATTGGCTTCTTTTCAAGCATGCAGGGTTTGTGGCCTTCTGAAACTAATGGCAAAGGGAACATTTTATCCACTTTGAGGTTAGTGCCAAGTGAACAGGTAGGAGTGTTGTTGAGCAAATATGTGACAACATAAAAACTGTATGATGATGAACTTCCCTGCAGATAAGAAGAGGCTTTTAACATTGTCTTCACCTTCTGTCTCTAGGAAAGCCAGTCCACATCCGTAAGCCTGCGCTGTCAGTCCCAGAGGTGGTCCCAGAGCGCAAGCGCTCCACACCCATCAACCCAGCCAACACTATTCGTAAGTGCCTTTCCAATAACCCAGTGTCCCAGCGACCGTTCCGGGACCGCATCGTCCACCTGCTGGCGCTGAGGTCCTACAAGAAGCTGGAAGTGCTTGCCCGTTTGCAGCGGGACGGTATCAACCAGAAGGACCGAAACTCATTGGGAACTACCCTGCAGCAGGTACTGTAAGGTGTCTGTGTAGGGGGTGTGTGTTTTGCCTTGTTAATATTAAGACAGACTAAGTGATTAAGTAATTAGTATTTACACACCCTCCATTATACAGAAAAATCCAGCAGTTCTAACTTTTAAAAAAACATTTTTTTTTTAAAAAGCTGATCTTTAGCTATTTCACACTAAGACCCCTTACCCTTCTTAAAATGAGGTCAAGGTACACAAATCTGCCTGAGGAAATCCGCTTCACAGCATGAAGGCTTCATTCACTAACAGGAAACAAGTAGCCACTTAATCGTTAAACATTATTTGCATGCACAGATGTTTAACCAGCACAGGAAATGTGACGTTTCTGTACATTCTGTATACTTCTCATGCTGTCATAGTTTAATTTTTAACTGTGTGTGTGTGTGTGTGTGTGTACAAAACAGGTGGCAAACCTGAACCCCAAAGACAACACATACTCACTGAAGGACTTTATATTTCGTGATGTCCAGCGAGACTGGCCTGGCTACTCTGAGGATGAGAAGACCCAGGTTGACCGGATCCTGGCTCGGTACAGAAGTGGCCTGTTAGGCGTTTTCATTTCACTCTGAGCTTAAATACAGTCTGACTTGACTAATAAAGCATTGCATTTTATACTGTGTAACTCCGCTTAAGTGTAAGTACTAGTTTAAAGTGGTAGCCCTATGCCCTGAGTGCTGAAGGTAGCTGTTATTACAGTTGGCTCTTTTGTTCTTCACACACTTCAGTGACTGTTGTCAGATTGAATTGTAAGTTACAGTGGATCCCAGTTTTTGTTTTTAATTTTTTAATGAATTGTCTGTGTGGAAAACTTGCCAGCATTGGACGACACCTTTCTACAGGGAGTGATTACTCAGTGATTATGTGAAAGGAATAGTTAAGCATTTAATTATCTGTCAGTAGTTCATGTAGTACACAAGTTTTATGTTACAGTAATGCATCATTTTCCTTATGTTATATATGAAATAGGCTGGCAAAATAAACCATACAGTTTAATGCAATCCCACACTATTTCTTGTGGGCTGTAGGTTTTGGATAGCATCATATTGTTAGGTGTTCATACTATTTAGTCTACCCCATATAAACACAGGGAGAGGACAACATGGCTTGTAGGTGGGTCTCTGAGATATGAATTATGTTGCATTAGTAGTGAAACAGCAGTTGGAACGTTTTTACACATTTTGTGTTAATTCATTGTCAAGGATTGTAATTTGTCCCAGTTAAAGGTGCCCCACGGACTTTTGTTGTAAACAATCAAAAGTTATGTTTACATTTAGTGTTACTCACCAACCCACATTGTGTTTATCCTTGAGGCCTGACAAACACGTTGAATGCCTTTCCTTAGTCATAAAACATTTTTCAAAGCAGATTCTTTTAAACATTTTAAATTGTGCATTGTTTACATACAGGTTTGCTAGCTTGCAGTCTTCTCTTTCCTTTTTTGGCACATGTTGTGCTGCAACTGCTGTCTGTTAGGACAGTATAGATGACTGAAAATAATAACTTCCTCTGTATTGCATGAGCAGTGAGTTTGCAAACAAGTGCTTTAGTAGAAGTATGATTTCTGACACCACTCTTTCCTTTCTTTAACAGCAAATTAGGGCTTCCTACTGAGACCCTCCCATCAAGCACTTCTCCCAAAGACAGTGTCCCCACATCCCCTCAGGTATCTGAACAAATACACACCAACACACACCCTCACAGTGAAGTATTCAATTTTTCAGCTAAATTCTGGGTGTTTTTTCTAGAAGCGCCAGCCAGACTTGGACTTCATCGATCCTTTGGCGCCCAAGAAAGCCCGCATCTCCCACCTCAGCAATCGAGGGCCAGCCACATCTTCATCCTCCTCCTCTGACCGCCGCGAGGACGAGGGCAGCCCCAGCTCTAAACGCTCGTCCCTACCCTCCGTCACCTCTGGCCCTCCCACCCATCTCCCCATCTCGTCCCACCCTCCTGCACCCTCTCACCAGCAGCCCAGCCCAGCCTCCAACTCCAACTCACCCAGCACCCCGGAAGGCTGTGGCACCCAGGACCTGCCCATGGACCAGAGTTCCTCCTGCAGAGACCCTTCATCCAGCCCCTTCTCATCCGAAAGGGCCCTGCAGGACCGCTATCGGCACCCTGTCCCTATGCCCAGACCAGCCGCCTCCCCCAGCCCCCCTCCTCCTCCTCCTCCTCCTCCTTGCACCTCACTCACTGTTACTTCCACTGTCATCACCAGCCCTCCCTTGTCCAGCAGTACCAACAAGAAGTTTAAAAAGAAATCCAAGAAGCACAAAGAGAAGGATCGAGAGAGGGAGAAAGGGAAACGGACGGAACGAGGCAGCAGAAGTCCACCTAATGTAGCAGAGCAGCCTGAAGAGACTCGTAGAGCCAAAAAGAAGCGCAGTGCTGAGGAAGAGAGCAGAGAAGTAATTGACAAGAATCCTCCCAAAGGTGGGTTTCTGTCTTATTCACTGCATCACTGAACCAAATGTTTTAAAACGTAAAGGACCATACCAGTTTTTTCATTGCATGTTTCCAGCTTGCACATAACATTTTTTTAAATGGTTATGTTTTCCACGCTTTATTTATTACTTGGTTTATTTATACTGATGAATTACTTAATCGGTGTGGGGTAATCTAGTTGAGGGGACATCTTTAAAGATAAATTGTTTTACATGAATTAAATTAGCTACATGGAATGGAAAAGGGGTTGTTCATTGTGTCAAACCCACAGAGATTTAACAGCAGTGTGTAGTTAATTGTTTTGACATAACGGAAGACAAGTGTTACTGGCAAGCAAGCTTTGACGCCACTTGCCCATCAAATAGCACTAGCTGCTGAAGAGAGTCAAACATCTAGCTGCTCAGTCTAAAGCAGCTTTAGTGTTCAATCAATCAAAATGTATTTATATAGCATAACTTTCAAAAAAATCAAATGCAATTCAAAGTGCTTTACAAGCGATTGACAAAATGTAGGATGTTAAAAATAGGTTTACAGACTAATGCACATCAAAACAGCCCCAAAAAAGCATTAAAAGAATAATACAAGCAATAAAAATAGCCTAAAAAATAAAATCATGAAATACTACACAAAATAAATATATAATAATAAAATAGTAAAATGTTAACAAAATAAAATAGAATGAAATAAATAATAATAATCAGCAATAAAATGTTGACTAAATAGAATAAAATAAATAATGATGGTAGTAATAATAATAAGTAATGAAATAAAATTATAAAACACTACATAAAATCCAGGCTAAAGAGATGGGTTTTTAGTTTACATTTAAAAATGTCAATATTATCAGCTCCTCTCACATGCTTCTTGGCTTGGGTTTAGTCGTACTGTATTTAGCTTGGAGGCCAGTTTCTCTCTCTGAGCCCTTGGACCAATGATCAGTACTTCTGTTTTATCCTGGTTGAGCTGTAGAAAGTTCTCAAGGCCTTTTATATCTAAAATACAGTTAAAAAGTTAGTCGGTCGGCCCGGTGTCATCAGGAGACACGGCCACATAAAGCTGAGTGCCATCAGCATAGCTGTGGAAAGAGATGCTGTGCCTCCTGATGACACTTCCCAGGGCTAACATGTACAAATTAAGAAGTAACGGTCCTAAAATTGATCCTTGTGGTACCCCACGGGTAACCTAAAAAAAAATTTCTTCCACAAAGGTATGAGGTAAACCAGTTAAAAGCAATTCCAGAAAGGCCAACATGCTCACTTAATCTGTCTAAAAGAATCTGGCAGCACTCGGTTTAGGTTGGACCAGAACTGAAGGCTTGTTGCAATCAAGATTTGTTCTGATATCGTTTACTACTTTTAGCAGTGCTGTCTCTGTGCTGTGATGTGTCCTAAAACCTGTTTGAAACATTTCTGATTTATTGTTTGAGTTTAAAAAGGTACTTGGGTGATTTAAAAACTAGTTTCTCTAAAATTTTGCTTAAAAATGGGGGATTTGAAATTGGTCTAAAATTGCTGGGTGTTAAAATATCCAGGTTTCCTTTCTTTAAAAGAGGTTTTACTAAAGCAGTTTTAAAATCAGTGGGGAAGACTCCAAGCTGCAGGGAATGGTTTACTATGGCAAGGATTTCTTCAGATACAGAATTAAAAATAGTTTTATAAAGGGAAGTTGGAATTGGGTCCAGGGAACACGTGGAGGGCTTCAGTTCTGTTACTATTTTCCTGACAGTTTCAGCATCAACCAGGTCAAAACGTTCCAACTTGACATCCCGCTGTACAGAGATTACAGGTAAAAGTGCAGTGTGCTTGTTCTGCTGGCAGATACCAGATCTAATGTTGATTGTTTTCTCTCTGAAGTAGCCAGCAAACTCTTCACATTTAGAACCTGGAAGCTCGATCTTGTAGTTAGTTGTGGGATTTACCAAAGAATCTATTGTTTGTGCCGTTTGTTGGTGTCGCCATGAACATGTTTAAAAGTACTACTGAGACATCGGAGGATAAGCAGAGACGTTCATATTCTCAAAGCAAACATGAAAACAGTGGCAAAGCAAAGATACATTTAAATCCAGCTTGAGTCCAACTTTAAGGCCTCTGCTTCATTCTGTGTGTGTGCATGCGTCCGTCCGTCCATCCTAATTCAAACAGCAGCACTGACATGTCTTGTGACTGACATGCTGCCTCCTCTGTCCAAGTTTCCAGCCAGTTTATCTTGCAGACTTTGGATTGTTGCTCACCATGTTTCAGTGTTTATCTCGGTGCGGTCTCTTGCAGCCCATCCAACCACATACAGTTTTATCTTTGATTACACGGATGTTGTCTGAACATGTTGAGGCATTGATCTGAGCTCTCAACTCTGTGATCTTTAGTTCTAGTTTACCTGATATTGTAAATGTTGTGGTTGTAGTTTGAGAGACTCTTCCTTCCTCGCAGTCTTTTACAACAGTATGCTAATGCTAGGTTTAATAACTGCTAGTAAACCAGGAGCTCTTATTTTATTTATTTTCAGTACAGGTATGTGTCATTCCTTTTGTGTGTCAGCATGTTTGGTGAAAATAGCAGACCCCACAACCACCACTGTGTCAAAACTAGTACATACTGTATACAATATCAGTGCAGTAAACATTCTTACACTTTCTCCTTTCTCCTCAGACTCTTCAGATAAAGAGAAGCCAGTCAAATCCACTGAAATCTCCTCTACAATTGAGATGCCTGACTACGTAGTGTGAGTAACCTTGATATACCTCGAAGTTCCCACAGTGTGACCCTCTCTCCCTTCCAGGTCTCTCATTCCACAGTTTGAAACATTTGACTTTATCATTAAACAGGACAGTGAGAGCAGACACAAGCTTGAGAATTAGGACACAGGAAGTGCAGTAATAAACAGAAGTGTTTGATTTGTACAGTCTGGTGTTCTTCTTTCATCACTGTACTAGGACTGTTTTTCACATTCCACTTGAGGAACATGTTATCTGTTGCACGAATAGTGAAGCTCAACAGTTGTTAAACAGGGTTCCCACCTTTCTTTAAATATCATGACCTTTAGCGAGGTGTATTCAAGACATGGAACATTTTCAAAAGAATTATTCAGATAAATTTCCTTCCCTGTGTTTACAGGAAGTACACGGCATTGGTGTCCATGGGCCAGCGACAAAGCTACAAGAATGACTTCAATGCAGAGTACGACGAGTATCGCCTGCTGCACGCCCGCGTGGAGAGCATCACCCGCCGCTTTACCCAGCTGGACACCCAGTGCCGGAAGCTGGCACCTGGCACCAAAGAATACCAGGTCATATCGAAACTGCATGAATACACTGTGCTTATGTTGATGTTGTCATTTTCACATTCCAGTTTCTTCTCTAAAGCCACATACTGGCTACATAGTCCATCATTTTCAAAAGGTAGCTGGTTAAAGTCAGTATGTTAGCTGCAGATTGACTGGACCAGAATCATAGGAGGATTACAGAAATTGTATCCCTGAGTCCCCATACTGGTGATGGATAGCAGACAAAGTACAGACAATAAAGCTCCATGTGCTGACTTTTTCATAGTAATATTAACTTGTGTTGTAGACTTGTAGACAACAGAATGTAACATTAGGCTTTTGGTGCAACACAGGAAGCAGGAAGTGATTATTGTCCTTAACATTCCACATCTGTCCCTTGATCCACTGAGAACTACCGGGCAGCACATGTTTGTTGATAGTCACATACAGCTTTAAAGATTTGATTGCCGTGTAAGCCAAATGTAGCGTTCACAACATTTTCACCCACACGTATTCCTGTTATAAAGTCAGTGAATGGGAGGGTATGTTATGTGTAATATTTTTAAATGATTTGCATTAAAAGTGATCATTTTTATTTTACAGAAGGTGCAAGAAGAAGTCTTGAAAGAGTACAAAAAGATGAAACAAGTGAGTAGTTACCTAGACTTTTGTCTGAAAAGGATGTTTTTTATAGACCACAAACAAAGTGTAACTGCACCCTCAAATTCTGCTAGAACCCAAATTAAAAAAATGCAACGAGTGAGGGAACATCAGCTGTAGGAGGCGTGGCCTCATTGCTACGTAGTGTGTAGGAGACTGACTGACACTGATTACAGTCTTTTTATATATAAATTTCATGACTTGGACTAGTCCCAACCAGTTGACTCTGTCAGCATTGGCCTCGCAGGTTCAGAGCTGATTTGAAACAGTAGATGGCGTGTTGAACCATGTTGAACCATTTTCAACCCATGAAATGCAGTTTGGTAAGAAATGTCAATATAAACACCAGCATGATGTGTTTCATCACAGTACATTTACAGGGTTCGTACAAAGTCTTAAAAGTTTGGAAAATGATCAATTTTAACCATTATCTTTTCAAGGTTAGGAATGTGCTTGAATTGGATTTGATAATCTGGTATTTCATCATGTACCCAATCGCTCATCTAAACCAAAAATCTTTTAATATTTGAAATGGAAACAATCCCATCGTCATGTTTCTTTGTCTCATGGCATTTAAAGTAACAATTTAGATGTGATGATAAAGGCTTCGAGAGTCTAGAAATTTTTAGTTTGGGTACCTTGAAAGTGCTTGAATTTTTCTCTTAAATAGCTGTATGAACCCTGTATTTACTTTACAGCTCAAAACACACGTTTAAGTGTGCAGTACCTCTTTAACTCTGTTTGGTCAAACACAGCAGGAGTTGTTGTTGGGATGACCGCTGGAGTCTGATATTATGTTTGTGCGTTTGTTTTACAGCACAGCCCCAACTACCACGAGGAGAAGCAGCGCTGCGAGTACCTGCACAACAAGTTGGCCCACATCAAGCGGCTAATAGCTGATTTTGACCAGCGCAGAGCCCAGGCCTGGTGCTGAGAGCACAGCACACAACTCCACTGATCAGTATTGAGAACGGAGTGTCGAACCAGGAGGGGGTGTCCAACTGGCTGTTATTTATTAACACCCCTTCAGTTACTGCCTCCACAACAGCCCCCCTCCCCACACCTCTCCCTCTTCCCTTTTCCCATCATCCTTCTTCATTCCTTCCTTCTTTTCCAATCTTTGATTCCACTGACTTCATTGTTGCCTGCAATCTTGAAAATCACACTTTGACTTTACCCCCCATCTTTTGCTTTCTCTGTTTTTTTTCTCTCAATGAGCTCCTGTGGAATTTCATACCACTGGACCAGTGGAAGGGTGCTGCATGTGTGAAGGGGTTTGGGGGCAAAACTTCAACTCTTCTAACCTTTTTGAAGGACCTTATCTTCAGGCAAAAAAAAGAACAAAAGTATTTTTGAGCATCAGAGAAAATATTAACATTTATTTAAGTAAAAAAAGAAGGGAGGGAGATCTATTTATTTTGGGACTCGTAGTGCAAAAGAAGAGTCCGCAGATGATATATTGTTTAACTTTTGTTGAAAACAATGCAAAAAAAAATTTACCACGGGCCTTATGTGTTTTGACTTTGTGAAGCCATTTTGCACACAAGATCCATTATGTCACCTCATTTGGCGACGATGTCTCTTCTGCCTCATTTCCTTTCTTCTCATAAGAACTGTACTGGGTAACCTTGCTTCAATGCGTGGCTGTCGAGTTTGAGGCTGAGGGGGAAGGAAATGAGACGGGTGGGAGAAATCACTTGAGCTGACTGAGAAGCAACAACAGTATGTGTGCATGGATTGTAAATTTAGTTGTAATGGCGACGGGGGGGTGGTGAGGGCGGGGTAACTAAATGAGTATGACCCCCTGTCGATGGGGGGCAGTATTCCCTGCAGCGACAGTGTTGAGTGTTCACGGTGCATTATGGGTGCCTTAAGGTGTTTACACTCTGAAATGTTGAGTTGGGCTGACCCTTAGGGTCCACAGGCCACGCAAAGGAACTATAACTGCCTGGAAACAGGTTGTGTGTGTGTGTGTGTGTGTCTGAGTGGTGGAGGAAGGGAGGGATGTTAAGTTTGGAAGGAGTGTTACAAATTGTATGAGTGTGTGTTTGTATGGTTGTGCATTATGTGGAGTGACAGGTGAAAGGGGAAAAAAAAAACAGAAATGTGGAGATTAAAAAAGTGAGAAAGATGAAAAACAATGACAAAAAAAAAGCTGCTATAGTGTTTGACCAGCCAGAGCACTCAGGATCAACCTGGCTGGAGTAACAGTAACTGACCTTAATCGAAGAGATCTAGGAGATCCTTATTTTCCACAATGGTTCATCTCTAGACCCTAGAAAGGACTGCGCCCACCTCTTCAGCTTTATCCAGTGGCAAACATTTCTGTTTTTTTGTTTTTATAAAGAAGCAAAAACCTGTCATCCGCCTGAGGACAAATCTGTATTACGATGTCAAATGTATTTGATTCTCAGTTTGAGTTCTGCAGAGCTGTGAAAGATTTAAGAGTAGCTTTTTTTTTTTTTTCTTCTTCTTTCAACATTGATACAGATTTAGTTCGATGGATGAATGGCTTCTATGAAAGGTCTTTATTTCAACAAGGGAAAAATTGTTTACAAACCTGTGTTAGAATGTTTGCCAAAAAAAATTAAATACTTTTCTGGTACTGCGTCCTTGGAGTAACATTTCTGATTGGGGCTTAATTTGAGGCAACGCTAATACTGGAACGTGTCTCATTGAATGAAGAAAGTCTCGAGAAAGATCAACAAAGAAAGGTGAAACAAAAGGTGTTGACAGCCCCTTCTCAGCAGTCTGGTCTGATATATATTCAGCTAGGGTTGACATGTAAGAGTGTCTTCCTGTATTGGGGAAAAAACGTGGCCCCATTTTCTCCCCCAGAAATGGAGATTTAAGTAAATATTGGCCAGTATTTCACATTTATTTTGTTTATGGCGTTCTGTCAAATAGTCAGTCTCTGCAGCAGACAGGCTGTTTTGTTCGGCTGTCGGAATCAATTTAGCATAATTACAAACCCGGCTTAACGTACTTGTCTCTCAAAGTTCTTTTGGACAGAAAATCAGCACTTGTATCTTAAACGGGTGACAACAGCAGATTTAAAAAAAATAATTTTAAAAAATGTCCACAAGAGTTCAGGCTCCACTTGAGATTTATACTTAATACAGCTGTGGGCTACAGGGTCAGTCTTTTTGGCTTATTTTTCCAGTTTTCCTTGGCAATGGTCATTTCCCAGAATTTACAGAGTCAGAAAGGGCCGCTCCAACAAATTGACGTTGGAGGCCAGAGCTTTACATGCAGCTTGAAAAGGTGTTATTCGTCAGTTGTGTCCTCCTCTCAGCCTTCCAACAATGTCTGTCTTTATCAAAACACAGATTTACTTAAACTGGGTCTGATGAACATGAGAAAGCATTATGCGACTCACTGTGGTGGGAAGAAGGAGTGAAGAGGTTTGATCAAGAGTCTTAATGAAGACGTGATGAAGTAAAATGTCCTGGCGGTGTTTAGATACGAGAAACCACTGAAAATCAAGTGAAATCTGATCCTGCCCATGTGAAAATGTACAAGACATTTCAATAAAAATCGACTTGGTTTTACCTGGAAAATGTCTTTTGTTGTTTGTCCTTTTTATGGTTTCCTTTCCGGCCATTTGAAATTGTTGACTGAATAGCAGATCATCAAAGCTCTCACAGGTTGGCCTGCATGTGCAGATGCTGAAAAACTGCATTCCTTTGCTTGCACGGTGAGCATGGGCCTAATTGCGTCAGAATTTGGTGTGCTGGTTGCTCAAATACCCAACATGTTGAGTCTTAAAAAGTCCAGGTAGTGCTGTCACGACCCCAAAATAAGCTCTGCCGTTTGTTTTATTGTTGCATAGGTCTAGAAAGACATTCAAAGGCTGCTTGACTAATGAGATTAAAGATGAATCATCATGCGGACAAACAGTAGTTCTCCCGAGCACTTTGGGGAAGTGACTTCATGCTACTTTTATGTTGACTGAGGAAAATATGCTGCCTAGAGTGCTGCAACGCTGCTGGGAAAGAAACTAGATCAGAAATGCTATACATACTGCACAGGATCCAACCTACACCAGAGCTGAACACCACCTGCTGTCAGTCAATGACACGATTGAGGCGATTTATCCAATTCAGTGACATTTAATATTCTGTGTCCTGGAAAACATTCATATTATGTCCAGTCTTGAAAGATTTTTTTTTAGACTGCTGTCACACACTAGATTACTAGTTTCATGTTCATTTAGAAATGGCATTACATTTTCAAGACGGATTTGCCTCCATCAGTAGTCTATGACCCTTTTGGGCCAACTACTGTCCCAGCTACACTTACATGTTATAAACATATTCACTAGTAAAATGTAGATTAGATATTGGTTCTAAATGTTTGCCTAATTTTTCTTGGTACCTGCAGTTTCATTATTTGGAAACTGCAAACAGTCTGGTTTGTAAGAGCCTCATCTGAACATTAAAATGAAGATGAAGACGGAAAGATTCATCTAATATATAATCTAATAATAAATAATACATTTTATTTATACAGCACTTTTCAAAACATGGTTACAAAGTGCTTTGCATGGTTGAACTAGGATTAAAACATTTAAGGACTGCAATGAGGCAAATAAAATCAAAACAATCCAATAATATAAGATAAAAATAATTAGAATCATAAGAAAATGGATAGGACATGTTGGAAATAAAACTGTGTACTAACATTAATGAAAGGCTTTTTAATATAGATGATTTGTGTCGCTGCTTTTGCAGCGTTTAGTCTCGGGTCGGGCTTAGGAACAGCCAGCAGAGCCCTGCCTGAGGCTCTGAGGCTGCACTCTGGCTCATAGGGGAGCTATGCCGTGAAGTGCTTCAAAGGTAATCAGTAAAATCTTAAAATCTATTTTAAAACTTCCTGGTAACCAGGAACCAGGTACATGTACAATGCACAGAGGGAGGTCGGTGGGGGGTAGGGGGTGTGGCAGCCAAGCGAAGGGGACTTGGTTGGCTGGTTGGTTGGTTTGTTTGTGACCGTTAGGCGCCAGCGGTGCAACGTCTGTCTGGAATCGCAGGAGGTTACGGGACGGAAAACCAAGACCCCAGGAAGTGCGGTATGCTTTGAAGCTACACTGTTTGACAACGTCAACAGTGTAATTACAACTTCCGGGTCCGTCACTTGATGCACACTGGCCCCAAGAGACTTTTTCCCATAGACTTACATTGTGAAGGAGACGTCTGTAAATCAGATAATCATTTGTTTTGAGGTACAACAACTAGCCAGTACGAACACTTAAATATCCCGTATTTAAATCATTATGTCCTTGTAAAATGCATAGAGTTATAGAGTCACTGCCGTTCATGTGAGTGAGCGGGTGGGAGGCGGGGCTAAAGGAAGCGCTAGTGCGCCTGCTCTATGGGCCGCACGATCAGGAAGCTATGCAGAGGATCCGGGTAATTTTATACCCGGGAAGTAGGAACTTTTTTGGCTTCATGAGCAACCTTCATAGGAATGAACGGGGCCCCGCCTCCGACGCTGGATCCATCCATGGGGCCCCGCCTCATTAACAGGTTAATCCAGCCATGTCTGTTATTGTGAGCTTGAGCGGTATTGTTACTTTTTAGTCTATCTCACTTTATCGTCTTAACTTGTTATTCGACTCTATTACTGAAAATATGTAGCTTGTGCACGCGCTTACGTGCACATGCAAGAGTGTGTGTATCTCTTTAAGCAGGGGGCGGTCGGCCACGTCATCCTGATTAGCATAATTGACCAAACGCGAGCGATCATCTTTCTTCTCCCTCTTTGATACCATTCCCGCTTTCTCTCTTTAATCTGCTGACCGCTTCACCGACCGACTTAAAATGGCGCAGCAGTTTGTGCAGACCAAAATCAAAGGAGACAAAGTGGTGCTGTTCATCAAGCCCACGTGCTCGTACTGCAGTATGGCCAAAGACGTTTTGTCAAAATATAAGTTCAAACCGGGACATTTGGAGTACATTGATATTAGTGGACGCAGCGACATGGGCAGCATGCAAGACTATTTCCTGGAACTTACCGGAGAACGCACGGTAAACAGAAAGCTGCTTTTCACTGTCAACAACGGAAACATTTCACTTTGAACAACTAGAAAACAAACAAAAAGTGAATAATGAAATTGTGTGTACCGTTACATCTTAGAGAACCTCATAGCAGTGACATAACAGACGATAAATGAAGGTTTCCATCTGTTTTCCAGCTTTTAATAACGTTCGTGTGAAACTAAAAGAACTTGTAGCAAAGTTAGCAATATCTGCTCGGATAAATACCTAGATGTAAACATTTCTGATTAATTTACAGGCTGTTTATTATTATTATTATTATTATTATTATCATCATCATTTATTTTGACTGCAGTTCCCCATCCGTAAATGAGGCCTTGGTCCAAAGTTCAGTCTTATGAAATTCATCAGGGAGTGTCCCAAGAGGAACTGCGCATGCATCAACATGAACACACTCACCTCACTTACTGAGACTGCGACTATTGAGTAAATGTATTAATGACGTATTAATTTGCTGATTATTTTCTCCATTAATCGACTGATTGACTGGTTTATCAAAAATCAGGAAATTCACCCAGAGCACGTGTTTTTGTCCAACCAATAGTCCAGACCTCAAAATGATTTAAAAATTAATTCAAATAATTCAAAAGGAAAATCAGCAAATCCCCACATTTGACAAGCTGGAACCAGGAAATGTTTGGCGTCTTTGCATGGAAACTGACTTAAACAATTATCTAAATAGTTACCAATTAATTTTCTGTCCATCAATTAATCGTTTCAGCTCTACATGTACTGTGGGGTAGTTTCATTTATAACAAAACATCATATTTTATAAGCTCTTCATGTTTTGTATGGAAACATTTTAATTTGTAAACAAACAAGTAACTAAAGCTGTCAAATGTACATGAGTACAGTATTTGAGTAAATGTACTTAGTTACTTTCCACCACTGGGTATATGTATGTAACAGTGTATTGCTATATTAATATACTTTGATTTAGTAAAATGCACAGAAACTATATAAACACTATGGGTCAAATAATCAGACAGGAATGTCAGTTTCTGGTCAATCCTGTGAATTCAATACCTGACAAATAAACATATGTCAGATATTGCCCAACCATATGCATGGCACAGAAAAATCAATCACTGCATTTTCACCAGTTGCGTCCCTGTGTCTCTTGTATTGATTTGAATGTAGGTCCCACGGGTGTTCATCGGTGAGGAGTGTGTCGGAGGTGGCAGTGACGTGGCGGCGCTGCATGAGAGTGGCAGACTGGAGGGCATGCTGCAGTCTATTGGAGCCCTGCAGTGACCTGCTCCAGACCTCCAGGTACAGGACACCCTCCCCTCGGGGGTAAATACGGGAGTACAATTGGCTCTAGGCCCACACTGTATCCCATCCTGATGGAAACGTACAGATGGATGACAAATTGAAGGAAACACCCGAGTGTAGAAACATAATGAATGCAGATGCTTCCCCACAGGGCCCGAGGGGTTACTGAATGGTTTGATAGGAATTAAATCAATGTTAATCATATGTAATGGCCCTCACTGTTACCAGAGCTTAACCCAAATTAACACCTATACAAGATTCTGAAACATGTCACACTGAGATCAGACTATATGATAGCAGCCTGACCCAGAAGACATGCGCCACCGGGAAATGAAAATAAGCATCGGGAGAGACGAGTGCTCGTTTTTTATCCTGCGTGGTGGAAGACAGCAGACATAGCATCGGGGACGCCTCACCATGTCCTGACAAAAAGACCATTACGCCACCCAAAGGGTCATTAATCACACCTGCGGGTGTGACTTCACACTCTGCAAACATATGTAGGCTCACTTTCCTCCATAAAACAGTGACTGCTGATTGTTGGTGTTGTCAGGTGGAACAGTGAAGTCAGTCCCCGGTACCTTAACTTAATCACCCATGTCCTAGAGGCCAACAGGCTGTGATTCAACTTGTAGTCTATCATGTCTTTTAGCCATTATCGCCTAATCTGACACAGGGGATATCATGTAGTCTGATCCTGGAATTAGACAGTATTCTCCACCAACATCATGAAGCCACCAAATAAGGGAATGTCTATTGGAAGAATGGTGCTCAGGTCTCCAATACAGTCTGAGAGACTTGGAGAATCTATGTCATGGAGCATCGAAGCTGTTCTGAGGCTTGTGTTGGCCCGACACCTTACTAAGACAGTTAATGTTGGTGTTTCTTTTAATTTGTCACCCATCTTACTGTAAAACGGGTCCATTTTCCAGAAGAAAGGGGAGGGAGAAGTGACCTTTGGGGACACACCTGAATGCACACAAACACCTGTACACCTGGCTGTGCCTGTATTTGTACAAACACAGCAGACATTCATCGAGTCTGTGGTACGTTCATTCTAAAACATGTCTTTATTTAAAGTCAGACGTCATGTTATCTACAGTCTGTACAACACTGGCCCAGTGGTGCCACGTGTGTGTGTCACTGGGTGTGGATGCAGCACTGGAGTACGGTTTGTTTTACAGTCCAGTTTTTCAACTGTTACTTACCGATTTTGTGTTTAAGGTGCTTAAAGATACCTACTGATATCACCTGGACACAAAATCTCACAGCTTTCTTGTACTATATACACAGCCCGCTGCTACACCTACACCTCTGCTAAAGTACAGTTAGTTACATACTGTTTGTTGATTATTAATGACCGATACTGATCCACTGAATAAGAACTAGCTGCAAAATGTCACTATTGATTTATCTTTTTGCTTCATTTTGTTGAAGGTTTATCTGACAAATTAAGTTATTCTGTCGTCCCGTACCCCGGTGTTTTTGTAATCATGCCCATTTTAAATAAATAGCAGTGAAACAGTGGACTGTAAAACAGTGTGAGCCAGTTGTCTCTACTCCGAATGTAAAATAAAAAGTCATAATCATGTCCACATACAGTATAGATTACAAAAATAATTGCAGCACCAATAAATCATAATCTCATTATGATTAAAAACAACCCCTCAAATAAAAAAAACAGGATAAAATAAACATTGTGTCCACCCAGAGGCATTGTGGTTTTTAGTGTACCAACCTGTGTTCATGATGAGGTTGTTTTTCCCTATATCTTTATACAGCTTCTGTACATGTAAATGCTACAAAAGGCTTTTGCCTTTTTATGTGACAGACAGAGACAGACCATTAGTATTTGTTATTGCAAATAGATAAGGAATAGTTTCAACATTATTTCATATTCACCTGCAAAGGAAATGGTGTAAAAGTCCAGCTCACAGGCTTTAAATGAAATTTACAAATACACTGATTATTGTTCTGGATTTGGTGATTTTGATACAGGTTATGTGTAGTTTAATTTGAAGATTTAATTTTAAACCATTTCTGAATGAAAGTGAGACAGCCTCGTTTGACACAGAGTACGACCAAAATGAATTCCATCTCATATTGTAATAAAATCAGTCTGCCTCTGAGACACGCACTGATGTTGCATCATAGATCGGAAAGAATCTAATAAAAGATTTGTAATTAAATTGGTCCTGCTCGTCTGCTAAACTGAGTTTCTGTCAGACTCCAGATGAAAATGATCATGACTGTGCTACCAGCAGCATTACCAGTTGCTTTTCACTCTGCTCTCGCTGTTAATGTAGGTCACCGCTGGGCTGAAATACTGATCGAGCCACAAAGAAGTTAGAGGCTCGAGTTATTTCAGCTTAAGAGATTGTTGCATGTGCACATGTTCACAGTTTTAGATCCAACAGGACACAGATGCATCGTGGGCTAAGGTTTAATTTAATACGGAGCAGTCCTGTGTCCAGCGTACAGATGATACAAAGACATCCCGAGGTGTCAAGTAGAGACGAAAACATGTCGGCACAGTTTCCTTCCTGCTTTTTCAACCTGAAGTCACATTACCCGTTACTGTTGTTTGAAACAGTCTGCACATGATTCTGGTCTGCTTTCCAACAGATGTGTGGTCATTTGATATATCGGCACTCATAATGGAGACATTTTATGTCGCTGTTCATCTTCGAAATATCTGCCAATCGAAATATAATCTTTCACAGAGCCTCTGGCCAGTGGCCAGCCAGTCATTTTATATTCATATTGGGTTTTAAGGATCAGTCATTTTGTATTGCCCATGATGGAATAGTCATTATGCAAAGGACGCACAGTCATTCTTCGGGGGGGAAGAGGCATGTCACAGTGGTTAAGGAGTCTTATGATGTTGTCCTCTGTAACAGTGTCCCTCAGAATCAGCCCTTCATACAGCAGGACAAACAGAAAAAACATCTGTTCTGTCAGTTTCTCCCCCCCCCCCCCCTGTTTTCCACAGATTTTTGGCATCCATGTGGGGTCACATGACTATGCAGCGGGACTTGCGTAGTTTGCGTCGCCGCTGCTGGTACTCGCTGAGCTCCTGCAGGTAGCCTCTGGATGGCCAGCGCAGCCTCTCCACCTGCTCTCGCTCCTCCTCTGGAACACAAACCCAAACCCAAACCCATGTCATAAATCTGATCTACTGCCCAACAACACTATGGAATGTTTTGCTGATAAAACCATTACAGCCAGATTTACTGTACTTGGCACATGCTCTCACAAATCCATACAGTAGTAACTCCTTGGATTGTTGAACACAGCAAACAAGGCTGAAATATCTGATTAGATTCTGTTTTCACCAACAAGCAACAAGAAGACCAACGGTGATCGATCATGTGCCCTCTACTTATTCTGGCCTTTGACTTCGCTTGTGCCCTTCAGTACCCGTCCAGTGACCTTAAATGATTCTTGTGTGTATGATGATAATAAAACATGCTACTGCTACTAACCGGAGCAATGTTGCTGTTAATCTTTGTAATTAGCCTGAATTTAACTGCATTTATGTGGCCTATTAAATGTGCACGACTAGAATAACTCGAGCATAAACTTGTAGTATTAAACATACTATAAGGAGGCATTATTCTGCCCACAGTCTAATGCATAAATGCTGCCATATTGTGCTATATGGCAGTATAGCATAAAATACAGAGGTTTTTGCAGGTGTCCAAGACCATGTTTGATTCTCAAAGCTCCGAAAGACATCAAAGTAGAAAGTGATAAACTCACTTTCTATCCTCCACAATTTTTAAAGTGACAATATGGTTACTGGTGTTTTAATTTTAACTCACAGCTGATTGGTGGACACCTTGATTACACCATGTATTTTACAAAAAAAAAGAACTAACCATTCACAGCACTCATCTGAGACAGGGAGCCTAACCTACATATACTGTGTGGAAAAACCAATCCTCAAAAGCCTTGAGGCACTTTAACTTAATTATTTTTAAAGTCTGAAGCCCTTTAAAAAGCTGAAATCAGCCGTTTAATTTTGCTATCTCTCTGTGCAGCTATTTTAGTTTGCATAACCATCACTTGCAAGGCTCACTTTGTCAGACATATACTACGTGTTTAGAAATTCACGCACTGACCTGAGAGCTCCAGGAAGTCAGGTTTGTGACTGAAGATCAGGTAGTTGTTGGCGATGAAGTGGAGGAGCCAGACATACAGCTGCTCTGCATTGTGGCACTGAGAATCAATTTAAACGTAGACATTATGTCAAATAACAATAGAGAATTGATGCTTTTCAACAGATTACCATGAATATCTGTTGCAGATGGAGGCCTAGGGCTACTGCAAGTTATACTATTAAGCTTGCCACAGAAAAAAAACATTGCATTGGGCAATTTTTTGGACAAACAGCTAGATTTCCTCTATACACAGCATTTGCATTTTGGTGGCTGAAGGAAGTGTCATATCATAGTGAAGTAGTAATCTGTGTACGCAGGCAATCTCCTGCAGGTCTGTTCATGTTCACAATCTCATCTCTCTTGCCCTTTTTTACCCTCGTACACTCAAAAGTCGCACTGACCTTTGCTCGGCGGAGTAGTCGAATCACGCTGATACCTGTTGATGACAGCTCTCTACTGGGCATGCTCTGGAGGTAAGCGCACACGCACACTTCGCACAGATGCTGCAGACGTTTCACCTGGTACATCTCGGCACAGACCAGCACAGCCATGGCCTGCAGCACACTGGCTGGACACACAAGCGCACACAGCACTGTCTGATATACTGTATATGCACAGAAGAAGTATTACACATACATTGTTATAACATCGTGTAGATGACATTTTATTCCAGATTTATATCAAAGGCTTAAAAACGCTCACTGAAGTTAAAAAAAAGTGCTTTTATTTGCACAGCAAATTGCACAGGGTAAAGAGCACATTGACATGGTAATATCTTACAGAGAAATGTAATGAATACTTTTATATTAACAATGAATAAAATGACCAGGTGTATGTGCCTCCCCTCATCTACAGAACATTTAGTGTCTTTCAGCTCGTTGTTTTGGTTTTACGACTTTTTTGAGTTGTTTTGATTCACACTCATTGCTCTCATCAACTGCGTTTCCAGCAGCAAGCAGCTGTTTTGAGCAAAAACCTCCAAAACCCCACGGTACACTTCCTGCCCAGCAACTAAAGAGCCAGACCTTTCCCTCAGGAGTTGGTGGAGACCAAAAACTGAGCTAAAAGAGACTAAATATTTAACTTATATTTGTCAGGTGGTCCAGAAACAGTATTGTTTAATGTCTGCTTGATGTGTACACATTTGCCAGAACAACAATTTTCTAATAGCACTTTTCTTAAATATTGTTGTGCTTTTAAAGAAAAGGGCAGAATAAACTAAATCTGTCGTTTCGAATCAAGCCCATTAAACATAATACTGACACACACCCTAATCACAAACCCAGAATACAAACCACGTATTTATATTTCTATCTTACTGTCCTATATTTAAGCCATACTGTACTCAGCACAGTCTACAGTACGTCATTTCAGATTGGGCACCAGTTTGTTGGATTTCATGAAAATCTCTTAATAAAAATCACACGATTTCTGTGAATACAACACACGTTATCAACATGTCATGGACTGAATCTTAGCTGTGTGCTTTGAATAGAGCTTCATCGAATTGAATATGACAAATAATTCCCTATTGCTTTTTTCAAGCCGTCAAATCGCATCCTTATGTCAAACGAGGGCTGTCAATCCTATTATGCAATGTCAAAATGTCAAATCGAATTGCGAACTCCTGATGTAGCTTGAGTCCTGTCATCCTTCACTCCCTCCCATAAACACTGATTCTCTGCATGCGTCTCTGACAGGCTGATGCACTGTCAGCTGAGCAGCAGCCACACAGAGGGTTTGTTCAGCTGCACAATCGCCTGAGCATATAAATGAGCAGTAACAATGTGTTCTACTACCATAGAGTATGTATGGTATACAGTATTTATCTCAAATGAAATACCCCTCCTTTGGTTTCACACCATTCGTTTTTGTCACTACTGGTGGAGTTACCTTGCTTTGACCTTGAGTGCTGAGCTCTTACATAACAGTGCAGCCTCTGGAGCTTTTTCATGGCTTTAATTTCCTGTTCCCATGACTCAACCTGAAGCTGTATTTCTGGAATCAGCTTGTTTACCCTCCTTGTACCTAAGCTGGATCTTGAGGGTTGCTTGTTGAGGTTTCTCATGATTTTTTTAATCGAAACATCTCATGGCACAAAATACGGGGATCTTCAGCTCTCAGTAGCTGGTTATTCCGAACGGATTATTCTGAACCTTTAAATTGTCTGTTCAGCATCTTCGTTATATAACAATGCTGGGAAGGAAGATGACAGCCAATGTTGTAATTAACTCTGCAATTCTGTAATGGTAAGTCACAGTTATATGGCTGTATCTAGTGATTAAGGAACGTAACACTGCTTTTTGTGCTTTCTGAATCTGTAATCATCTGTTGTTAGAAGGCTTGATTCAAGAGGGACTGCAGTTACTTGTGATGTCACCATGGATGTCATGAAAATACACACACACACACACACACACACACACACACACACACACACACACTACTACCAAAGCCTCTTAGACATGACTGCATAAGCTTGTCATTCAAAGCTGCATCAAGTAATCTTTCACCACTAGGGGGCAGAAAAACTCAAAAATAAACACAGCAAGAAGATTTCAAACAGTTGCCCACTTAAACATGTAGCAGACATAGAGCAACATGGACATAAAGGGACTCCAATGTAATGTAAAACCAATATTCACCAGCATTTTTGGTATTGTTTGTCAACTTACTCCTGGAAAAAAGTATCTGGGTCTCTTTCTAAATGTTTGACTGTGTTGAGCAGTCTTTTACCTCAACGCGAAGCCATTTTGCCGCTGCAAAAGGTAGCATACAATCGGTGTGTGTAAGCCTGAGAGCAGCCTACAGTTGTGAATGAACCGGCATTATTTGGTTTATCTGACTGAAAACCAAAATAACAAGCTAAGAGTGGCTGAGAGCTGCGGGCGGAGTGTTGATTTTCAGTGGGATCGACAGTATTAGCTAAGCTTTCACGTTACAGGGAGTCACTTCATTCAGTGTTTGGCTGATGTAACTTTAAGGCTGTAGTAACACTTGTGTTCTAATGTAATGTACTGTAGCTCATTGCCATCACCAGAGAGAATTATCAGCTCTTATTACTCTGAAAATGCAGCGCACAATGTGACAGAGAACAACAACACCACCACGTCTGGGGCCGTGAGTTGGCACCATTAAAAGCAGATGAAGCAGTGATGCCACGGGTTGATTTTGTCATCCCTAAATCTAATTTAATTTTAAGCTCGGTGCTGTTCTCCGCAAGCCTCCCGAGACTGACACTGGCAGCATGTCACAGTCACACAGATGGCTGATGGGACTTGTCATCTGTGCTTTTGTTTTGGGCTGCGTTTAGCGAGCGAGGCCTAGAGTAAAACACTACTGTACCTCTCTCGAGTGTTTTCTGAATTAGTAATGGTGCTTTTTTTCCTGTGGTTCATTAAAATAACATCAAAGGTCCATTGTCCTTCTGTAAAAGACTGTCATTTTGTTGGTCAGATCCATGGCACCTAAAGTGACTTTCATCTCAGTCACAAATCAACCAGCCGTCTATTTAAAGTTAATATCCCTTATTAAACTAGCTCTATATTTATTTACAGCAACAGCCTGAGGAAGTAGTTATAGGCAGGTGAATGAATAAAATCTGCTACAGGGTTTAATTAGTCCACAAGATACAGAGGAGAGGGACATTTTCTTACTATATATAGGCCTCCCATTGGAGATGTGCTTGCAGTTTATCTTATTGTATACTGTACAGTAGTGGTCACAGTGGTATACTTGTTGGTCTGGGTTGTGTGCAGTAAACTCACCAGGACAGCAGGAGTCAGTGTAGAGGTACTCCAGGAAAGACAGGAAGGTATCTGAGGAGACACCGTGGATGGGCACCACTCGGCTCCGGGCCTCTGCATACTTCCCACTGAACATGGCCGCCATGACGTCACAGCGTGCCACCAGCACTGCCCGGTGGGCTGGCAATACACTCCCTTTAAAACACACACACACACACACACACACACACACACACACAGACACAGACATGCAGAATTAACATCTAGGTTTAGAATTTCAGAGTAGCGTCTAGGAAAGTCCCAAAGAGCTGTGAAGTGAAATGCCTGAGAGTATAAACTCTTCATAATTAATGTGTTGAATCTTGACTGAGAGTAACAGAATACATCTTTGATCTAAAAACGATCACAAACACGTACAATGAATAATTTTCAACAATTCAAACACTCCCGATATCACTAACATGTCTCTTTTGCCTCACCTCAGAAGTTTAGAGGCCAAACCTTATTCAGTGTGGCTTGTTGGGAGTGATGATCTGTCATAAAGGGCCATTTAAATGAACAGGAAACAAATGACATGTAAAGCCTGGGCACAAGTCCTGACATAATCGCTCTCACCACACTCCATCAGCACATTAGCGTAAAAAAAAAGGAGAAATGCACAAAATATTCTTGTAGAAATTTTCTCTGCGACCTCCAAGAGTTGAACTTGCAGCTCAGAGGTGCAAGAACGAGAAAAGCTCACTGCACTTTTTATGAGATAAATATTGATTGAGGAGAGGCTTTGGGGCATTATTTCTGGATTCCTCAGTTTGATCCTTTAATAGAGAATTGGCTAAAAGCAGCTCACAGAAAAGCTTTTTGGTGAGATGGAACATGACAGGGACGGGAAGCAGTCCGTCCCTCGGACCGTTTTATCGTATTTTGTCTCCAAATGGACGACCAGGCCCGGGACTGAGATCATAATTCAATCACGGCTAATAAAAAGTGACCTTCCTCCACTGTGTGACGGTGCATGCATTTGCAAATGTATGTACGTCGAACAGATCAGTATGGACCCACCTTGCACCATGAAGATGACATCAGAGTAAAGAGGAGAATTGAAGAGGTTGACAAGAGTCTGGGGGCCGAGCTGAGCTGCCCGCGCACTCGGGGTGTCTCTGGGGCCCTACACACACACACACACACACACACACACACACACACACACACACACACACACACACACACACACACACACAAACAGAAGAGAAGAAGACAAAAGAAACAGACAGAGAGAGTTAACATTCCTCTGCTGGATGTCAGGTACTAGTTACCAGCCCAATTGCCATTCTGTGCATCTATCTCACCTCCCCTGTGCAATACAAATGGCCTCTCTGCCGGTCTTGCTTAGCGCTACCCAAACATACTTGAACTGCAATGCCAAGAACGACATGACAGAACTGTCTAACAGACTGGGAACCAGACGGTCGTCCAAACTGTCTGTTTATTAACACATTCCCGCTCATTTGAAGCATTTAAAGGATGAGTAATGCAATATATGTATATACAGTATACTGCACCGCACAGCAGGTGAAAGCAGTAGTATGAGAACGGCTGTGTCTTTTTGGAATGTCTGTGCACACATGCTTTTGTTAAGTCCGCAAATGAGTGTTGTCCAAGCATCCCATTACCATTGCGTGACCTTTCTCAGTCAACTGAAGCACAAAGAACTCCATATTCTCGCACTGCTCTGCTGCAGAGGGAGCGTTCAGCACACACAGAGGGACTTCAGTAGAGGCAGCAACAGAATCAAGTCTCTTTGATTTTGTAAATCAATGGAAGGCTTACAGAAAGCAAAATTTCAGCCGGTCTCACAGAGTGAGACGACCCGGAGGTGTTTGCAGAGGACAAGATCAAATCGTGATAGGACATTAGGGCGTCTCATCGTGTTAAAGTGGCCCAGCCGTCTCTCGGTGTGTCAGATCATCTCAACACTGCCTCAGGCAGAAGACCTAGTTCTATCCAGATGTGCTGGTAGACCATGCATGGTGCCAAAGGCTTGTCAGACACAGACATGTCATATCTTCTGATCGCTCTCTAAATGTTAAAGTCTGCTACCTATTACATGGAGCCACCTCATGGTTTCATTACAGATGTGACGTTGCAGTTTTTAACATAATGTGATTTCATGGCTGATGTCCAGTGTGGACTCCTTACAGATCTTGTGTTGTGCTTTAGCTCCTTTGGGAGCATCTCTTGTTTATTTTGTGCTAATTCCCACAGTATCTGAGGGGTGATACGGGCAGTAATTATGTAAATATGCTAATTATAGCCACATTATTACTGCGCTGTTTCTAAACAAGGTCTTGCTAATTAAGGCGCTGTTAGTTGGCAACTACAAAAAGATGTGTTTAAAAACTTCAAAGAGTAGATCTGACACATTATAGATATTTAACCTCTTTTGTTGGGAGGGCAGTTAGAGCACACACACCATAAGATATTCCAGTCTTAAATAAGATTATGTGATTTTTATGTGTTTTAGAGAAAGAGGAAAGAGGTGATTTTAAACATTAGAGACCTCACCCTGTCTCTGCCGATGAGGGATCGTATGCGCTCCATAAGCTGAGCCACAGCAAGCGAATTCTTCAGCTTCTCCTCCAGGGCCTCCTGGAGGTGGTCCCACTCCCACGCTCCTGCAAAACATCCACAAACACACTGATTCTGTGGACCCACAATAGTACAGTTCACACAAACACACAGACAAACTCTTTTCTAGCTGGCACTGTGCTCTGACCACCCACGTACCTTACACCGAACACCCAGGACCTGTTTTTGACAAAGTTGGCTTGTTCTAAAATTTGCCTGCTTATATAAACCAAGGTGCTTATTGTTGAGACACCCAGTCCAGATTCCACAAATGTCAGAAACAGTGACCCAAAGGCCTTTGCAAAACACACCAGTGGCCCTAATAAATCTGCCTCCAAGTCAGTTAGTAATAGTTTTTATTATTATTATTTATTTTACTTTCATTTAATTGAGATCTTTTTTTTTATATATAGTTCAATCTTTTTCCAGTTGGTTGCTGGCTAAAAATGCCATTCCATACAAATCAAAAATATCAAATTTAAACAAATACAGTAGATATTTAAAACTTTAATCCATATTTTCACAATTTAAATCACATGTATCATCACATGTGTAATTAAATAGTTTGACTTGGAGAGTCTGCATTTTAGTTGATGGGAACTAAAAAGTTTCACTGGCTAAAGCTGAAAAACACAGTTAACTACTGTGTTTAAACAAGAGTCAGCCTGTGAGGCTGTATTTAGGGACAACAGTGCTTTGAGCCAAAAAGGTAATGTCAGCATGCTAACATGCTCACAATGACAATGCTAACATACTGATGTATAGCAGGTGTAATATTTACCATGTTTACCATCTTTGTTTAGCGTGTCAGCATGCTAACATTTGCTAATTAGCACCAAACACAAAGTAGAGCTGAGGCAGGTGAGAACATTAGTTTGGTCATAAACCAAAGTGAAATTTTGACCTTATGATGCATAATGGTGACAAAGTAAGTCAGGAGGATTCATCCTCTGGGGACCATGAATGTCATAACAATCCATCCAATAGTTGTCAAGATATTTCACTCTGGGCCAAAGTGGGCAACCAACAGACCAACATTGCCATAGAGCCACGCTGCTAGCATGGCTTAAAATCATTGCTATACAGTAAATAAACAGGGGAATAGAAATTTAGGTCGTGACATACAGTATGTTGCCATCAAAAAGGATGTGAAAGACTCAGTAACTATCAGCAATGATATATAAAGATAAACTTGTGACACAAGAGAACAACTCTTCACCCTGCTTTATCAATTGGAAAACATCTATGCCGCATTTATTGACCTCAGTGGTATACTCCTTTATAAAGCCTGCACTGTCACACCTTGTCAAGTCTCGGTTTTATTTTAAAGGACTATTCACTGCTCACTACGTTATGTTTGACTTCCCGTCTTTCTTCTTTTCCCGCCAGTTTTGATTGGGTTCACCTGTGTTCCATTACTCACCTGTTCCTCATCAGCCTGTTTGTATATATAGCTCGGTCCTTCCTTTGTCTAGTTGCCAGATTGTCTTTGTACTCACCAGTCAAGCTTTCTCGCATTACCGCCATGTCTAGCCTTGTATCGTTTTTGACCATTGCCTGTTTTTTGGACTATTGCCTCTGCCTGCCCCACGTCTGCTTGGAACTCCTGCCTGTATCGTTGGGAACCCTGTTTGGGAACTTTGGACCTGTTTTTGCCTACTCCTTGTCTGTACCTTTGCTTGGATCTCAGGTTGTATTCAACCAACCAGTGTTTTCAAAGTTAAAAACCTTAACTGGGAACTTTGACGTTGTTTTCTGTGTGATATTGCACTTGGGTCTCTGTCTGGTTCATTACATGCACAGCCCTGCAGCTTGATTGGGGTGGCGCACTCTGTCACACTGGGACATAAACAGACTGTCGAGGGAAGAAGGGACCTGGACTGGGCAGGATTTATCTCATCATTAGTTCATAATGACGGTATTTGGGCTGATAGAGGGATTACCTCAACACACAGTGCCGGATAATAACACAGCGCGGCGCAGGCACCTCACAGGCAGTGTGAGAGATTAGCTCAGGAGCTGTGCTGCTGACATATAATGCAGCCAGACAGCAAAAAACCAGAAGTGGATACACAGGTAGATGTTTTCATATGTGGGATGGAAAGGAACTGGATAAAATAGAATATACAGTATATGCAACAGCTGCAAAATGCTTAAATCATTTCTACACAACCTCACAAATAAGTTTCTTCTCAACCACATACACAAATGCTGAGATAGGATACTTTCGGAACAATTTGTACATATCAACATTAACTTCCAGGAGGTTTTCCTTAACCTTTTCCTGACTCCCTTAACCTAATTTAAACCAAACAAACCCTAACAAGAACATAAGTCAGTGTAGTTTGTGCAAAATTTAGTTCCAAGGAAACTAAATTACAACAATTTTCCCCCAGTGAGACAAGTCGTCCCAAAAACAACTGGTCTGTACTCTTTGACCCCAAATAAGGCCAGGATGACCACAAAACAAACACACACAATGTGTCGTACACATGTAATGCATGTGCTAAACATGCACACACACACACAATAGCAACCGAGTGACAAACTCAATAATTCAGCAGCACACTACACAAGGAGACAGAGTCTCACAGTGTTAACGTCACACAAGCAAAGTCACGGCCTCTGTGACTGTCCACACACACTCAAGTGACGACAACCCAGAGTGTGGAATAATACCACGAGTGTGACGCTGCGTGTTTGTGGAGACATGATATTGTTAATGGAAATTTGTTCTGCTGAGCCAATAAAATGAGCTACAACTGACAAATGAGTGGAACTGAACTGTAAGCAGGAGATGTCTGTCCCATCTCTAGGAAAGTAAAGTACAGCTTGATTTACTGCAAATGAACACTGGCTCACTGTGCTCTGAATGTTTCGTGGGCAAAGGAGGCACACATTCACATCTGATTAGCCAATATAAGAAAATACAAGAAATACACACACTGTAAGTGAGGTCAGCTGCTTTAAACTTAGAATCAGACCCACCGTGCTGAAGGTTAATATTCATTCAGTCATTTTTCACACAAGGCTTAACACTACCTCCCTGCAGTGTTTTATGGAAACGTGACATTCGTATTGTGCTCAGGCACATACACACATATTCCTCTTTCTGCTATTTGCTCCAAGCCCCCCCCCCACACACACATTAACAGTATGCTCTAGCGCCCAGCTCTCCCACCACCCAAACACCCTCTCACCATCACGTTATCTCACAGATATGCAAGCAGCACCTTAAACACTCCGCCCCCTCTCTCACCCTCACGTCCCTCCACCTTCGTTTTTCACCCTACTCACAATTTTCCACTCCTTACTTTCCCATATTCCTCCTCTTACTCAAAAAAAAACCATCCACACAAGGATTTGTATATATATGTGTGTGTGTGTGTGTGTGTGTGTGTGTGTGTGTGTGTGTGTGAAAATACACACTGCACCCTCCGTCTTTCAACTGCTGGCTTTCTTATTCTTATTCATACAGTCACTCACAGAGACTCAGTCTAACCTCATAATCTTCTTCCCTTCTCTGCTCACCCTTCACCAGCACGCATTCACACTCGGCTTATGAGTTTGTGCGTCTCTGCCTCTATGCGAGTGTGTGCGCACATGCGTGTTCATGCTGACCGTCAGCACTGCTCACATACATGTTAAGAGGCAGCTGTGTATCAGATGTTCAATCAGTGCAGCTTTTTGCCGTAAGGACTCCTGCGCGACATGTGATGAAGTGCTTTCATGCACAGGAGCTGCGATCCGGCACGCAGCAAGCACAGCACTGCAGCCTCTGAGCCGCAGACTGAGGAGATTTTCATTACAGCACTGAAGTCGAGGAGAATATCACATGGCTGTTTAACTAGGCTTCATACACGACTGGAGAGCGTTTTGCATCTGCAAATGTTTTGATTGCATGTTTTATGCCCAAGTGCGCCTGTATCCTTGTTATGTGAAGTTAATATAAGATACTGTTAATTCTACATGACAGTTTCATCACAGAGTTCATCATTTGGTGATGTAAATATGGGTCCACTTACAGGCTACAGATTCAATGAAGTAATCCCATTAGCCATCAAAATGATGGAAGTTCAATTTCTGCAAAGACATCGCTGGGTGTACCAATCCATGTGTCCATAATGTTTAATAGAATTGAGCTGGGCGGAGATAAAAGGAAACATGAGTGGCCTGAGGCATCTAAGTACAAATATGGGTTAGGAAAGCAGTGTGAGATTACAGTATTACAGGATGAATGATCAGGTCCCAGATTAAAATACTACAGTTGCTTACTATCAAGCACCATCACTTTGACTGATTTCTGTTCCTCGCCATAATGGAACATTGGACAAGATCCAGTAGCAGGCAAACTGCCTTCTGCTGCCAGGGGACATTAATCATCACATCTAAATTATTGGGGGAAAGAGTAACTGCTTTTGGGGAATGGAGTTCCCATGCTGTGAATGTCAGTCCAGCTCTGTTGGCTGTATTTAAACTCCAGTCGTAATGTGCAGAACGTGTCTAATATGGCAACAACAAACTGGAAGCATCAAGGCTGAAACACCAGCCTTGGCATTGGTAATACGCTAAAAAACAGGTTATTTAAGGATGAATGCAATTCAATACATTGAGCGGTTTGTAGCACTTAGTAGCAGGAGATAGCTGGGGGGGGTTTTGAAGTGTGATGCACATCATTTCCGAGAAATCATGTAGTGTGATGGGAGTAAACTGAGTGAGCCATCCTTGCTGAGTCCAGATTTCTCTGGACAAAGTGCATGTTGGCCGCTGTTTTGGAGACAGTTTTGTATTCTGATCTCCTCTTTCTATTTGGCACATCCCGCGCAACTGATCCTGATGCCAGAATGTCAGTTTGGGCAACATCTAGTGGGGATGGGATGTTCTTCTGTGTTGTTGTGATTTAGGCTGGTGCAACTTTTAATACAGAAATAATTTGGCAGTGTTCATTTCTGATTAAGTCACCCCATTGTCATATTTTAGGCTTTTAGTTGTATACTTTGGTGTGCAGTGGATTATTTTTACATCAGTGCGTTCTTCTTGAAAATGACCACAATGACCAAAAATATGAGTCTAATCTATCAATAGATATATTTAGAGTTGAAACTATAGAAGGTAGATGAATTGATTAGTTGATCAAAAAACAAAAGCAACATTTTTGATAATCAAGCAATTGTTAAAGTCATCTTAAGCCATACTAGCTGCATGGCTCTGGGGATGGCAGTGTGGGTTGGTGCACCACTTCGGTCCAGAATGAAACAACATTTATTGGATGGATTGCCAAGAAATTTTGTACAGACATCCATGGTCCCCAGAGGATGAATCCTAAAGACTTCGGTGATCCCCTGACTTTTCTTCCAGCATCACCAGCAAGTTGACATTTGTAGTTCCGAGTGAAATATCTTGAGCTATTGGATGGATCGCCATGAAATTTGGTACACACATTCATGCCCCCATTGTGAGCATGTTAGCATACTGACGTTAGCATTTAGCTCAAAGCACCACTGTGCCTAAATACAGCCTCACAGAGCTGCTAGCATGGCTGTAGACGTCGTTGAAGCAAATATGCCAAAGATTCAGCGGTTCCAGCTTCTTAAACATGAGGATTTGCTGATTTTCTTTGTATTCTATGAGAACAAATGTAATATCTTTGGGTTTTGGACCGTTGATCGGAAAAAACAAGCAATTTGTTATTCATGTGGGCTTTGGGAAATTGTGATTTGGGGAATTGTGTGGTATTTTTGCTTGTGTGGTATTTTCTGACCAAACAATTAATCAATGAATCGAGAGAATAATCAGCATATTCAGTGTTCATATTCATGTAACTTCTCATAGTACCAGCAGAAAGTTCTACATAATGCTAGCATCTCGCAAGCAGTGGGGTGTTAAAAAGGTTAAACGGAAATAACAGAATTTTTTGCAAAAACAGTAGATTGAACAGATTTATCTGAGTTAGACTGGTGGTTTTTACCTCTGTAAATGAACATGAGAGTCTCCCACAAGCACATACACAGGAGAGGGTCCTTCACCACCAGACGAGAGAGACGTCCTGTCAGGTGCCCTTCTGATCGCGGCATGTCATCGATAATCCCCCCGTCCCAGGTGGAGAGCAGTGAATGGGGGCCTCCATCCCGCTCTCTGCAAGCACACCGCGACTGGGGACGTTCCCTGTCCAACCAGAGACGAAATTCAGCACAACATCCTTCGCAGTTACACTGAAGAGGAGTTTGCAGACACCGCTGAGCTTCTGCTGGCTACGGGCTCAGGTGGTGAAATAGCTTGTTAAGCTCCATCCTGTGAACAAGCTAATATCTCTCCTACCTGGTCTTGGGCCCCAGGAGCAGCTGTCTGAAGTAGGGGCTGACAGCACACAGCACGGCCGCGTGCGCCCACCCCAGTTCTTTCCCAGAGTCCCCGGCGTAGAAAGCCACATCGGCGAACTGCACGCCACGCTCCAACAACCACTGCATGTCCTGGGAGAAGCTGGACTCCTCTACTCGGATAGGGGGAAGACGTGCTGAACGGAGGGAGGAAGAGGGAGCAAGGAGGGTGAAAAAGGAGAGAGAGAGGAAGATAGGAAGGATGAGTCGTGTTAATGAACAATCCCTGCTGAAATTCAGCTTGCCTGTATTTTCAAAAAAGAAAAAGGGAAAATCCACCAAATTTGTTACGTTTAAAGCACCCCAGGAGTGTTGTAATTTAAACTTTTGGTGTACTCGTTTTTCCTCAATCTACCTTATTTAAGTCTACTAGTGATTTCCCCCTTTTTTCTTACAATGAGTTTTGACAACTCAGAGAGAAATGGGGCGTATACGGGTATGTGGAGTGACAGCAAGAGTGACGTGAGGTCTTTTAGTCAAGAAAGAGAGAGCTGTTGCTCAAGTTAGAAAAAACGCTTCCAGATATGTTTGTCTTTGCACTAATGACAGACCTGCAAAGATACAAGCCAAGGATTTGTCCCTGTACGTCCAAAAAGCTTATTTTAAATAAGGTTAATGTTTAAGGAAGATGCAGAAAAAACCTGAACAGACAGTAGTCACAGATGAATGATTTGCAGTGAAGTGTAACAGTGAAAACAGTGAAAGAAAAATGCTGCAATAAAAAAAAAAAAGAACAGAATTGGGATGTCTGGAGCAAGGGGAAGAAATATTTCATGGAGGAAAAAAAAGTGCTTGGTGATGCATGTATTCATGAATTCAGATTAATAAAAGTGACAAAGCACCGAGCAAGAAAGTAAAGGAAGTGGGGGGAGGGGGCTTCACAAATCATTGTCCTATTATATTCCTATTCATGCTCAATACACGCTGCACCTCTGCGGACCTCATCTCCTTTTTTATGGCAGCTCAGGTTTGGCTGCGAAAAAAAAAATGATGCCGTTCCTGAATCAGTGCACGTCATATTTAATGCAAGCTACACCATAAGTAGAGTTAAGTAGTGTTGGACAGGCACCAATAAATCCGCCAGGCACTTGCTTGCCTTTTTTGGCTGGACTTAAAAAAGGTGTCAGTCATTGCATCAGATTTAGACACGCACAGCAGCAAAGTGGTCAGATCAATATTTAACACTAACAGCGTCGTTTGTGTTAAATATTTTCAGGTGTTTTTCTTGTAAAAATTAACTGTGAGTGGAAAAACACTGAAATGGCAGGAGTAGTAGCAGTAGTAGGAGTGTAGCTGTGAATTCAGAATACAACGCTGGACTCTCCATTTTTAAAATAGTTGATTCTGCTGCATCTAATTGTGGTGTGGGAGTCGTGCTTCTAGCCAAATTAATTTTAATTATGTCATTTTAAATACAACACACAGAAAGCTTTTAGTTTGTGGCAACCTCCGGCAGATTTAATCAGACTGTCTTTTAGCCAATTAGGAGAAAGAGTGCCACAGTCTAAAAAAAGTAGAACATTAAGACAAAGGGAAAAGCAACAGGAATGAAACCGTCAAGCACTCCAGCTTGGCTTGCTTCTCTTAAGATTTGCTACAGTAATCAAACGTCCTGTGTCTCTGCTGCTCGCCGTGTATGAACGTTTGTGGTTCTGTGAGCTTTAGCCTCTTTTGATCATGATCAGCACGGTCATTTATCTCCTCTCATAATTAGCTTTTTGATGTTTGCGGAAATCGGATTGGCTTAAAGTCAGTTTGATTAAGTCTGCAGTATATCTACAGTCGGCCACGAGCTAAAAACTTTCGACATGAGTTCAGGAAGCTGTTTTGAAGCTTAATTAAAATGTTTCAAACTAAATCAGAGCTTCAACAATTAGTCGATGATTAACTGGCAACTTTTTGATTATCGGTTGACCGCTTTAGTTATTTTCCAGGCAAGAAATGCCAAACATTCTCTGGTTCCAGCTCCTTAAAGAGAAAAGATTTGTGAGAATTTGTCAGTTCTCTTTGTGTTATGGTAAACTGATCATCCTTGAGTTCTGAAATGTCAACAGACAGAACAAACTATTTGCAAACGTCACACTTGGGTTCTGGAAAATTGTGATGAAACTAAAATATTTCAAAACTGAGATATAAATATTCACTTTTAGTAAAATGCATAGCAAAAAAGAACTGCATTAGCGGTGTTACTGGCTGCACAAGTGAGTTTATAGTGTTCAGGTACCTTAATTCCTAAACTGATTAAGAACATTTGGTTGAAGATAAGGTTAATGAGTAATCCTCTCCTGTCCCACAACTACAATCACTGAGCTGCCTCAGAACAAGGCACTAAACACTCAGTTGTTGCTCTAAAATTGATTCAAACGTCATTGAATAAAAGTGGTCTACCTAGCTCTTTGTCTCCCTTCTTATTGCCAGTTTGGAACAGAGAATATTGATCTGGTTAAACCTTTGTGCTCAGCTCTTTTTATGGCGATGTAAGCTGTAAGAAGAAACAATCCAGTCACGCCAACCGAATGCTCTCAATACACCATAAAAAGAGCTATTTAAAAATAAAACATACATTATATATAAAGTATGTTTTATTTTATAAAAAAAAAAAATATATATATATTCACATAATAACGTGAAAATTGCCAATAAATGTCATTTAATTAGTTGAAAGGTTGAAACTGACAAGACACAAATAAATGCCACTTAAAATGAAAGTTGAGTTTTTAGATACCATAGTATTCCTCTGACCTGGTTGTTCTAAATGAGGGGGGCGAAGCTCGTTCACTTTATTTCCTCGCCTCTTCTCTGGCCTCTCTTTGGCTTTGTGTTTCAGACACTGAATCATGAAGTACTCCAGCTGAACAATACAGAAATACACACGTTAGTTCAAACGCAAGGGCACAAAAATAGTGATGTTGCATCATCAAATCTTTTGCTTTGGAAAACAACTTCCTGAGAAGACCAACGTAGCAACGCGTCCTCGTCTCCTCTGCTAAGTGCTGAATTTATCTTAGAGCTTCATCTGAGCATAAAAAAAACACACGTGCAATGTTTTTTTCTGAAAATAGGAAATGCTGATTTTATCGGGATGCTGGGACAAAAAGAAACTCACTCAGCACACCATTGATCATATAACCTTTCATCAAAATGCAGCAAAAAGTTACATTTAGTGCTTATTCAACCACAGCAGCTGACAAAATGTGCCCAGTAAATAGTCTGACGTCACATCTGATCCCATTGTGGCCCTTCAATTCTTATTCCCACCATTTCAATTCCTGCGTGACGTGACCACTAACTTACCACGCTGCCGAAGTAGCGACCCACAAAGACGTGATTGAGGGAGGGCAACTCCAGGTAGGTGGCCCCCAGGTCCCGGGACAGCTGCAGACCTTCACTGTGAGGCACACAGCTGCTCCAGTCAGACGCACACAGTGGGCACGTACAGGGAGGGCCTTCATCTGAACGCCGAGAGGAGAATTTAATTCTAGTATGAGATCGTTCAAACTGTATAAATAACTGAATCTAATACATAGTTTATGAGGGCATATGAGAAGCAATACATGAGTCACTGATATAACATTATGCTTTTAAGGATGCATGAACCTAGTTTGAATTGAACAGCCGCTGCTGGTAATGCTTGTCTCGTGTTTCACCGAATGAGCTGCACTGGGCCTTCAAGCACAACACTTTGATCCTTAAAGTTAATGTCCATACAGACATTCATCAAAACATATTTTGAAGACAGAAGTCAGACAAAGAAAATCTGCACACACAGCTCTCAATAGATTTTACAGAGAAACGTTTCAGTTTAACAAAGACCTTTATGAGGCTTTGTCAAGTTAACGCCACAGAGCAGAACAGTCATAAACACACCCATCACTCCGGTGGTTGTGATCTGCACGATCAAGAGTCAATCTATACCCAGACTGGACCAATCAGAACAAAGCTGGGTAACAATGTTTGACACTCTCTACGGGGGACAAAGTATGCCAATGATGACAATAAAAAAAAGGCTAAATGTAGGCCTATAAAAAAATATACAAGAACATGTTCTGTAAAATACCATACGTGACACTCAAAACATATTTTGTAAATGTGTTTCCATGCTTGTTAAAAGTTCCTTATAGACTGGACAAAAAAAAAAGGGCATAAAACACAAACTAAAAGGTACTTTGTGTGATGAGCAGAACACACAACATTTCACAAACCAAATTAAAAATAGAAAACGTGTCGCAAAACAGAACATAAAAACCATATGCACAGCCACATGTGCTTTCATGGTGTGGACTTGCCCTATGTCCTAAATTCCTCTTGTCTCAAAGTGACTATGTACGCAGCCAATAAGGGTTTTAAAAGGAAGATGGGTGCATGTATGTTTTCCATTTAGTGAAATTGTTGTTTTCTGTTTTGTTGAGTTTTGCGGTGCTGGTTCCTGAAATGTCATCAGGTCTTCTTTAATTTAATACGGATGTGTTTTGCACTTCCAGGCCACCGTTTTTACATCCTGACTAAGTCCAAAGAAAAAACAAAGAATTCTCTGCCAACAACAGAAAAGACAGATCATCTAAACACATAAAATCTGGAACGCCAAGTGCACTAGGACCAGCCATACTGTGGCATGTGTGCATGGGGACCCAAAGAGACAGAATCAGACAGAAAATTTGGAGGGATTAGCTTGAAGGAGAAAAAAAGAGTGCACAAAGGAGGAGAGAAAGAGAGAATGAGCGGGACATGCAGCTAAGTGCTGAGGCATTTGATAAATCATACTGCTAATAACCTACGGGCATGACACAGAGACGCAGCTAGACAGAGAGTGTGTATGTGTGTGTGTGTGAGCGTCTGACAGGCGGTGACTTGGCATAACAGCGGTATGTTTACGTGCGTGCCCTTGGATAAATCTGTCTGTGCTCATGTGCTCAGCGCTGGTTTAATGGCAGCATTAATGTACATCCGTACGCCAGCGCTCTCTGCCACAGCTGTGCCTTAGGTGGTCTTTAAGTCGAGCATCAGGGGGATAGCATGAAAATACTCACAGCAGCCGCAAACAAAAACACAAACAAAGGCTCTGGTCCACAGGTACACTCTCTCTCTCTCTCTCTCTCTCTCTCTCTCGCTCTCTCTCGCTCTCTCTCGCTCTCTCTCGCTCTCTCTCTCTCTCTCTCTCTCTCTCTCTCTCGCTCTCTGGCAAAGACTTGACTCACACTGTGATCATTCTGCAGCGGAGCTCTGACAGGATCTCAAAGTATGTCGAGGAGACAAGCTAAAAATACAACCTGGTGCATTTGAAGAGCTTGTTTACAGCATCTGGATTTGACAAGGGTCAGTGTGTGTGTGCAAAAACACATGCAGACTCGCTGAGGTACCAGTATACGTGTAGGTCTATGTTAACTGCTGATGTGTTTAGCAGCCTCCAGTAAGGCAACACCCAAGTGCTCTAGTCCTACTTAACGGACAAACAACTCTTGTGGTGCACTGAGAGTGTATATTTAAGTGCTGTGTAAGCTCTTGTCTGCTTGCAAGGCTTCTAATGGCCAAACAATATAAACTTAATGTCTTGCTTTGGTGTGTTTCCTGCAGGGAAGCATGTGAGCTGACAGCCCGAAGGCAGCCAAGAGGAGATTTAATCACGGGCATCCTTCTTATTGCTGGGAGGACACACTAGAGGACACAAGGCTCAGACGGTGTTCTCACTGGCCCAACATGATATTGTCCGGAAATCAAACTCAACAACCGAGGCAACAGTGAATTACCCCTAAAATACCAGGATATCAAGTACGATGGCTGAGAGATTAAACTGTTTGTACTTGCTGGCTCTCAAACACCATTGTTCACGCACAACAATGACAAGCTACGAGAGGAACCATCAGTTGTCAAGGCAGTGTTGGCAAAACTAAACTCACTCTGGCTCCAACAAAGACCCAGAACACAAGCATCCTCACCGTTCAGCCGCGCTCCAACAGCGACCAGGATGACAGGCACACCCCAGTGCCTCAGGAGCGGGCGGAGTCTCGGGGCGTAGCCGTTCCTGACCTGCTGGAAGGCCAGCTTGTCAGTGACTGAATATTTGATGACCAGGATGTCCGCCTGCTCCAGAACTTTCCGTACGCTGGCCCAATCGCTGTCCAGCAAGTCCTGGAAAGTCAAGAAAAGAAAAGGAAAGGAAAACAAGTATAAATAAGAGGAGGACAGACACGTGAGACACGCAATACACAGAATTTCCTGCATACCCAACATGTACCATGAATCTTGCCTCAGATAACCCTTCCCCTCTGAGTCTCCCTAGTATAAATGCCTCAGTGTGGCTCTTGGGACTTTACCCCCAAGGACCTGTGTGAAGCTAGCTGCTCGCTCTAAACCAACCTAACTCAACTCATTAGGCAGGGGGGAAAAACACTTCAGAAAGCTGTGAGCAATTTGAATTAAAAAAAGGACAAAGAGTCATAGAATTAGACTGGCAGACTTTCCTCAGCACCAACCCTGACAGGCTTAGACAGCCCTATAATAGGACGCATACAGGGCTGCTACAAAATCACAACAGTGCTTTCATTTCAAATTCATATGCTATTAAGAACAAAAGTTCTTTCATCAGTTTTTTTTTTTTTTTCATTTTTGTGCAGCGCATGTTAAAATAGCGTCCTCCTAAGAATAGAGACAGTTTTACAAAGCCTGCAATCAGCTCTGGAAGGCAAGTGGCCTTGGAATTTGAAATGTTGTGCGTCTTCTGAGAAACAAGCAGAGTGAAAAGTTAACAGCATATATCAGTGAAGTGACGCACACTCTTTAACAATGACAATGCTCTGGCAAAATTACACCACTTTTTTTGTGCCATATGTTACCATCTTGGCCCGTCCTAACCTCCCTCTGCAAATCAAGTCTGATTTGGTATCACACAAGATGGTGTAGGAGGAAAGAGTCAAAGCAACACCTAAAAATGACTCTTATAAGGCTCCCTTTTAATATGCAAATTGGAGATGGACACGTGAATGAGCAAAACACGTCAAAGCAAAGATTCACACTGCATCAACCCATGCAAGTCTCTGTTTTTCCTCATTCTGTTCGGCACCCAAACAAACCACCAGTCTCTTACCCAGCTGGGGCAATCCCGAACCACTACGGTGACATCTCCAAACACACGTGAGGTGTACTCCATGAAGGCCGGGTTGTGCAGGCTGCTCTCTAAGTCGCAGGGTCCCACCAGCGCTCCGTGACCCAGGTAGCTCCACAGCAGGCCTCCCTGCAGCTGCCCCTGGCCCATGATCTCCTCCCCGGGCCCGACTCCTCCGGGGCACTCGCTGCCCAGGGCCACAATGTGGATGGACCTGTAAGGCAGACAACTCGTGGTTTAAAGTGACTCAAGCAGATGGTGATCCAGAGGTACTGAGGGAAAGGAGGCACCTGTCTTTTGTTTTGGTCCTTATTATTCATGTCTATCACGGAGACAGTGCATCACCGTTATGTCACTGAAAATTACTGGGAAGAAGCTTGCCAAGGCCTTTTTACACCTGAGAGGGTATTACGGTTCAATAAATCAGAGAAATATTTTCGGTGCTGTAGGCTATTTATATTTATCAAGCATACTAACAAAAAATAAAATAAAGCATGCAACCATACCAGGAACCCCCTTCTCCTCGCATCCCTTAATGAGTTGCAGCTTCAGAACAACTTACATTGTGATCACCGCGGTTTGGTTCCGCTGCTCTACGCTATGGAGCCCGTTTCCCTCACGGTGCGTTTCCACGCCAGTCTGCAGTCGGCTTTTCCGCAACGAGCCGCGGCTCCGCTCCGTCGTTAATCCCTCTCATCGGCGGCTGCCCCCCCCGGGAGCCCGGCTGCTGGGGAGTTTCGCAGTCACTCGCATTTCCCCCAGTCTCCTTATTCATTCACAAAAGCGGAGCCCGATACCGTCCCGAACCGACCGCAGAGGCGCACCGGACAGCCCAGCAGAGCAGCAGCAGAGTGTGTGTGAGCAGCAGCGCCCATGGGCAGCCAATGCGCTAACAGACAAACAAGTTGTCAGTCGGTAGGAAACACAATTAACGACGAGGAGAGGGCAACCTCGCGCCTCCCCGGTGTCCAGACCGTATGAATGACGTCGGCGGGTAAAAGAAAGTCTCACTGCTCACTGGCAAAGAACAACTGGAGAGAGAGAGAGAGAGAGAGAGAGAGAGAGAGAGAGAGAGCAGCGGCTGAATAGACAGTGGTCGCGCCTGACTCAGCAACACGCACGCGGGCATACACACGTAGAAGCAGCGCGCGCCAGCAGACTCCGGCATCCTTCACTAACAGGACCACGCTGTTGACGTGCAGGAGGCGACAGCGTTGTTCTGTTCACTTAAACGCAGTTTTACACGTTGTTGTCCCTTCTTTCAAAGCTGGCCGTTTCACATCCAGACAGTTCAAGAACACGCGCTTTATCCTCTGGCGAATGCAATATAAGGCACACGTGTGCCAATAACTTCCATTCTCTTGTCCCTGACTCACAAAGGCGGACCCTGAACGCCACCACATGAATAGACATGAAAGGAATGGCCAAGAGGTACGACCATGGGGTGCAATGTTAATGATAGTGATAATAATAATGACAGCCATAATGAGCAAGTGTTAGGAGACTATTTGCTGATATAGCAAGAAAATATAAAATACTTTAACTGGCTTTGGTGTGTGTGTGTGGGGGGGGGGAGTCTGTGGGAGTCAGTGGTAGATTAAAGGTGATAAGTGGATAATGAGATCTGGTAGTCCCTCTTGGACAAACTCCAGGGCTTCCAGAGCTTTTCAGAGGAAGAATAGCTCAAGCCTTAAAGGTTTAATCAGAGCTTCTTGTGTCATTCACAACCACGATGAATAATGCAAGACATAAACCTAACAGTGAGTGTTTAGACCTTGGGTTTGAATGCCCTGCAACACTGTAATTCCATGCTGCTTACACGCTTTGCAATACTCTCCCTCTGGAATACGATGCACTTGCCCTGCTAAACAGTTTCCCCAGACAGTCTGCTCTTTATCTTGACAGCCTCCACTTGACCTATTGCAAATGTCCACCTGCACATAATGGCCGTGAATCAAGAGTCTCAATTTCACTACGCAATCATATTTTAATATTGAATGTGTAGTAACTTTGCACAAGTTACAGCCCCCTCGTTCCATGTAACCCATGGCCCTGTGCATTTCTTGATTGTATTCGAAGCGTCACACAGGCCAAGGCTTCCGACTGTGTTGAGTTTGCTGTAGGCCAGCTACAGAGACCAATATCATTCATGCACAGAGGAACATCATACCCCATAGCCTTTGTGTTCTCAGTCCAACCATGGCATTTGCAGTTCTAGGGCCATGTACTGTTAGCCTACACTATGGGCACAGAAACAGAGAAATAATCTGAATGTGACAGGCTGTCTTGACTCTTTACATCAAATGGTTAACAAATGATATAACCAAATTATTTTGGATTTTTTTCAGGGTGGCTATGCAATAAATTATCATTCAACTTTTTCTTTTCCACAGAAGCCACATTATCAACCTCACCTTTGTATATTTTAACAATAATTATATAAAATGTATGACTCATACTGGACTTAAGACTTCACATTTATAACAGAAAGCCTGTGTTACGAACTGGAGGTGTGGAGTTTGAAAGACGTGGGTGTTTTCCAGGCAGGGAGGGTCTAACAGAAGATGCCATCAAGATGTGTTATGGGAATTGTTGGAGCCAGTGTTTTTGGATCTTGACCCATTCTGACTAAAACTAAAAGATATCTCGGCTGCTGCTTCCCCAATTTCTTTTTTCAACCTGTTTTTCAACCAAGTCCCCCAATTTTATGGAAGTGCAGTGCTAAATTGCTATGAGTAATCCTTTAAGTACGACAGTGCCACATCAAAGTCATAACATAGCAAAATGTAGCTAACAAAGTCAGATTTAGCGATCCTGGTGACATCATGAATATTAAAGGAATAGTTTGATATTTTGGGAAATGCACTGATTCGCTTCCTTGCCGATAGTTAGATGAGAAGATGGAATGTTGAATGTTCAAAACAAAACCCTGAATTTCTACACAGAATATGCAGCAGGAGGCCCATGAGGGGCAGGACTGGGGAGCAGCGCCTTCCAGCCAGCCACAGCACCTGTCTGAAGCTGCTGTCAACACACCTTTTAACAACCTCAGGGATTTGCTCGGTGTCCTCAGCAAGGTTTAATTTTTTTCACAGTCGCTGGAGGACACAGGCACAGGCTGCATAGAGGAATAGAGGATCCTATGCAGCCTGTGCCCTGATATTCATGCTTTCTGATGTCATCTGAGGGAATAAACATATGGATATTACAAAAAGTGGCCAGTATTTTGGTATGCTCTTTATATTTTACAGTAACGATTTTCCACTTTAGGACATTATCGATCAGCATAAACCTTTTATCTTATTGATTCATTCACTGTATGCATAATACATGAGAAACATTGAAATGCAACAGAGATATACCAGTGTGGGCACGCTTTTAGCTACATCGTGCCACTGCCCAATTTGAGAACAGAGAACCAGAAATCAAAATTCATCCATTGAAAAAAGTTTATTCAGTGAACTACGTGATGGTTTTGAGATGCACGTGTCCACGTAACACGGCAATATGTGACCTTAATTTTTAGTACAACATTTTAATATTATGTTAACAACTATCAAGCCACAAATTAAGCAATATAAAATTCTAAATTCTCCCAAACTCATTAAAAACAAGACCCATTTTTAAGGCCACGCGAACCCTACTGATTTACTTGAGATAGAGCACGAACTCCATGTCATTAAACGTCTGACATCCTCTCTATACAGTCATCATGCAATCATTTAGAGATCAGGGGAGACAAGAAGAGACTACAGAGTGCCATCGTCATCCAGCTGTGTTTACTATCAAGATGTTTTCTTCTCTGCTGCCTCGGCTTTGGCCCTTTCCACCTTGCCCTGCTCTCCCTGGTAGTAGTCTGACTCGATCCAGCATGTGTCCTCAGAGAGCCTGACATAGACATCCCCGTTGGTCTCAGTGACCGCGTGGGTCCGCTGTTTCACACCCTTTGAGTACCATCTGGGCACAGGTGGCTTTGCCGTGGGGTCGGTGCCCTTGTATATGCCCTCCCCTTTGGCAAGAGAGATCTTGTACTTGTGTTTTGGACAAATTATGCACAGCTTGCCGTCAATTTCCTGCAAGTGTGTTGAAAGAAAGCCGGTAAACAACCTCATGTGGGATAAGTGTAGGTCATTTAGGCCCTCTGACATTAGCATCACATTATATTAATGTTATGCAGGTTTGATATCTTAATTACAGTATTCCTCAATGCCTCAGCAAAAGCAGTGTAGATGGAAAAGCCTGTGAAAGCATGGATGTGATAAAAACACAAAAGTACAGTCCACTATTTTAACTTAGATGGCATTTTGGCTTCTTTTATCTGGGTCAGACAAAAAACAACCTCTAATCCTTTAAGTTGAATGTAAACCTCACCTCAATGTCTCCATTCTGCAGCTCTCCCCCAGCATCTGTCGAGAGGGCAGAGGATCAGTGTATTGCAGAATAAGCAAACAGTTTTTTAGCACACTAACCTTTTGCTGACTGGACACACTTTAGAGGTGATATGTGCTAAAATGACCTATGGATAACAAAGTAAGGCAGTTCACTGTCCCATGACCGGATTTCTATCAGCAGCAACTTATTTTTGAGTTGGTTCAGTGACAGTAAGCATTTGCCAACAACACCTTTGGTCACACTTTGCCTCTCTCATAAGCAGCAGCAGTTTTGAGTTCAGCACAAGAAGAACTGTACTCACGATAACAGTAAGAGTCCATAGCATAGAAAAGTCCCTGGTGGTGGATGATCAGTACATCCCGGCCTTCTAGTGTTCTGAAAGAGCGCTTCGCTTCAATCAGTTCATCCTTCTTCCCCACAAAATGAAGCCCTCCTGTTGGCTGCTCCTTTGCCTCCATGGCTCTGTGAAATACTTTTTAGAAGGCAAGCAGGAAATATCACAATTTAGTATTCACCCTAAAGAAGCATGTTATTTTACTTTACCATATCACAAGATTTGTTGCAACTATCCTGCTATCCATGTCATCTGTGCAGCGCAGTAACTATGTGCTGTGTTTCCAAGTGAGAACTTCAACTTGAATCTCAACCACACACATGAAAAGTGTGGCTTTTGGATTTGTCACTGGGGATTAATGTGTTGGCACCTCCCATCACAGTTGCCCTCTTAAATTAAGTCCACAACACCTCCAGAACATTCAGCTTGAAGAATCCAAGCAAGGACATCTCTTGGCACTGATCAGCTCCAAACATGCTCACACCTGCAATATTAATCCGTCTCACCATCACTAGTTTCACTAGATTAAGGATTTTTTGTTTTGCTTGTTGTGTGTTCCCTAAATACAAAATAGCAGACCAATGAACTGCCTAATGATTACTGTATGTATGACCTGCACAAAGTGACACAAGTGGGCCGAATGCAATGACATAAAACATAGATCTTGTAAAAAAAAGAAAAAGAAATCTAGAGCCCACGGTCCTACATCCATGTGTAATCTCTGTGACAGTCAGTATATATCAAAAATATCTGGATGCAGGGGAACCTGAACCCAAGAGTGAATCATGTATAGCGGAGTGGAATAATGAGCACTTCAGTGCAGGCTGAGTAAGCACAGTCGTAGTAGCAGCAGCAGCAAAAGTCACATGTCCTGAGGCCTCTGGCTAAACTACAGACAGCTACACGCTATGAAGGAAGGAGCTACGGAAAAGCAAATTAATTGTTTATGTCAGAAAAACAATACCTTTTTTTTTTCCAAGTTAGTCCTAAAGGAATATAGGCTAAATTTGCACAATTCCTTCAAAGTTACATTATGTCTACGCATCCCCTCTCTCTGTCTGTCTGTCTCTCCCTCTCCTATTTTTACTTGAAAATAATAAAACGTGTATTTTGGGTGTTTTACCTTGAAGCTCAGCAGCGGCGTCTCCTCCGTCAAGCTGAACAACTGTACTGCTGACAGCTCGGCCTGCGTGGGAAAGGGGCCCCATCTCTATTATCTTCAGACACAATCTGTCTTCCGTTGGCCCTATCTACACTGGGTACATTTCTTATCGGTCTCCCACAGGCACAACGGCCATTTGATTGTCAATAACTCGGTAAGTTTATCATAAAACCATCAGTTTAATCTGTCACTGCGAGAGATTTCCAGCGGGATGAATCTATTTAAATCTAATGATTTTAAATATATATATATTGTTATTTATTAGGGCATTTCAGTCTTATCATTTCGCCATTTCATCTTCTGCAGTTGTAGTAGTCGTAGTGGAAAGTAACTAAGTACATTGACTCATGTACTGAACCTAGTATAATGTTGCGGTACTTGTACTTAACTTGAGTATTTTCAGTTTCTGCTACTTTAGATTTTGATTTAACTTTACTTAAGAATCTGAATAGGTCTTTCACCACTGGCAGTAGTATTGCTACGAGTACTGTCGAAGCAGTTTTACAAAGCGGAACTATTTGTGTCCGGCTTCAAAGAGCACCGGACTCATTTCTTAGTGCACGGCAGAGCTCCGCTGTAGAAACAAACTGCTCCCAATCAAATCTTGTCACAGTCAATAGACCCGTAAGTTGCTGACACTTTTGGAGTTAAATAGGTAAGTAGTCTAAATACTCATCAAACCTGCAGCAAACATCCACAGGCAGAATAGAAACATACCGAGTCCAGTCACTCTAATGTGTGACATCTGATCTGTGCGAGCAGAGAAGTAAGCTAGTTAACATGCTAGAGATGCTAACGGATTTCTTTGCTCTGGTAAATAATCGTGCTGTTGCAGCAGTGTTGTACGGGGGTCTGTAAACCTGTAAAATCTGTCACAGAATCAGCAGTGTGGTAGCTAACGCCTGTTCTTTCTGGGTGGTCCCTGCTGTCCTGCCTGTAACACTATTGGCTAAATTTAATTAATAATAATAATTTAATTAATTTAAATTAATAATTTTACTACCTTGTATGACTACTGCAAACATTACACTTAATTTTAAATAGCATTTTTAACAGTAATGTTAAGACATTTTCTCTGGACAAAATGGACATCTGCAGGGCAGCTGAGAATTCTCAAACCTCTGGCATCAGTGTTTAATTGCTCCTGTAGGAGACATTTTATTTTTTTATTTGCAAATCTATCCATCATGTGGAAACAAAATTGTGAAATGGTAATAATATGAGCCTTTTTTTAAAATATACTTAAATATACTAAATATACAAGTACTAGGGTCACACTTTGCACTCCCATGGAGAATGGTGGTCCTTTATTTCTGCTGTTAAAAGCTGACCTTAGCTCTAATGGACAGGTGGCTTCACTGCACATGCCGCAGCTTCTTGTTTTCTCTGGTGGAATCCAGGAACACAACGTAATGCAAAATGTGTTTGTGTGTGAAGTTGCTTAACAGGGACATGGCGCTGCGTGCTTGTGGCTTCATAGTGTTTCGTCGTCTAGCCAGTCGTGTCCCTCCACCAGAAAACATTGAGTACCTCCTCTTGCAGACCTCTTATGGGGAACACCACTGGACCCCACCCAAAGGTGTTTAAAAACAGTACATTTACTGTGTAGTTGATGATGGACATTAATGAACTAAGTTCTACTCATGTAGTTACGTCTAACCTGTTCACCATCAGGTCATGTGGACCCAGGTGAGGATGACCTCACCACAGCTCTGAGAGAGACCAAGGAGGAGGCAGGGCTGGGGGCGGAGCACCTGCGGGTGATTGACGGTTTTGTGCAGGAGCTTCACTACGAGGTGCGAGGCAGACCCAAAGAGGTGCTGTACTGGCTGGCTGAACTGAGAGACCCAGGGACAGCGGTGACTTTGTCTGACGAGCACCAGGACCACCGCTGGGCCCAGCTGGAGGAAGCCTGCACTCTGGCTCAGTACAAAGACCTGCAGGACACACTGAGAGCAGCACACAGACACTTGGGGGCTCTGCAGGACAAACAGTGATGAACCAGAATGTAGACTGTGCAGACAGGATGATTAAAGAAGGGAAATGACAATGTCAACTGGCATATGAGACCCCCAGACCTTAGTTTGTCCTCTGTCAGGTTTAAATACTGGTGACTTTGTCTCTACTGCACTGTGTGATGTCAGGCTGAGTAGATTCCCTTCTGTCAAAAAAGGTGAGTAGGGAGGAAAATTAATCAATGCTTAAAAACCAGATTACTGATTTGATCTTAGTCACTGCAGAAAAACACGATTGTCTGTCTTTGAATCTTCTTAGTCATATGTAATGAAATTAAATACACAAATGTTGTCGATGTAAATTAATGAAAACACAAAACTTAGTAAAGAAGAAGAAAAAAAATCAAGGAGATGGACACCCTCTTATCGCTAGAGTCCCACTGGAACTCAGTGGAACAGTGTAAACCTGGAGAGGGGGATATGTTTTAATACTGTCTATAAATAAATATAACAGGTTTTGTGTACCTGGATATTTTTAAAATCTTATTTTAAAATGTGGAAAATATATACAAGGGAAGGTCACACTCAAAAAAAGAAGGAAAAAAAGACAGTATCCAATACTGGGGTAAAAATATATTGCTCAAGCTAAAAAGATAAAAATAAATTGTAATTACCAGATGCTGCCACAGGGCGGGGACAAAAACAACCACAGACTAGAAAACACTGCAGGCTGTAGAAATAAAACCCTAGATTAGTTCAGTAGCATCCTTCAGGTTTTTCTTTTTCTTCCAGCTCTCGGCATCCAAATAAAAGTGAGATACACCTATTACTTTTGCAAATTACTTCCTGTCCTGAAATTAAAAGCCAGTAATGGAGAGCATTTTATTATACTAGAAGCTCTGGTCATACAATTTAAGAGAGACTATAATTATGCAATGATTCTGGGTGAATATACACATTATCATAAATGTCAAACAATGAACACATCAGGTTAACAATACTTTTCAGGGATGATATACTAAGCTATATACTTTATAGCCATTAGTATACTAATGAAACCATTTGCAAACATAAATTAGATTCAGACTCCTTACCTTATTTACTTTTTGTGGTGTCTCTCCTTGACTGATGAAGGATTAGTTAAGATATTCTTCAGTGAAAAAGCAAGTGATTTAAAAGAAGAAATAATGTCATCAAAACCAGTCAGCATTGGCAGCCCATGCTCATTTTGAGATGATGATTGAGCAGTGGTTTTATGTACAGTCACAGCACAGACGCTGTTAATAATCTGGGCAAAATCACAATACTCTGTCTTTTTCTAATCCAGTCAGCTATACTCCTCATATTGTTCAACAATCTTACAGTGTTGTGAAGTTTATTTATTTACTTTATTGATCTAGTATAAACCTAAAAAGCTGAAAGTAGGACACATATACATTTTATCCAAAGTTCTCTTACAAGCAAATGGTGACAAATCAACATGGGACTTCAAACGTGACCCTGGTCACTGGTGCTGCCACGCTGTACTATATACAGGAACATGTTCTGCTCTCAACATCAAGCTGCAGGATTACATTAATAGCCTCTCTGCTGAAGGGATGAAATAAGGGTAATTAAAGAGACAAATGTGAGTGGAAGCGCTCACTTCAATGAACTGCCGTGTTTCTTCTGGGTATTTTAAGGACGCACAGGAAACCCAGAAACAGCAGTGAACATGGCACAACTAAGTGGAGGTCAGTGAAGGTGTCCAAAGTAATATATGCCTTTCTGCTTTCATGAAGTATACATGGTATACTATAAAATAACACTGTACATTGAGCAAAAGCTGAAATATTGCTTTAAGACCCATCAGAGCATCATTGAACCAGTAATTCATTTCATGCCTGGTAGAGCGTAAAAGCTCCTCTCAATGATAAAGGTAATTAAACTAATTGTGCTGAATTGAATTTACTCTCCAACTTGGTAGTGTATGTGTGATCTTACAAGGTATGAAATATCTTAAAATCCTCTCTGTGCATCAAGTGTCATAATTAACTTTAATTAGGGTGCAATTATGGACCATAATGTTGCACACGTTTGGCCATTGATGGGCCTTAAAGGCAACACGGGTAGTTTAATTTGCCCAGGATGGGAGCTTCATTCATTTCTGAGGTTTCTGCTTCCACCTCAATACAATCGATGTGAATGGAACTTTGTGGTGCTCAAAGCGTTGAAAAATGAAATTAATATTCAACAGCAACATGAGTTCCCCCGGAACAATGTCACACTGTCAGCAGGTTTCATGGGGACCATTTCTTCGGTAGAAAGTAGTTCAAATAAAAGCTGCTCACAGTGAGGTCTATGGATTATCCTGAGCAACAGGGACATTATTCTGGGGATTTTTTTAAATGTCATTTTTTCCAATGCTGTGTGCACGACAAACAAGTTTCCATTCAAATCAACTGTATTGGAGTGTAGGCAGAAATCTAAGAGACACATATCTCAACATCTGGACAAATTAAACCAAAACTATATGCACGACTGGATACCACTAGGGGTATGCTTTTAACACTAATAATAATAAACGTATTATAACACACCAGTAATCAATGTAGCGTGTAGTGGTGACCAGTGGTCTATGGTAAAATAAGGTGAAAACCTTTCAGCAGGCTTCAATGACATACTGTTTTATTTTGAATGATTTCCCAACTTAACCACAATAACTGTATGGCTCCATTAGCATATCACTCCTAATTTTACTCCAAAAACCAACTTGTTGTGTTGTCTGTTTTCCATGACACGTGGGCTTAGCAACAGATATCAAAGCTATATTGCAAACAAACCCAACAATGCAATTTTCTTTTTTTTGTCTTTTTTTTCCCTTTTTTTTTTACAATAGAAACTTTATGAGTGACATTTGCATCCTCACAAACACAAAATGATGAGGAAAAAAATGAAATAAAATCAAAGAAGAAACCAACAAGGACAGCAAACATCAATAGGTGTGGACACATTGTGGTAGCACTGTGGACAGATTCAGTCACTTAAGTGTGTGACCATGTGAAGGCCCACACTTCAAATAATACACACTTGTGCACACACATGCTCTCACACACACAGATTACATGAACAAAATGACATCTCAGACTGCAGACCTTTTTAGTGAGTCATTTTTTAGGTTGAGTTTGGAAATTACCGTCATCCCTCGGAGATAATTGTTGGTTACTCTCTTCCCTCAAAAAGCCTCCTTAGCTTTTCTCCGCCTGCCCTCATAAAAACAAGGCATACATTTCAGTAAAAAAAGAAGAGGATTTTAAGATTGAAGAGCTCTAAAGCGATCATTGAATTGCTAACATTAGGGCTACACTACGCCTAGACTTTAACAAAAACAATAATGCCGATTCTGATTTCTAAATTTCAGATGGGAGGCAAAAACTTGGCTTTAAAGCAATTGTTCGACATTTTGGGAAATATGCTTATTTGCTTTCTTGCCGAGAGTTAGATGAGAATATCCAATGTGTGTCTGTTAAATATGAAGCTAATGCCAGCAGCTGGTTAGCTTAGCTTAGAACAAAGACTGGAAACAACTAGCCTGGCTCTGTCCAAAGGTAGACTTTAAAAGCCAATGCTCCTGGCCAAGAAATAGTCCGGCACATAACTCCTGGTAAAACCACAACCTTTCCTTTTTACATTTTATTTTTTAAACGGATATGACAAACAAGATATAATGTGTTAATTAGTGAGCTTCAGAGGTGCTGGTAGGCGGATTTTCTTACCTTATTTGGACCGAGCCAGGCTAGCTGTTTCCCCTGTTCCAGTCTCTGTGCTAAGCTAAGCTAACCGGCTGCAGCCTTCATATTAAAAGGAATAGTTCGACATTTTGGGAAACACACTTTCTGGCAGAGAGTTAGCTGAGCAGATTGATACCACTCTCATGTCCGTTAAATATGAAGCTACAGCCAGCAACCAGTTAGCTTAGCTTAGCATAAAAACTGGAAACAGGGCGAAACAGCTAGCCTGGCTCACTCCTATGGTACCAAAGTCAGCCTACCAGCACCTCTAAAGCTCACTCATTAAGACATTATAGCCCATGCGTTGCCAGGCAACCAGCATAGACTCCGGGAAGTAATTACTCCCAGCCAAGAAATAGTTTGGCAGATAATCCCTGTAAAATGTCACATTGCAGTTTGTACACTTTGGTTTTTGGACAAATTTTAAAAACGACATATAATGGTGTTAATTTGCACGCTTAAGAGGTGCTGGCTGGTAGCTTTTGTTACTGCTAGACAGAGCCAGACAAGCCGTTTCCCCCTGTTTCCAGTCTTTGCGCAAAGCAAAAAATGGGGAACACATCAAGATTCAAAGTTCAGAATCTCTGGCATCTATCCACTTCCTGTTGTGTCTTGATATCAAATCCATAAAAGATCCGGTTCAGAAGTGGATTTCCTCTCCTCATCCTCAACAGAATCCAGTCTCCGTGAGCCTCCAAAGCACAGGGCCAGGAGGAAATGTTTTACTCCTTTGGCTTCACATTAAAATCCAAAAGGTATCTCTTAAAGAGTTTATTCAAACAGCGTTAAATCCACTACATGCATCCATTGCTCCATAGTCTTAAAATGCATGGTTGTGGTGCTGCACTTGGTTTCCTTGGCATAAAATCCATCCCATTTGAATCAAAGGTTTGCGCAGTGCTCTGCTGTGTTGAAAAGGGCGACAGATTCATACCCACAACCATAAAACACAGCTCAAAATGTGTGGTTTACTCGATGCCGTACAAGTAATGTTAGTCACATTATTCTGTTCAGTGTGTTCAAAAGGCTAATACTCTGAGGGTGTTTTTTTAAATCAGTCAAATCCTTAGCCAATTCAGGCCTCCCAAAACGGCACTAGAACCCAGTGCAAACACACCGAATGTTTTCTCAACTGGACAAAGTCTAAAAGGTCATTTGGCTCACTCATGTGACAGAAATCTGCACCTGTTCCGCAGAGACAGGAACCAGAAAACCCTGACATTGTAGTCACTAGATGAATTGTAAATGTAAATATATATATATATACACACACACACACACACACACAAACATTCATTCAAATGCAAATGTGGAGCTAAGCTGCATGATGATTTTGTCCCTGTCGATAAACAGACTCTGGATGTGGTGTAGCACAGTAACAATGTCCAATTTTGACTAAGTTGCATTTAAGCTTAAGTTGGAGTCACGGCGCAAGAACGAAACATTTTCACATCTATCGCAACGTAATGTGAGCATTGTCTCGAGGAGAAAGTCCCTACTGATGTGTTTTGACTTTTTTTTTTTTTTTTTTTTTTAAATTTGACTCTAGCCTACCAAGAAGAAAACAACTTACAAGACCCTGATCAGGACCAACAGCAACACTCAATCACGTGTAAACGCGCTGGCGGTGGGATTGGAGACTTTCAGTTCACTCTCTGCCCTCTAAAACCACCCAGTGATGCAGAAAGTAAGAAAAGGAGGTGGAGGTGAGGAGCAGTTTGTGTGTTAAGTGTGTCTTTGACTGTTTTTTCTCTCTCAGCGAAAGTCTATTGAGGCCCTGAGGTTTAAGAGGCAGAGAGAGGTGTAGGAGGAGACGTGAAAAAAGGTCCTAACCTTGTTCACCCCCAACCAAATGACGCTGCTTCGAGGGATCATGAGGGAGCAGTAATGAAGGTGGGTCCCAGAGGGGAGGAGCCACGGCAGAGCCTGTGTTTGCGAGTTTAAGTACATTGCATCAAAGTCGAACAGACAGGCGCGAGAGGGACAGAGATATTCTGCCACGGGACACACTGATGGACAGCGACAGGACAAGCTGGCCAGCTCATTGGTTGGTTAATGAGCCAAACAGCAAAGTGGCCGTTAGCCGGATTGTCTGAGCCATCCCGGGAAATGCAAGGGACAAGTCAGGGGGGGCTGAATGTCAACCAACTGAACAAAAGAAGTACATAAAAATAAAACAGCATCAAGTAAAGACACGGTGGATAGCGCTAATCTTTTAACACAAAGCCATACAATCTGACATGGACTAGCCGGACGAAGAGCCGGCCAGCTACAGCGGGGTTCAAGTGACCGCCACAAGGACAGTTTATTTTCATCATTTATCAAAAACTAAGACAATCTGTTTACTTTGCAGAAGGTTTTCAAATAAAGAAGACATTATTTAATTTTGATCTTTGGGAAATGCTTGTAAGTCATTAAAATACTGGTAAATGTGATGGGGAGATTTTCTAGCATGGGATGCAGTATGATTTGAATATTAACACGTGTATGCTCCTACACAATATAAATTATTATGGTCTTTTAATGACTAAATAAATGTTATTGTTACTACTGGTAATGCCTGAGCATAAGAAAGGGGACTCTGATTAAAAGGCTGGAACCAGGGACCACAAAGACCTACAGATGGCACCACGGTATAAAGCCAACATCCTTATGAGACAGACCTGCATCTGTATCCAGGATGCAAAGCCAACACGACAAACAACGTCTCCAGCGGACACAACTACAGTTAAAAGACCGACAAACTAGCAGTTACCAAACCACTTCTTTAATGGCAAAATAAGTCTAATGGTTTAGTATGGATCGAACAATAGTGAAATGTCACTGTTGCAGATTTGTTTACAAAAGAAAAGAAATCGACTTCATGGCTGCAACCAAACAACTTACAGTACAGCATGTGAGGAGTTGGTTGCGTGAATAAGCAATACAACAGGGACTCAAAACTAGAGTTAAACATGATGGAAATATTCAGGTGTGGGGATGTTTTGCCTTGTCTGGAGTCAGGAACTTGCACATGATTAACCGCCTACCGACTGTAGAGTAGTACCACTCTATTCTGCAGAGACAAGCCATCATTTCTGGTTTAGAGGATTTTGGAAGAGGATAGCTCCTCCGCCTCCTCAGTGAGAACATCTAAAAACGTGAAATATAACGTAACATCAGAAACACTCTGGGGGTGCTCTCAAACAGTGCTGGAATAATTCCAATTCTCAGACTCTGCAAAACATCGGATGCCGGACAGAGCGCAAGCTGCAATTAAGGCAAACGGTGGAAACACCAATTTCTGACTGTAATAGCATTTGAGAACTATTATCTGACTAGTCATTTGTAGTAGTTTAATAAATGATGAAAAGTTTTTGGCAGTAGACCTTTGACCCCACTGTATGTGCAAACACGCACACACTCACTCTCACACACACACACACACACACACACACACACACACACACTGAAAACTGTAACGCAACACATAGAAGAAGGAGGGTGGTGGGTGGTGGTGGGTGGTGGTGGTGGTGGGGGGGGGGAGTTGGCAGGGAGCAGTTATCATCCAGATCATCATGAGTCTTCGTTGCCGGAGTCGTCCTGGTTGTCGTAACGTCTGGTGGACATGCCGCCGTCCTCCGCGGCGCTGATCCCCCCGGCTTCGCCTACGGACTCCATGTCGCTCTCGTCATCCTCCTCGTCCTCCTCTTCCATGTCGTCGTCGTAGAGGTCGTCGTAGAGAAGGTCTGAACTGCTGTCCTGGGAGGGAACCCTGGTCTGGACGCAGTACTCCGCCAATGTGGTTGGCACCTTGACGCCATCACGCTCGGCCTCTGCCGCCGTTGACATCACCTGCTTCCTGTCAGCCAAATGGGAATGAAATCAAAGTCAGTGTTTGGTGTTATTTCTGAGTGGACTGTATAGTTGTTTTGGTCTAAGAGATTCTCTGTAAGCACATTGTTCATCACATGGGTGAAATAATCAATGTTGTGTATTACCTGATAATCTCTGCATACTCCTTGTCCTTGCCTTTGCTGTCCCTCCATTTGCGAAACATGACAGATGCATCCACATTGGCCGGGGAGAAGGTATTGGGCTCGTTGAGCAGAGAGATCACACTAAGCAGGATAGTCCTGACGAACACACACACAGACAGAAAATGAGGACACTCTTAATTTCAGATCCCGTCATTGTATGAAAGAAAAGCTCTCCGCAGCCTTTTTGAAACTGTAGTAAGCTTCGCCCCAGCCCAGGCAGACGCGTTAACTCACCTCTTTTCCCCCCTTGCGGCTCAATTACGCGCTGCACCCAATCTGCTCAGGTTTTCAGATACAGAGTCAGCACTTTAGCTCTAGTCCTCCACAAAACGAGTCTTGCTGACACGTGAAGTTTAAAAGGAATTCTGAAAGCTACCCTGCAGTGGCGTCTTGTTCTTAAGATGTTACACAGAACAAAGGCATGGTAAAAGGGAAGTGTTTTTACACCACTCTTAATTTGCAGTTTGAAAATTACATTTGATTTATGCTCTATGTATATCACATGACTTTTTTTTTTTTGTTGTTCTTTTTGTAGACCAGCGTGGCAAGTCCTCTACACTGGGCCAAATCTGGCCTGCGATATGGTGCCGGGTGGCCCGCTAATTCCCAATGAAAATAATTTTTTTGTCATATGAATTAGTAAATGTTCAATAATGTCCCTTGGATTAAGGCTGAATATTAGCCTATCAGCAATCTGTGCAGTGCAAGTGGTGACACTTGATTTCTGCAAAAAGTTCACGTACACCTGACCTGCGCAGGGCACGTGGGAGACGTTTGTCTTCAGGGCTGTCTGCCTGGCAGAAATTCCTGAGGGCAAACATCTCCCAGGTCTCTTTGCAGGGCTGCTGCAACTGGATTTGCTTCTTGGCAAAGTTGAGTGAGGACAGCAAATGTCGAAAGGTTGACAATGAAAACAGGCAACTGAATGAAAAATGGACAGATGAATTTGCAGTTATTTTGCCACCTCATACCAAACCTAAACCCCGGTCTTTAATTTGCTAAATGACAATTGCTTTATGTAAGGCTGCTAATATCAGGCGCCATCACGAAACATGCTAGCTTCAGTGCAGCATTCCCGTCTGGTAGCACTGCAAGATATTTGATAAATGTTATTAATGTTTGTTTATTAACTAGCCCCTGCCCTCCCGTCATTTTGCAAAAGTGGCCCCCGGGCAAAGTAAGTTGAACATCCCTGATATAGAGGCTGACAGGAAACATGAGGACAGGGAGAGAGAGAGAGAGAGAGAGAGAGAGAGAGAGAGAGCAATAGATAGAGGTATGACATGCAACATGCAAAATTGAATTGCGGTTATGTGGTTATGTTACCATTTGGCAATCAGGATGCTGTTCTTATCCTTTATTCTATATTTGAGAACTCCAATTTAATAGGAGGTACAGTGCACCATTACTGAGCACAATTTTTTAAATGAAGTCTATTGTGCCTAAATAAATGTCCACATCGTATTCAAAATAACAGAAAGTTATAAAAATAATGCATGTCTATGTTAAAGTGCATACAGAAGCAGAGGTTACCTGACGTTCTGGGTGGGGTTCCACCTTTCAGAGGGTAGCTCCCCGCTCTGAGGGTCATCGACAGGAGGGTGCAGGATGGAGATGCACACATCTCCGTTCTGGAAAGAGAACACAATACACTGTATAACATCTATTCAATTCAATTGATTTCAGTTTTATTTATATAGCGCCAAATTATAACAGAAGTTGTCTCAGGGCACTTTTCATACAGAGCAGGTCTAGATCGTACTCTTTATAGTTTTATTTACAGAGACCCAATAATTCCCACCATGAGCAAGCACTAGGCAACAGAGGCAAGGAAAAACTCCCTTCATCTGTCATGAAGAGTTGAAGACGTCTACATTTAGCTCCCGAATCTGAATAACTATATAAATGCCAAGCTGGCACGATAATGGCTACAAACATAGTCTGAAAACATTTAACGACAAACGCAGCATGTTTTACCTCGTAGATGTTGGGGTGCCACATCTTGGTGAGGAAGCGGAAGGTTGGTGGGGAGTACGGGTAGTCAACTGGGAACTTGATATGAGCCTGGGAGAACAAACAGAGGCAGACAGTCAACACACAGACAGACAAGACTGACTTACATTAGGCTAAGTTCAAGTCCTTTGAGCCTGTGGGTCTCCAGGAGGAGGTGGCTGTAGCACAGTGAAATGTGGAATGTGAATAAATACACTTCATATATCTAAATAAACAAATTACATATAAGTCTGGAATCTTTGCAAAACATCCTTCCTCTAGTGAGACAACTGAAATTCTTCCTTTGTGCTTCCTTAAACAAAAATGAAGTGAAACAACATGAAACAGAATTGCTTTGCAGGTGTCTCGGGGAGATGCAAGTTGTGATTAACTTAACTTTACAACTCAGGACCCAGAAAGGTTATGAACACCTGCTTTAAGCGAGACCTTGATAAGTATACATTTGATATGTCCAGACTGGAGTGATATAACAAATTGGATTCTGATTGCTCTACAAGTCAACCTGCAATGTTGTGTAGAAAAATAAGTTCTCTCTTGATTGACTTATCTTGCCTCACAGTTGCCTAATAAGAAGTCAGCAACAAAGTAGCTTCCTGTACCCTTTCACTTGAAATAGGTCACAACAGAGAAATGCATCATACATTCAGCCATGCCTGCAATCACACTGTGAAGCACTTGACATCTATGTTATCAGTAATTCCAAATTAATTTCAATAGAGGTAGACATTAGGTGACATAACAGTTGGTGCTTCTGGTTCTGTGTTTTCTTTCCAAAGTATTGCGCAATTATCTAGGTGAAAGGCTTGTAGGCTTGGGAGTGTGTGTGTGTGTGTGTGTGTAACATCACCCCAGCTCTCACTGAACGGCTGCCACAAAGATAGGACTATCATTGCTCCACAGCTAGTCGCTACACTCGCGCAGCCTTGGCACATTAAAAACACAGATGTCATGACGCACTGGCACGAATGTCAATGTTCAGTATCTATCAGTTACCGTACTGACATAGAGACAGACACACCATAACATCTTGCCTCTAAGCATGGTATGTTCTTTAACCCACTGTGCCACAGGAGCCATGCAGGGTTCACTGGCAGAAACAGAGTTACTCCTCCACCAATATGTCATTAAATGCAGGTTTTACAATTACACCCGCACCAACCTATAACAGTCAAGGCATTTCTTTCTGTAGTATACCAGACGCAACAAGTCAGCATTTGAATTATATTTATTAATATGTGGCTGTTACGGTGGCTCAGGGGCAATCACTATCTGCCTCAAAGCAAGAAGATCCTGGGTTTGAAAGTGTCGGCAGGCTCTTTGTTACACGTCTCGTTTAAAGACATGCAGGTTAGGTAAACTGGAAACTCTGCAGCTATGGCACCTATTGCCTATTACTGTCTGTCCTGAAAGAGGGATAGCTCCTCTGTTGCTCTGAACCCCCCCCCCTCCTCGTTTTTGTGTGTGGAGTTTTTCCTTATCTGACCTCGGCATCTAAGGATACAGGGTGTAATGTAATATGTTGTACAGATTGTACAATGGTGTGGGTTCTCTCCAGGTACTCCGGCTTCCTCCCACCATCCAAAGACATGCAGGTTAGGTTAACTGATGATTCTAAATTGCCCTCTTGCCCAGTGTCAGCTGGGATTGGCTCCAGCCCCCCGTGACCCTCTGAGGATAAGCGGTATAGATAATGGATGGAGCAGACTGTAAAAAAACATCTGACACAAACTTGTGATTCAAGGCTACATAAATAAAATGGACTTGACAATTAGATAACCCAAAGATGTCACTTTAAAGGCAAGGCATTACTCTGTATTATTTTGCCGTTGCTGGAAGGTTACAGCGTCATCTGCATTGCTCCAGCTTGAATGTGGTCTCTCTCACTGTACCGCATTTTCTAGATGTTTCACTGAATAAGTAACATGAAAGAAAAGGAAGAGGAGTCTCATCATGCCCTTCTCTCTTACTCTTTCTCTGTGCTGAGGTGCCATTTATATCGGTCTCTGAGCTAAAAATAGCCATCTGAAGCACAACCATCATACAGTGGGGGGGAGAAGGCCGGACAAGGAGAATGGAGGGACAGGGGAGAAAAATTAAAGAAATATAAATAGCTGCCTGAAAATGCTTTAAAACTGAAGAATTCTTAGACGGGTAGAGGTAAGCCAGGTCGCTGCTGCTGAATTATAGTTTTTAAAAGTGCAACAACCATTATAATAAGACTTTTCTTGGTCTGACACAACACAGTCACGATAAGTGAACTACCTGACTGTTTTTCAAGTTGCAACAGTATATAAAACCTTCTGCTACTGAATATAAATTATCCTCATGGTTTGACTATTCGGAATTCATAATTTCCTGCCCTTTTGGGATTAGAAAGTTTTGTCCCACCTTAAAGTATCCTCCCTCATACAGGGTGTTTGGGGGCCCGAAGATGGCCACTTCCCAGTTGTAGAGGTCAGACTCCTCCACCAGAGTGATGCGGAAGCCCTCAACCGGCTGCTCCTGCAGAGACTTCAGCTCCATCATCAGGGCCTTCTGGGAACTAGGGGTTGCCTGGTGGGCCATGTTAATCCCACGTCTGACACCAGTGGCCGCAGATCAGCGAAAGGTAGGGGGATATTGTAGAGTGGAAAGAAACATGATGGGCTTAATGATATTGTCAGGATTCTACTTAAATTGCATTTATTTTACATTTCATGGTTACTGTTGACTGCAGCAATTACCTACAATGTGTTAGCTACTGTTTGTACTGACTTTAGTCTCTCTAGAACACGCTAGGACAAAAGAAGCAGCAAACCTGCATAGATAACAACAGCCACATAAAGAATCCAAACACAAACAGGATATGTGGCCTGCCAAGCTAGCTTAGGTCAGTGGTTTAGTTCGCAGGCCCTTTATGGGGAAAAAGCAAAGTTAATAAAAAGTGTTTACCTCTGTCTCCTTGCACTGTAATGTGTATTCGTTTCGTTACAGCTGAAAACTGGAAGGTAAACTCATTGGTTGTCCATGCTAGCCTGGCTGTGTCTTGACAAAAAGACAGTGACAGGAGCAGTGGATTTTCTGCTAAAGCCTATGGCTGGTCCTCGTGTTGTGTTTCCGAAATTCTTTGTGTGCCAGTGTTGACAGTTGACATGGAGCTAGTATCAGTGTAAGTCACGGTCTCCTGTGGATCATTCTTGGGCTCAAGAGAGGAAACTCGTCCTCCCTGACATCTCTCCGTGGTGCTGGTTCGGTTCGGGCAGGCGCTCAGCTGATTCCTGCTTGTTTATGTTTGTTTGTCTGCTCTCTGGCAGTCTCAACTTCTCCACACGTCAGCTAAACCCCTACCGAGCAACTTCGTTGAAATGGAGCAGCTTTTCTGCTCTCTGCCGTCCCCTCCGGCCCAGTGGCACTGTAAAGGTCTGATCAATTCGAGCCCACGGTCGCGAAAAGGACAGTAAGTGAGAGGTTTACACTCGCGAATTACAGTGGATTTCATCGATTTTTATTTTCCTCTCATCGGTGCTTCCGGCTATCATTGCGCGTGTCTGAAGAACGTAAAGCACGTACGGTCTGAACGTGACGTGCGCGCAGTCGACGATGAACAAAAAATACCAAAAAATGAAAATAAATGAAAAATAACAATTAACACATTCACAAATTTCTGCATATTACAGTTTTAAATGTTTTAAAATACAGTACATAACTGTAATCTGTCTCTTTGTGAAGATGATTTTAACATTAGTAGCAGAAAAGTATACATTTATCTAAGAAAACACTTTCACTTAATTATTATTGTCATCTTCATCGTCATCATTATCATCACCATCATTATCATGGGTCAGCCTCTTTCCGTTTTTCTAACAAATACTACAATAAAGATCACATGCAATACAAATTAATAAACTTTGTCAGCCCCAGGTCTTTGTTTTAAAACAAGTTAAACTTCTTTTCATTAAACTTTTATTTTGATTAGTTTAAATGAACACACTTTTACTTAGATTTGTATTTTATATTGTTGCGTAGTAGCCCACTGTTAGTAGTTCTCTTTGCCTGCAATTAAGTTTTGTGTATGCTCCTTGTTTTCCTTTCATGCATCACATTGAGGTGATCGCAAATGCACGTTGTTGTACTCCTACAACGCCAATAACATTATTGTTAAAAATTAACACTTGATTTGAATAATGAGAAACACTGTTTTTGCTAACTTTTCTTTAAAAACAGTACCTACCAGTTTGCTAACTCACACTACTGGATGTAGTGTTGCGGCGATGTTCTGACGTCACATATGCGAGTGACGTCAGACAGGAACCAGTGGAAGGGAGCTTGACAAGTCAAGATGGCGTCCCACGCTGAAGCAGGAAAGAGATTTCAGTATAAATAAAACTCACCCGGAGAATAGTTTATATTTGAGTGCCACCTCGACGAAACGTCGTTTGGATTTTGAAAGAAGAAGACGGAGCAGATACAGGTGAGAGGAGTCTGTGTCTGTGTATGCGAGCTCTGTTTTGTTTCAGGGGCGGTGGCAGCAGAGACAGCGGTCTATCCTATACAGCCACATAATGTTACAGCCAGGCCACTGGCGAAGCTAAGCGTATTAGCATGAACGGTAGCTTTTCCCCCGAAAACATTAGCCATGATGATTGTCAGTGAATTAATTTATTCTACCTTAAAATTCCGTTGATACCAAGTAATGTCATACTCGACATTGACTTCTTAGCTGAACGGTCACTGTATGTTCGCCGTTAGCGCGTTGAACTGTGAGTAACCAAAGATAGTTATAGTTAGCTTGTTGCTAATTAACGCTATCATAACTTAGGTAATACTAGTTAATTCATGTCGTACTTCAATTCGTCTGATAGCAAGATAACGAGTCATACTGACAGCTGGAAGCCTTGACATTTTCTATTTAACGTAAACTTGCCTGAAAATGTGATGAACTACAGTTAATGCGATGCTTTCGATATCGTTTTAAGTTAGAAGCTGTTCGGCTTCCCCTAAATTAACTAACCAAACAAAACCCTTGCGAGTTGTCCTGTGCTGTTATGGTTGTCACTTATATCTGGAATATTAATACTAACGTGACTTACTCCAACCGTGAGTACTAGCTAAGTTGTTTGCTACAGAGAACAGCAAGTTGTGGTGGAGGGGTGTTGTGTAACATTATCACAAAGTTCTATAAGCTATTAACTAAGTTTAAGGGCAACTACTAACTTAAAAAAATAAGTTAACGCTCAGTAGATGCCTCATGATCACGAGATACCTCCTGATCATGTGTGGCGCATTTCCACACCACGTTAGCCAGAGAGCGTTTAGTCTAGTGTCGTATATTTTGACTAAACTCATAATTGGGTCTAATGGACATGTAGTTACAGCTCCCAACTTAGTGTAGTAACTTACAAGTAACATTTTTACATAGATGTGTTCAATATTATAGATTTCCACATGTGTGTACTGCTGATCACTCTTGGGGAGCCTGTGGCCTTTTCTGACCAATGTTGGTAATACTCAGCAGATTGCTGTGTATTACGGACTACTGTTTATTGCTACTAATTTTCTATTTTCAGTAGAAGGCACATAATGTAGCAACATTCCCTGTAGTAGGGATAGACAGATAACGGTTTTTATGTCCAATACCATGCTTTTAGACCATTTCATGCTGGAGATCAACTTCAACGGGACCATAGTGAATCACATAACCATCTTTTAATGTCCTTAGACACACATTATTTCTCTCTTTGGTGATTCTTTTTATTACTATAGTAAATTTTTACTGGTAATAAGTGAAACTGTTAATCTGTAAGTATAAGTGAATCTATGACTATGTTAATGTCTCAGTGAATGAATGTATCATTAAAGCTGCATTAAGCAATTTCTGAAAATTGGGGGGGGGGGGTATAACTGAATCAGAGCATCAAGCATTATACCATTTGATTATCATTTGCTTATGGCTAATGTGAAAGTAACCTGTTGCCCAGCTACATGTCCAGAAGACACAGAGCAACCCGATCATCCAGACGCAGTCATGTGAATCAAAGACCAATATCTACTTGCCTTTCAGCACTATTTTGATTTGAAAATTATCTGTCTCTCTTTGGCTTGCCAGATGTTCAAATTTCTTCACCAGCCAATAATTTCCTTTCTCTTGTTACTATTTTGTGCTGGTTGGGTTGTGTGAGTTTTGTGGAAATGGCTGGCTATAGTCTCATATGGGGGATTGGCGAGATTGAGATTTAATCAAATGAGCAAGCACACAAAATCAAAGAGCTGTAGAGTTGGGTGTTGAATTTCAGTGGTGTAGGCAGTACTAGCAAACCGATCATATATCAGTGAGCCATTTGATTCAGTGTTTATTTGAAATTTAGCTTATTGGAGCTGCAAGTACTTTTTACTAACAAATCAGCCCCTTTTAGCTGTGCAAGTGGATCAAACCTCATCAGTTTTTCTGCTGAACATCGGTCTACATCAGCACACACAGCTCAAAGTTCATCGGATGTGAAAACAGTGGCTTCTCTGTGTTGATAATGTCAGGCATTGTAGCACGGCATGACCAAATAATGGAATTATGTGACCTGAGATGCAGAGCAGCGCAATGTACAAAGCCAGTGGGATAATGTTCTGTTGGACTAATTTCTGAGCTGAGACAAAGTGTAAATATCAGAAACTACTGTGTCAGGCAAAAAGTCACACCTGAAGGCTGATGGAAGGAGGGCCGGGGAAGTCTACTCTGGGCTGTTTTCACACTGTTGCACCATAGTGTGTTTTTTAAGATGCATTTTCTTATTGCTTGTAATTCTCAACTCTCTTTGTCAATTAAAAACCTTGGCACTCCTGCTGTTTACTAACTTTACAACTTGTGTACTCATGTCTGTTCTCAAAGTCTCTAAATGGCTGCGAGGAAGTCTGGATCAGATGCATACAACAATGGTGAGGGCCTATTTTTAATACTTTCTTGTTTCACTGTTTGACTACACTGATGTTTTGAGTTGTCAGTGAAGTTGTAGGTTCAAGGTCTGCTGGTGCATGTACTTCCAGTGTCTATTCTTCAACATATGCTTACTTTGTTTTGTTGGGCTTTTTTGGACACAGGACCCACCAGCTACCTTGATGATGTTCCTTTCAGGATCAACGAAAAATTCCGCTGCCCAGCCAAAGTGGGGCTGCCTGTCGGTTTCTGTCCACCAGACTGTGGCTCTTTGCTGGTTGACACACAGGTTAGTCAGGAACAGGAAATATACTGATTTTGCACTGGTGTTAGCTGTGGTATATAGTGCTGTCGTCAACCAGAGAAAATTTTGGTCGACTGAAATTCTACCTACTCTTCAACCAATTGATTGGACGATGGGGGGAAAAAAATCTACGCGTTATCTCTAAATTAACTAAATCAGCCACAGTTCACTGAGTGCACTCTACCTGGTAGCCTAAATTGCAGCATATTACATTATTTTTAATCTGATTATTTTATACTGATATGATGATAAGACAGACTCAGAGTTGACCAGCGTGCACCTGTCCATATTCATATGATTTCCGAAAATAGGATATCAACTGCGATCCCAGCACAAGAACTATTGAGACAGTAAACCATGGGCATGAAACACCAAAGTAGCTGAAACATGTCTTATGGTTACTTAACAAACTTACTTCTGCTCATTCATGCATACAAGGATCATTCCTTGGCTGTCCCCAGTGGGATAACTAGCTAGGCTGTGTGAGCTGTGGTGAAGGACCCCAGTCCTTACTGAGTCATCCTGCCTGATGCCTGTCCATTTTCCCTAATTTATCTGGCTAATACTCAGAATTCAGCACACTATTTATTACACCAATTCTGATATGTTCACACTCAAAGCCTATCAAAACTTCCTGTCTTATAAGTCTTAAAGTCTATTAAACCATACATTTATTAAAACCGAAACACATTTGTTGTGTAAAATGTATTTGAATATTATTTTTATTTATATTCAATGTTATTAACACAATATAGCCTATCACTCAAAAATAAAATACATCAGCTCTGCATATGTCCCTCTCGCCCCCAAAAATAATGGATTAAGAAGTGCTTTTCTCCTTATGAAACTAACACCAGTGATTGTCTGACCAATGAGAATTTGGTCGGACAAGAGCATATTGACCAACCAACCAGAAGGTGTCAACGCCAGTGGTATGCTGCACTTACATGCATCTCCGCAGCATCCTCACGGCAGGACTGAACCATGCTGACCCACAATATTATGGCGCTGATCACTATGGGCCCTGCCCTCAGTCCTGCTGTATCAACGTTATGTTTTTGGTCATATGTAGTCATGCTGGAGACCAAAGAAAAGGCATCACTTTTAGAAGACTCTGTATGCCTAGCTTATAGTAATAGAGAGGTGTAGTCAAGCACATGCTCTCAATGGGGTGACGATTCAGTCCCAGAAGTTATTTCAGTTGTTGCTGGGTGTTCAGCAGACCTGCTCAAAAAGTTAGTCTTTTATTGTTTACATATTACAGCAACCTCACATTTTTTAGTTTATTCAAATTATGTGCAGTTGTGCAAGTTCTTTGCACGTTTTAAGCTGAAGCTGTAACATCATGTGGCTCTTACACTCATAATTATTCTCATTTTCTCTGTTATTCTATGTGCCCTCTTTGCCCATCACCCCCATTCTTCCTCTCACTACGGTCTCAACAGTATGACTTTTCTTTGGAGAGGCGTAGTGTGCACTGGGGGGTTGAACTGGCTGAGGCCAGAGCAGCAGAGGCCAGAGCAGCAGAGGCGGCAGCCAAGCAGGAGGCAGAGAGCAGGGAGAGTTTGGCACAGGCCCAGGACATTGATGGTGGTGGAGAGAAGAAACCCCGGTCTGCTGCAGATGATCAGGACCTTCTACCACCAGCGTTGAACCCCGTCCTAGCGGGGCTGAGCCATAACGCCATCCTCACTCCACTGCCTGCTCCAAGCCTTGGCCCCAGGAAAACCCAGCCGAGCACTCCCCAGCAGCACAGCCTCAACCTAGCTGACTTTGAGCGGGAAGAGGACCCCTTTGACAAGCTGGAGCTCAAAACTCTGGACGATAGGGAGGAGCTCAGGAACATCCTCCAGAGCCAACCTCAACCTCAACCTCAACCTCCTCCTTCTGTACCACCACCAGAGGTCCCCCAGGTCGGGTCAGCGTCATGTGGAAACAGCCCGTCTCCTCCTAGCACCAACACCAGCCTCACAGCCAAACCTGGCTTTACCCATAAACCCAACGGATTGGTTGCCTTGCTGGACATGGACAGAGTTGGGCATCCAGGGAGAGCAGGGTTTGACACAGATGATCGACCCTGTAACATCCGCTCTCTCACTTTTCCCAAACTCTCTGATTCTGGTGACCCAGAGCCACTGAGGTACAGGCCACTCCCTGCAGCCATCCCCACTACCCAACAGAACCTACCCAATGGCAGTCCACTGACCATACCCAAGACCCAAGTTATCGTTGCTCCTGAGCCACCCAGCCACACCAAGAGTGCCGCACCAAAACCGGTGAGCATGAGATTACATACTGCATACCTGACAGTGAGAATAGTGTGCATAGTTGGATATAGTGATGGAGATTAACCAGTGATGGTAAATAAGGAATCTCAGGAACTTTACTGACATTAAGTCATGTTTTTACACCAGGTCAACCTAGGGTCAGGATCTGCTGGTCTGCCGTGTGGCGGAGCCCTGCTCAGCATGACCCCCAGTGAGCGTCAGTGTGTGGAAACCCTTGTGGGCATGGGCTACTCTTATGAGGGTGTCCTACGGGCCATGCAGAGACAAGGGCAGAACGTGGAGCAGGTGCGACTCCCTCTTGCAGCAATACGCAGAAATCTGGATTCCTAGCATATTCATACTTAACAGTTAATTGTTTGTATGCTTGTGTAACTGTGCTCAGTGAAGCATCAATGCTGTACAGCTGTAAATATACCCTTAAATTTAAATAAAGTTGTTGCATCACGCTGTCTGTTGTCTCAGAAGTTATGGCAATAGACACGTTTCTGTGCTCTGTACAGCTAATACTTAACAATATGACCTATCCAACCATGGTCACATGATTATGGTAGCTATAGCTGTAGATGGGGATAAAATAAAAGCAAAATATAACGGGTTCTATGGAGTTGGTATGCCAGATTAAATTTGTACTAGCTGGTTTTAAATGATGAACAAGCATTGGGCATCATTAAGGCACATACAGCATAAAGAGGACAATAAATAAACCTTACAGGACATTAACATTAATTCATTTCAATCCACAATATAATCATTTATTGTTTTCTCAAAATAAAACTATAAACCTCATATTGGTCTTTTATGTAATGCATAATTTAAGATGAATTAACAATGTGATGTTAAAAGCAGACTCCTAATAAACACGTACTTATTATTTGTCTAAGGTATTGGACTATATGTTTGTCCATGGCCGTCTGTGTGAGCGGGGCTTCGATGCAAGTGCGGTGGAGGAATGTTTAGAGATGTACCAATGCTCAGAGGAAAAGGTTTGTGTAACTGTATATCTTAAGAACATGCATTGCGTTTATGTTAACAATAATGTTGAATAATTAATGATTAATGATTAATTAATCTGTAGATTACATTAATAGATCATCTAATTTATAGTATATATATATATTTTTTTTTTTTGTTCTTCCCAGGCCTTGCAGTACCTTGAGCTAATGTCAAGATTTGGCGAAATGGGATTTGAGCGGGATGCCATCAAGGAGGTGCTACTGGTCCACAACAATGACCAGGACAAGGCTCTAGAGGACCTGATGGCTCGGGCTGCAGCTAGCTGAGCCAAGCTAACCAGCCAACCAAAGCCCAGCCCAGGGTTTGCCTCCCGCTACTACCCAACACAGCCCCTTTCTTTCTGCCTACCCTATCACACCATGCCCCACCCTTGCCTTGGCTGTGAAAGGGACAGCTGGGAGACAATTGTATTTCTCTCTGTGCTAAAACGTATTGTGTCTCAGCACTTCTTAAAGACTGTGTGCCTAGAGTGGAGGGGGTCAAAGTGTAACAATACTTCATGGTGGTGTTTTTTTTCCTAAGAAATGCTGGGGTTAGCTTCCAGGATTTGGTACTGCTAGGGTATTTAAGAATGGGAAGAATGTCTGAGCTGGAAAGGAGAAACTGGAAGAATTAGAGCCGTGGTGTTTTTGATGCCATTCTGATTTACTTCCACTTGGAAGTGTTTATCTGACCGCAGGCAAAGCTCCAGGACCGAAAGGGGAGCCAATGACAGGCTCTCAGCGCATCACAGAAAGACCAGTTTAAACTCTTGAAACTCCCAAACAGCTACGCTTCCATCTTCCACTGCTCAGCGCAGGCCTAGTAAATGGGGGAGGGGACTGGGGGTCTTGAGAAGGCCCTCTTCAAACTGAACCAACTAACATGAAAAGTCAAAAAAAGAGAAGGAAAAAAAACAAACAAAGTCCTAGTTGCCAGACAGACAACTGATTCTCAAAAAGTGCCCTCTCTGCTGTGGTTGCATCTGCATCTAGTTCTGTTCTTCTTTATTCTTTCGTTCATTCATGTGTGTTCATTATTTGTTCAGTTGGGCACTTTTTCACATCAGTTTGAAGATTCCATTTCTTTACTTTATGTTACAGGACCTGCATAATAGATCCTTAGTCATTATAACTCAGAACATAAGCGATACTACTGCCCCAGTACGCTCTTCGACCTGCACTGGAATGACCAGTTAAAGGAGTGGGGAAATGGGGAAAGTTCCTTTGTAGGAAATAAGAAATATCCCATAATCCTCTGGCACTGATGTGTCACATACTGCACAGGCACACCTTTCATAATTATCAACTTATTTAAAATAGTACACTGATACTTTCATTTAAAAATAAAGTTTGATATGATAATGTAAGATATGTTAACTCACAAAAGTGACGCTTTTAACTGTCATGGACTTCTGTTTGCAGACTGGAAAAGAGTGAGTGGTTTTAAAAAAAAAAAAAAAAGAAGCAAAATTTAAGTGAGGGTTGTTTTTGCAGCCACATCACAGTGCAATAGAGACATTTTGTATTGTGTGACTGTTGACTGGCACTTTGAGCCTCAAGCTATTGTTCGGAGATACGGAATGGTCTTCAAGCCCTGCTGGAAATGTAGGTGTAACTAGAAAAGATTGATTTTTGTGATTTCTATCATTTGTTCTATGTTATTGGATTTCATGCCACAAAATCTAATCAAACATGACTTTGGTTTGTTGACTTGTCCCCTTTTTCTCATGTGTAATGTGAAATGAGTGTTAATATTGATTTTAGGTTTGTTGTCATCTACACAGTCTTAAGTGGAAAGAAGAAAAAAAAAAGTTCACCACATGTCAATAACATTTTCCCATACATTGATTGGGTATAATTGTTTAAAAGCCTGGGTCATTTATTTTTACAGTATGTGTTACTGGACCTCCTGAGTTCCATGCTACATATATTTAAAAAGCACGTCTGCTCAGTTGCACTAAGGGCAAAGATGGCAGAAATGTCCATAATCTTGAGCTCTGTGGTACTGATGGGGACTGTGAGAGGCATGGTAACAGATTAAGGGCTTACAGTTAGCAAAATGTGACTCGGCAAACTGGCACTTTGCTTGGGGCAGGTCCAGTACTTTTTGCAATTGTGGAACATAGGACAAAGACATTTTCTAACCACCAATCTATTTTTGAACAACCTTGGTTTTGACAAATCTAGTTATAGTGTGGTTGATTGCCAATACAGACATAATTTTACTTTTTAAATAGTAAATATTTGCAACCAAGTGTCTGCAGAATATACAGTACCAACAAACTTGCAAGCATCCTGAAAACAACAAACATCTCAGTGTTTACTTAAGTGACGCACGTCATCATGATTCTGTCCTTCAATCCATTTTTTTTTTTTTTATATATTTTCTTGGTTAGGACGTTGCCTGGTGCATGCGAATAACATGACACGACCAAGGTGTCATGGTAGACCTAGTAGTTCACCCAGTTCTGTTTTTAATTGCCTTCCTTCTTGATATACTTACTGTGATAAAGAAGAAAGGTACTCTTACTTTACAGACAAACACACAAGTGGTATTATTGTCGCCTTACATAACTCAAGTGTGATGTCCTTAATCAAACATAAAGCAAGCTGATTTCCACTTGCTTCTCCTCTGACAGCCACACAAGCTGGAGTGAATACAGTATAGCAGGTTCTGGACCTCCTCCATCAATGCCTCCTCCCATTTCTGTAACGATCTTCTAGTTGTGCTGGAGATGAAATGCAACTAGATTCTCATTATTTAGGGCATCATGTTTAAGGGTTTATATATCAGATCCACTTCTAAGTCTCCACATAGTTGAACATTGAAATATCTTAATGGTATAATAAAAGGTGGGTGAGTTGAGTGTTATTTACCAAGCTCCTGAAATGTGATTTGAAAAATGTTCAATTTCCTCTTGAATTATTTGGAAAGTCCACATGATTAAATGTGCACATCTTTTCAGTGGTGAGACTGTTGACTGGTGTTGCTTTTTGAGCTTAAAAAATGGTTATTTTCTTAAGTATGGTCACAACAGGTTATATGTGTGTACATGCAGCTGGTGTAGAAGCTCCTTGTTTTCTTTCTTCTATAGCAAATGCATTTTTAGTCTGTTCAGTTGACAAGACAGCAACAATACAGATGATTGTCCATCCAGGTATTGTCAGTGGCAACTGGAAACATCCATCTGTGTGGCCTAGTAAGCAGAAAAAAAGATGATTATGCATCAGAATAGAGGCCATATTTGGTCTGCCTGAGCTCACCAGGGTTTATGAACAGAAGATTACAAAGTCATATACAGCATCTGTTAACGGATCTGATTCAAAGTCCCACATAGTGCCCAGTCATCTGTGTACTTGTTTTCTATGTCAACCATGCCTTTGTGCTCATGCAAATAATGACCATCTTCTGAAAAATCCAGTAAACCAACTCTCTGGAGAATTTATAATATTAAGATGTATGATTTCTTCCCTTTAGCCTGAGTGTGTCCATGTGGCTACTAGAAATCCTCAATGTTCACAGTAACAATTTTAATATACCAGGGGATTTGACATAAATAACAGACAGAACATGGCCCAATAAAATCATATTTAACTATTAAATAATTTAAATTATTTTTGTGAATCATATAATAAAACTACATTTTTTAAGAGCACAAACTTTTGTTAGCTTATAATTGTATATATTGCCTGAAGTTCTGTTACAAAATAAAAAACTTATTAAATTTACATTTTTGTAACGTACATAATATAAGATTTGCAGTATAAAATTGTTCAATTTTACTATAAATATTGTCACTGAAAAAAATTTTTTTTTTAAAACAATCAACATCTGATCAATGGACTCACGCAGCTGGCGTGAACGAGCACGCATGACGCTCGCGTTCACGCATGACGCTCGCGTTCACGTACGACCTTGTTTTTGTTGATGTTTAATTTGAGTGCGGCTGCGCGCTGCTCAATGCTTTCGCCGTTGCTGACGCGACTTTGCAGGAAAAAAAGAGAGCGTGAACCCTCTGGCAGTAGCTAGTGACTCTGTCGAAACTGAATAAGTTGTAGGGCCTGAGTGTAGTTTTATTTGGGAGCCTAGGAGGCAATCTAACGATAGCAATTCAGCGACAATCTTAACCAGCTACTAACCAACCTCTCCCGTATGTGATCGCCCTTCCTCGTCATCGGACGCTGCCAGAGAGGGCCAAGGAACAAAATAGCATATCGCCATTATATGATCCAGTGTCCAGCGTCACTTTTACCCTCCATGTGGGTGAGGGAACTGTGTGTATCAGATTATGGCGAGAAAAACAGTTAGCAGGAAAAGGAAGGCAGGAGAGCCCAAGGACCAACAACAGGTAGGCGGAAACCGGTGCGGATCTGTGTTAGCTAGCTAGTCAGTTATGTTAGCATGCTAACTAGCACAGGACTAGCCATGTTTAGCTGATTTAAGCTACGTCAGAGGCAAAATATTGTTGACGTTTTAACAGATTCACCACTACAATATATTACACTATATGGCCAAAACATGCTCCGGACAATCACACTTGTGGTCGTGTTTAAACAATAATGCAGCGTGTTTCTGTTTGAAAGTCAGTACTCGCTAATGTTAGCATGGCGTTAGCCAACGGCAGCCCGTTATCCGTACGACAGCTAGGTTAATGTTAGCCAAAGGGCTAGCTACCTCATCTTATTAGGACTATTATTTAATTGTAATCACAATTAAATAACCTTTTCGTAGGTATATAACATTGACAGTCACTTGTTCGGCTGGAGTCAACAACTGTCACCCTATAGTCACCATCTAGAATAGCGTTAATCATTACTGAAAACTGAATTTGCCTTTTGGTAACGAATAATTAGGTATAGCTGTAGCTACTTAGCTAACGTTGCCGTTAGCTAGCTGAAACGTTAAGTAACAGTTAGCTAGCTAACTTACATACAGACTAACCGTAGATCGGCTTGTCCAAGATAATAACATGGCCCTTTGCTGATTTGACAGACAACGGTCCTCATCAGCACAAAGATCGCTCCTATTCTCTCAACGCTGAGCCCAGCTGTTAACGCAATAAAATATGCTTTGACTGAAACCACAAATTGGTTGGCAGTTTAACTATCTTTGCAATAATAATATTGCGCTTTTACGGCATTGTAAGTCAACAAAGTAAAGACATGTCTCTGGGAATGTGGGGCCACCATCATTCACTAGTAGAATTAAGCCACATCCATATTAACAGACCCATTTTCCAGTGTATTAATCACTCACAAAACTATCAAAGATTACAAGAAAAAAAACACATATTTCTTTGAGATCCAGGGAATATAAATAATTTTTGTGTGTTTTTTTTCCCTCTGGCCCAGGACAACTTATAGTGGGTAAGAATAATTAGGCCAGCGTTAATAATCAACAGTAGTATTTATTATGTTGTGATGCAAATTCAGATGCTTCTGGTAGTTTCTGTGTGAACAACCGGATGCCTCACACAACAATGATTAGTGATTGGTGTATACCTCGGTTAGAAGGGAATGATGTTCTGGGACCCCTGAATGTTTCCAAACTTCTGTGTACTCACAAGACTAGCTGTTCTGCCAGTTGTTGCTGCCTTTGTTAACTCTTTCATTTGTAGGGATTCCCAGATATTATAATAATAGTGTATTAGCTTTTGTTGTGGTCTTAAATATCTCTATAAAACCAATGCAAAATAATAAACAGACACAAAGAACTGAAATATATATGTTTTAAAGTTGTGCTGTGAACTGAGGTTGTAAATTGTATAGTGTGAACCAAGTTAGATTTTTATATGCCCATAAAAGTCTTAGCAACGCAGTTCAGTGTTGCAAAGGTTAAATGGATGTATTGATGGACAGACAAAAATGTGACTCATCCTATACACTTTTTAGTGTGTGTGTGCGTGCGTGCGCGCACACGTGCGAAAGACATTTTGTTGTGTTCCTCTCCAATGATAATGCAGTCAGTAGGTCTTATGAGGTCTACTAATTAACAATAGATGTAGTCTGCACCTCCATTACTAACAGCCAATAATACTGACCTACATGAGTGAGATGTATCAAATTCAGTGCTTTTATGTGCACTACACCTGTGTTGACCCAGCCTGATGAAGTGTCAATGACAGTATGCATGTGTGTTTTATTGTAACAGCCACTAAGGCTCTTAAATCTGTACCAGCGAGCTACACATGTGTCCAAAGTAGGGCTGAACGCTATGCAAAAACAATCATATTGTGTCTGAGTCACTATTTTAGTGGGAATGGTAATTTTTGCATTTCATTTTCACTGAAAAAAATATAAAGATGATGTAAGTTTGGCTGGGGTCTGTACCAAACAAGCATGTTCCCTTATGTCTGGAGAATATGATTTGTAGGCCGGGGCGTCTCTGTAGGACCACAGTGCTTCATTTATAATGGTATGTTGTGACACATTTTACCTTTATCAAAAGATTGCAGCTCCTGTGATTTGGATATTGCACTTGGCCATATTGTGATTTCGATAACATTTTGATTAATTGATCAGCCCTAGTCCACAGTCCTCTGGGGGATGAGTATGGCTCAACAGACAGTTTGTGATATTGAAATAGGGATTAAGAAAGCTTTTTTTTTGTTTTTACTTAATTGTACGCTAATAATTATTGATTTTGGACTTAACAAAAGTCATGAGCTTTTCCCACAGAAAATCTTCAGGTGCTTGACCTCTTTTTTCCCTCTTTCCTCAGCTGGGCTGGTGTCAGGCACCACACAAGCGGAGCCGTGTTTCTTGTTCATCACGTCATGCCCAGCAGTGGTGGTGCAGTCGACGCTCAGTGGTATGTGCCCTCCGGGGGCGGGAGTTCAGACCTCAACAGCAGCACGAGTCGCGTTTCCAGCGGAGCCTGCGGGACTTTGCAGCCAGCAGGCTCCCTGGCATCCTCAAGGAGAGGGAGTTCTCTCTGGGGCGACTCAACAAGGTGTTTGCTTCACAGTGGCTCAACCACAGGCAGGTGGTGTGTGGGACCAAGTGCAACACGGTGAGAGGTCATTTTGTTACTAACCTGCATTTATTGTTTAGGCATTCCCATATATTTCCAACACTATTACTTAATTGGTAAGATTTCATGCACTCACATTTTTTTGATTATAAACAGAGAAAGGCAATTCTTAGATTATTGCAACTGTCATGTAAACACCATAACCAGGTTGCGTGCCTAAAGGTTGATATCCGAGTAAGTATAAAAATGAGTACTTTCTATCATTCAGAGGGGTCAACATGTGTTCATTCAATAACACATTTTAATATTAGAGTAATATCCATGATTTTGTTTCTTAAATGTTTCTGTTTGGTGAATATTGTCAGCTTAGGTGTTTCAGTTGGATCCCTGGACACACACACCAACACATCTGAATCTGGCTCAGGATTTGTCTTTGTTTTAACTCCTGAACCTGGTAGGCTAACCAGATGTCTCTCCATCTTTTACCTGCAGCTTTTTGTGGCTGATGTCCTGACGGGGCAGATAACACGCATTCCCATGCTGAAGGACAGGGAGTGTGAGGGTGGAGGCTCTGGGGTGGTGGGTACAGTGGTGGCGGGGCGGCATTTCCACCCCACAGGAGCCTCTCGTTCCCGGCTGGACCAGCAAGGGTGTGGGATCCATGCTATTGAACTCAACCCCTCCAGGACGCTGCTAGCCACCGGAGGAGACAACCCCAACAGCCTGGCCATCTACCAGCTGCCCACACTGGACCCTGTTTGTGTTGGAGATGTAAGTGGTTTTGATCTGTTTGGGTTTACTGACATCCAGTTATGCCTTATGGTTGCTGATCCCCTCTTGGCCCGCTTTTCATTCTGTTTAGATTTTTTTCAAACTCTATTGAACTGACTGAGCACTAGCCACAATGTTTGAGTCTCGTAAGCATGGCCTATTCATGGAGGGTTGGTTGTATTAGAGGTGGCAGCTTTGACTGCTCCTTCAATATTGTTGAAATGGCTTATATTGTATAACATCTTTAACCAGTTTGTGAGTGAGATGTTTTAGTGTGTTGGTTACCAGTCCAGGTGGTTTTTGCCTCTCCAGTGGAGGGTCGTTAGAGATAACAATGTTGGTCTGTCCAAGAGTGAAATATCTCCACAGTTACTGGAATGATTGCCACAGATTTTATGGTCCCCAGAGGATGAATCCTAATAACTATTGTGATTCCCTGACTTTTAAGAGGTCTGCTTCCATTCCTGGCGACATCTCTGATTTGTTCACTGATTCAAATAGGTGTTCATTGACGGGTCCTTCCCCTGCTTGGAAAACAACAAGCTTAGTAGGCCTGATTAAGGACAGGGACGTCATCTTCCTGCATAGCTAGCTAGCTGGCGACCTAGCAACATTCACAAGAAATGGCGACAAAAATGGGTACAGGTGTGGATCATAAAGATGCAGCTGTACATGTTGTTGTTAGTCAACTTACAGAAATAAATTGGCACCCCCCCAACAAGAAATGCAACATGAACGCAGTCTGATTATCAGGCTACCTCAGCTGACTTAATGCTAACATAGCATGCTAATATACAAATATTTCAGTGCATCCAGACTTGAGTGTGTTAACATGCCAACTATAATACAGATTTTCATTCCAGACAAAGACCAAATCATGCCATTTCAAAATACTGCAATTTTATCTCACACACACACACACACACACACACACACACACACATATATATATTTTGTTAATGTTGTCCAGCCAATGTTTAGCATTAGCTCAGCAATTCAACCTGAAGCACACAAGGTTGTGTAAGACCGGTTGTTTTGCTTTTACATAGTAGCCATTTGTTTTTCAGGATGGTCACAACGATTGGATCTTCTCCATAGCTTGGATCAGTGACAACATGGCGGTTTCTGGTGAGTTGTCTGTATGAGCTAAGCTGTATGAATGAACACTGCTGTGTGAGTTTTCGGACTCCAAGTCAATGCCCTCGACATACCCTGATGACACTTCCTGTTTGTTTGTCCCTTTTTGTGTGCAGTTAGTCAGAAATAGTCCAGGCTGTAATCTAGATATGTCCTATGTGTTGACATTCCTAGGGTCCAGAGATGGCTCCATGGGCCTGTGGGAGGTGACGGAGGAAGTAATGAGCCAAGCGGAGCGCAGTCAGAATGAGGAGTCAGTACCCTCCTATGCCCACATCTCCCACCGTGCTCTCAAGGACATCCCGAAGGAGTACACCAACCCATACAACTGTAAAGTCCGCGCTCTGGCCTTCAACAACAACCACAATGTAAGGTTCATCCTGGTGCAACTACTGGGAAACCACGTGATTGTGTTGTCAGTGAAATATTTCTGCCTGTTGCCAGTTTTCAGGAAAACACAGGATATGAGAAAGATATCATTTGAGCCCAGGAATTCAAACTTTGAGCTTAATGTAATTTTATATTGATAAATATTCATGAGGGGTAATTAATTGACTGTGGTCAGGAGACCTGGGTAGCCCATTTTATTTCTCTATGTGTTATAGGGATTTTCTGTTGTAGGTTACCACCCTATTTGTTTATATAATAATGGGTTGAGCTTTGTAGTAGTAATACATCCATAGGACCTTCTCACCTCCACTTAATCAAAATCTGGCTAAATGCACTTCTTCCATTCATCGCTTGTGCCGTGAGCTGTTTAAGGCCAGTTCAGACCAAAGATTCGTGATGAAACCGTTTTAGAACATTGCAGGAAAAAGTTGCAGTGGTGTGAACTGGCCCCTCTCAGCTCGACTCAAGCCAGCTGATGGCGTTGCTGCGACTCAGCTTGTCAAATCGCCAGTGGCTGGTTTTAAAATGTAAGGCACATCACTTGTTTCAACAGCCAGTCAGCTCGTAGCGAAGTCAGCCGGCTAATTTTTTTAATGTTTTCGCGGTTTCATCAATACTAGAAATGCAAGTAACTCACTATCACTATCCTCATTCATATTTTAAGACGCTACAAATTACATTCAGCCACAAAGGAAGCATGAAAAGCCGGCAGATAGAACGGAAGTACAGAGAGTCGTTGCTATGGTAACAATACACCGTCTCATCTCGTCACATTGGTGTAAACTGGCAGGTTTCAGAATGTTGCAGACTCGACGCATTGCAAGTAGTTGCAATTTTCAACTCATCTCATCGCAAATCTTTGGGGCTTTACACGCACCAAGTGAAGCAGTGGGTGACAAATGTAAAAAAGCCTCACTGAGCTAGCAACGAAGGGAAGCTGTATATTTACCCATATTTAATGCCTTACTTGGGAAAGAAAGGAGGGTTTGAAACATACTGAGCATACAGATGGACACTAGAGGAGTGACTTTGAAAATTGGCAGTTTGAAAATGTTTTATGGATGTTTTGATTCATTTTTTTCATGCTGTAAGTTGAATCCAATCCATCGTTACCAGCATTCAAGCTGACCCCTGTAATGGTCAGTGAGGGAGAAATTGACAGCTTTTACAAGTGTCTTTTCCACCCTACGGGGAAGAGTATTTGGTACTAAAAACATTGAGGATAATTTACTAAATTCTTGTAAACTGTTGATTGGCAGTACCTGTTGTTTCTGGGTTCTGCCTCCACACACCTCAGCCTCAGTCATTTTACATCTGTCCTCCCATGTTGTTTTTCAGGAACTGGGTGCTGTGTCCCTAGATGGCTATTTCCACCTCTGGAAAGCTGAGCACAACTTGTGCAAGGTAAATCGCAAGACATAGTTTGACTAATAATCATGTGACGCATTTCCTCTGCATACTTCACTCTAGGGTGATGCATTAAACTAATCTTGAACAGGGTGACTACAGCTTGCTGCAAGTTGTATTACATTTTTTTTTTTTACAATGCCAATTCAGTTTAATAAGAGATCAAATGTCCAGCAAAATAGTAAAAAGTCCCCTAATTTTCTTACACTTTTGTCATTTAATGGAGCTTCACAGTGGAGTTCTCCTGGATAGCTGTCGAGCTTGATAGCCGTGCGTACTCACAGCTGTGCGTGTTCAAACAATATGAAGAAGAAGAAGAAGGAAGTTCTTGACATAATTTCTTCGGTGTTGACGGCTAAAATCTCCCTCCCCCTTCTTCTGTGGTGTTTCCCTCCAGATCCTGTCCACCAAGCTGCCTCACTGCAAAGAGAACGTGTGTCTGGCATATGGACAGGACTGGTCGGTGTACGCTGTGGGTTCTCAGGCCCATGTTTCCTTCCTGGATCCACGGCAGCCCACACACAGCATCAAGTCAGTCAATTCCAGAGAGAGAGGAAGCGGTAAGTGATCCGTAAAACTTATTACCGACTGTAATAGCACAAGCGGAGAGCAGCTGGCCTCCCTAAACTACTTCATGACAATGTTTGCATGTTTAATACTTTTCCCACTTGGTTAAAAGAAAAAAGAGAAAATGAATTAATAAGCCATATTATGAAAGCCTGACAGTTGTGTTTATACTGTAATTTCTCTATTTCTAAAGTATGTGTCAGAGCCCGGGGTGGAACTTGCAAAGGACCCAGCTTTTAAGTTGGAGAGCACAAACAAACAAGGGAGGGTCGATGTTTACTTTTGAGTAGCTTTGCATTTTAGGCATCTGTGTCTGTGCAGGGATCCGTTCAGTGAGTTTCTATGAGCACATTGTGACAGTGGGCACGGGCCAAGGTTCTCTTCTCTTTTACGACATCCGGGGCCAGAGATTCCTGGAGAACCCTTTGAATCCTGCCGGGGGTTACCGGAAGTGCCCAGGAGATGGCATCCTCAAGCTCACTACAGGGAAAGGCTGGCTGGTACACTTTTATTTTCTTTTGTCTATTTGTCGTCAATAACTACTCCTTTTTTATTTTGAAAGAATGAAGTGCTAAACTGTTGGATTACGTGCGTTTTCGTAACTTTTCCTTTCTTCTCTCCTCACCCATAACCCCCCCCCCCCCCCCCGCTCTCCAACTCTCTGTCTTGCCTTCAGAATCACGATGAGACGTGGAGGAGTTACTTCTCAGACATTCATTCCTTCCCCAACGCGGTGTACACCCACTGCTACGACGACTCTGGCACCAAGCTGTTTGTAGCAGGCGGGCCGCTCTGTTCCGGCCTGCACGGAAACTACGCAGGACTGTGGAGCTAGCCTCTTCGCCTCCTCCATCGCTCTATCACTACACCCTCGTCCAGATTTTTACTTTTAACTTACCAGTCCCTCCATCCCTCTCCCTCTTCAAGTCTTTCAGCACCACTGTCTTTGGTATCCCTCTTGCTCATTGAATTGTCACTCTGTTTTGCTCACACGTGGACTCAGGAGCATGATCTTGCCCCCACCGTATCACAGCTTTGAATATTGTTGTTGCGTATCTTTGTGTCCACCATTACACTATCCCCTCTCCTCCTATTATTCCTTTTACTCTTTCCATCCTTCCACCTCAGCTACTCAGTTTTTTTTATATGAAAATGTACAAACAATTAACTAGTAGTTTTCTCAAGAGCTGCAAAGTCTGCCACTAAGGAACTCAGAGTTTTGAGAAACATTAAGAATTAAGTAACACATATTCTCATCATTTAAAATATTTACATCCAACCCACAGGGATTAGGCTTTGGTCTTTTGCTGGCTTGTTTTTGTATGTAAGGATAGTGTTTACTGCTGCATCCTCTCTGATAAAGGACAGTGTTTTGTGAAATACCTGTGGAATTTTCTCCCAAAAGTTCCTTTTCATTCTTTCACTGAAATGGACGGCAATAAAAAGAGAGGGAGAGCGGGAGAAGGACTGAAGAGACGATACATTTTTGAAGGACTGAACCAGAGTGCAGTTTGATGCTTGATAGAGAATATTGACTGGTTTGAACAGCCCGTCCTGTCCCACAGCGATCACAAGACAGCTTCTCTCTTCTCCTGTCGGAAGTAAAACGAAGAAGCCAATCAAAATGGGACTTTGTGTTCATATTTTTCTCACTGAGATGATGTAATGGAGAAACATTAAGATTGCTAAATGCAGTGTTCTGCTATGAATTAATCCCGACAAATGCGTGTTTTAATTTTTTGACTGTGTGATTTGACAGGCATACCCCTGCTGATATTCTAATTTGCTTTGTATTTATTTTCCCGTTTCTCTGCCACCTTTATTCGGTTGGTCAGGGGTGTTTATATCTGTTTCTTTTGAAGGATATATTGTCGTTTTGCCTTTTGCTTCAGTTCCTGTTCTCTTGGACCAGAATGCTTTCAGCTGATTTGTTCACTGCCGCTGTTCAAATCCTGATCAGTATCTGTTCTGGTATTACTAGAGAATTTACCCCAACATTTTGGTAGCAAGTTAAGTATCATCAAATATGATGATTGATGGATAGAGGAGCCTTTAATTGCTGGATTCTGGGACTCCTCCACAGGAACTGGGGAGAAGATCGGTAGTAGCTCACTTTGATCTTCTCAACCATCCAGCAAAAAGGATGCAAAGAGAACTATTGGACTATTTTGGACTCTACCCTGGAGTTAGATGCTGCAGGCACATACATTTCTTGTCACAGTTGTAAAACTTTCTTTTTTTCCTCTTTAGTTTTTGTACCAAGGAGTGAGTGATTGTGCGCTTTTCTTTGGTAGAGGCAGGGTAGGCTTGAGTTACATTTTTGCCTTCCTCAAGTCTTTCTGTGAAAGACTGCCACAGGCGATCATAGTTTTCCTTTTCTACATGGAACTTCTCTCCAGTTTTCATGATAATGACTGATTGAAAAGAGAAACCCCTAATTACGACCACAAATTGAACAAATAACCAACACTTTTAAAGTGTATTTTATATATAAATGTGTATATGTATGTGTAAAATACATAGGGACAATTGCATACATTTTTATGTATATGTCTGAGCAAGTGTGTGGATTGATCTGTCTACCTGGTGATGCCCTGTTTTTTTTTTATACATGCCTCATGAATGTTTTTACAAATGACTGAATCTGAGGATATTGTAAGATATGAACATCTGGAGAAAAAAAAACAAGCTATTAAATCTTTAAAAAGTAAATAATAAAAATAAAATGTATATTGATGTAACGTTTCTTTTTTTCATGTTTGATATTATTTATCCAATTTAAAGATTCCCTGTGTTAAAAATGGTTCACTGCTAATTTAGATGTTACCATTAGTGATGTCCATACGTGGTAGCTTTCAGGACAGAAAGGTCTCCGTGTCCCTGGCAGACCAGTCTGCATTCTGATCAGATACTGTGGAAATTATGTAGCTGTGTGCATTTTCAATAAGCACAACAGAGAAAGAAAACGAGAAGTATTTAGACATTAAAGACCAACATCAGTCCTAGTTATAACGACGTGTGTATTGATAGCGAGCGCTGAAGATTAAGAAGTTAGTGGTGACCAGGAGAGGAGAGCCGAGCATCTACCGCGGCAGCGCACGTCACGTGACCACCTTGTCTGCTGCTGGCCGAGTGAAGCGTGTTGGCAGGTAACAAAAACAAATTTTCTTATGTTTTTCAACTTCAGTTTCTGTATTTCAGCGCGTTTGAACCATATACTTAATGGCGTTTTCGCTGAAATTGTCGGACGCTTGCTTCGTTGTTTTGCTTACACGGGGCTGTGAGGGATGTCTTTCGCATTTTTTCGGTTGTCTTGTTTCCCGGCGAGCAATGTCGGGATGGGATTGTGCTCCGCTACGAGGCCTTTTTCTTTATATTTAATACAGCTAATGCTATGTTGTTAGCTGGCTAGCCTGTTGTCTAGATGTTTAGGACAAGCCTGGTGTAACTGAGCCTGCAGTTAGATAAGCGTACGGATCTATAAATACATATGAGACTATCAGCCAGTTAGACGGTCGTTGGCTATCAACTTGGACCAGATTTAGATAGCTTCACTGGCTAACGCTAGCTTCAGCCCTACCGCATCGTTTGTTCAGTATCGACGGTGTAATGTCAGCATTAGCATGTCAGTAGCTAACTTGAGTTCATGCTAGCGGGGACAAAGGGACCCTAGTACCAACAGCACCACGTCGGTCAGTGTTGAGTCGAAAACGACGCTACGGGAATCTGATTTGTTTTTGCAAGATATATATCCAACGTCAACCGTTAACGTTACCGAATAGTCCCTTATTCAGACTCAAGAAATAAGCAACCTAACAGCAACGGGTGAACGTTAGCACTGGTTCAAAACAACGCTCCGCTTGCTGTATTACTAAAATAAATTGTGGCTAATTGTCAGTTAGGTAGTAGACGTTAATATACGTAAACACGTACGTGTAACTTAACTGGTATTTGATTTGTCATTTCTGTATGCCCGAATAAATGTGATTGAACAATTGAGATGTGGAGAGTTAACGTTACTGCAAGATTGTTTTGTTATTGTTTGAGTCTGAGACCGTCGATACTCGTACTTGTAATGATATGTTAATATTTTATTTATTATATACAGATTGCAGCTGCTTCCTTTTGTGTTTCTTAGTTCTTAAAAGAGATCATGACATTTTTCACTGAAATTGCATTTAAAGCAAGTTCGTCCTTTTACATTAGCTTTGTTCAGTCCAGCAGCCAATAGCAGCAGTGCATTGGCTGTCGTCACTCAGGCACTGTAAACTGGATTGCTATTGTTCTCTGACATAAAACAAATGGGTCAGTGTGGAGATGTGTAGTGATTATTCCAGTAATGGACACCATAGTCAAAGTTTGCTATTCAAATTGCATTACAAGGTATTGAACAATCCCCCTTTGCATTTATTTGCATGTGGATAAGCCCCGTGTGTGTATATGCTTTGGATGTTTAAGTGTTTTAATATTTGCTACTTAAAATGATTGGTGCTTAGTTGTGAGGTTTCATATGACTCAGTTGCCAGATACACATAGAATTATACTGTATTTTACTGCAGCAGTTTAGTGTTAAGGATGTGTGTGTGTGTGTGTGTGTGTGTGTGTATATATATATAAATAAAATTTTAGTTATTGTAAACTATCTAACAGGTAGAGGGGATGTGGGGTCAGTGTGTGTAGTTGTTCTGCTTCACACACTTTGTGGTCTGTTTGTAAGAGGACACTGGGTCGCTCTCCCTCCTTGACCTAGATTTTCAGTAAAGCTGTTCTATCACTGAGCCAACTGTGCGTCTTACAGCCTCCATGAGGGCAGTATTCATGATTATGCAATAAGGCTTAGCTATGCTCACAACACATATTTTTGGTATTACACATTGCACGCACACAAAGGAAAGTATTGAGGCTCTGCTATAACAACATTGTAAATGAACAGTGTGTGTGTGTGTTTTGAGCATAGTATGTGGGTTTGAGAACTGTTGGTGGACGTCACTCATCCTTCCACGTTTCTTGTTTCCTTTGCAGATTTTTCTATTTTGTACATACAGAGTTTTGTATATACTGTATATGATGAGCTCGCTGGGCGGCGACAAGGCCCGGGGCCCTCGGGAAAAAGCGCTGCCTGCTGTCACTCACACACCACAACCACAGAAACAGATACAGGTGAGCTGCCGCAACAGCATGAACATGAAAAAAACTTTATGAAAGCACACCTCGTCACAGCCACAGATAAAACACCACCAGTGTGTACACAACTACACTTGCCAACAAAACCACAGTGCACACAAGCTAATGCAATCCAGCACAACAGCTCTTCCACATATTCTTCCTCTACGAAGCTTATGATGTTATGGTTTTGTTAAAATCTTCCAAGAGGCTTTACTTCAACTACATGTTTATTACAGAGCTCATAGTGGTGGTGTTGTATTGACCTCTGTGTTGCAGGCTACTGCTGAACAGATCCGGCTCGCCCAGATGATTTATGACAAGAATGATGCTGACTTTGAGGACAAAGTTAACCAGGTGAGGAACACATTGGGCGTTTGCCAGACAATACAAGGCTCATTGTCTGGCTACTAGGCTGAGTCAGGCTGAGCTCTCACATTCTTCCATGACTAAATGTGGAAAAGTGCATATTTGCTGTTATGAGTGACGCCATGCAACCGGTGCTTTTTGTCATCGGCATACGTTTGTTGACTACTAGACATTTTTAATATGTGTGTTTGTTGTTTTTCCCAGCTCATGGAGGTGACTGGGAAGAACCAGGATGAGTGCATGGTAGCGCTCCACGACTGCAACGAGGATGTTAGTAGAGCCATCAACTTTCTCCTGGAGAGTACCTCGGACATGGTAAATTACATTCTCTCATTGAATCTCAATTTAAACTTCACCTACTTATTATACTTACTACTACTTACTATATGAATTTCCTATTTCAGATAGTGTGAATACATTTATTTTGTTTTTACTGAGATTTGAATTTGGAAAACTTCTGAGCCCAGGGTAAAAACGACAGCAATGGACTGTGAAAATAAAGTGAGAATAATCATTCATGCTCTAAATTTCAAATTGTGCTGCCACAAATCAAATAGATCTTTTTCACAGCAGACATTTTGACACGTCAGAGTATGAAAAGCACAGGTATAATTGATAGCCTTAATGATGGCGAATTCCATTTATCTCAGCTCACTTCATGGTCCTGGTATTGTGCATGCTGCCTCACTACCACGGCTTAAGCCTCATGCACAAAACTTTAGAAGTCGCTGTGGTGTTGAGGTTTTGTATTTTTATTTTTTTTCTTCAGTCTGACCAGCTCAAATCACATGTAATCTGATCTTTTCAATTCTGATTTGGGCCACTTTCATATGTGGTCCCAAATCAGATACAGGTCTGATTTTTGCAATGTGACCTCAGTCTGAACAGTTGTATCGGAATTCATGCAACTTTTACATCACTCGAGATCGATATTCGTCACAGTTCTGTGCTGCCGGCAGTCACTCGGTGACATTCGTTAAATTAAAAAAGAAAAAATTTGGCTCTCTTTCTCCTCATCCTCGTTATCATCTGCTCACAAATTCGCTGGCTTCCACTCCACATCAACTTAACCGTAAACGCTGACTTCTGTGGCCTCCATGTTTATACTTGAGTATGACGGTGTGCTGCACGTGATGTATTTGTTGTCCTTTTGCGCATGCGGGTCAGTTCAGGACCGTGACCAGTTCACACTGGAATCTGATATTGGCCACAGTTCAAAAAATAATGTCAACAGCCAAACAAAAAAATTGGATCTCAGCAATAAATCCGAATAGAGTACTAAGGCTTGCAGTGTGAACGTTTGTCTCAGACTGTTGGCATGTTGACGTGTGGGTGCACAACAACAACAACTCCACACAGGTGCTTTCAATTACTGTGCCTGATTAGACCTCTTGTCAGGGCTGTGTAGGAGTCTAAAGGCTCTTTGATTGACATCTCAATGACTCATCTCATAGTTTAGTTGGACCTGTTAGGGTGGGACTGCATATAGCTTTTATCATTTCTTAGTATGTGGAATCTGGTGACCTCACATTATAGCTCCGCCCGACTTCAGGAAGTGGTCTGTCACCATGCAGATGTTTGTAACCACTGGAGATTAACACCATGTCTGCACAGGCTGTGTAGTGAAAGCAGCACGTCCTCCATCAGTGTCTACACACAAGGTGTTCAGAGACAGTGTTGCTGTGTAGTCACCCGCGTTACAGCAGCGCTCAGAGCCCAAAACACAATCACTGTAGTTCCACTTTTAAAACACATGTAAAGCGAAATGCAAGGCAGACAGCTGTATTTATTCAAATAGAATCATATCTGTTCTGTCAGTTGCCTGTAAGACAGATGAGTGAAAAATGCTTCTGAAACACACAGCAACAACAAGATCTTTTATATCTATCTTTATCTATCTTTTTCTAAACTAAGAAAAAGGGGCATTGTGGCACATCACTACTAGATTTCAAGTTGTGTAACATGCTCAGGAGATGAACAACGTGGTGTATACGCTGTTGAAAAAACAGTTAGCACTAAAACTCAGTAAAATCAGTCCTAAGCTGTCATTTACCATAGTGACAGTTTTCCCTTTCTAACATCAGGGACTTTTAGCATGAAGGCACACTATTGTACACCATTTTCTTCCCTCTCATGCTCAGAGAGCAAAGTCAAACAGGCTACCAAATGTCTGGCAAACACTTGAGTGTTGTTCTGCCTGTGTGTTGCGAGTCAGAGTGAGTGTCCCGACATTTCTGAAGAATACCAGCCGGCGCAGATGGCGAGGAGAGACTGTAGGGCAGCCAGCCAGACAGCTACCCATGGTGGTGTTTTGGTTTTGTGGAAATCCAAAGATAGCACATAGCTGTTTTTCCCCTTTACGTGCAAGTCTCTGCTGTTATGGTATATACTGCAACCCTCTGATTACATCTGCTTCTGCTGTATTCTTCAAGATCTTAACTGTCGTAAACACAAGGAATGATAACTGAGTGAGTTTCCTTATGCTGTAAGAGTAGATGTAGCATAAGAGAAGAGTGGCCTGAAGTGACTGTATAGTTATTATTATATGTTGTTTTAGGAATGGTTTTTGCCCTTAATTTCAATCTAAGTCATTTAATATTGAATATCTACCAATTACAAGCACTCAACGGATTTTTGTTTTTCTTACATAAGACAGCCGCATAGTGCACATTTCAGTACATACTGCAGGTCAAAAAGTAGCCGGCGTCAGCTGTTTCCAGAAATGTTTTTATAGTGCCCTGTAGTGTTTGGTATGGTGTCTCTTTATCCTCTTGAACAAAATAAACAAGTTCAAATGTACTGCTGGCTATAGTTTTTAAACTAGTACAATAAGAAACACATTAGCTATATAGTTTGTGCTCCAAATTTTCTAATTCTGCACTTTGTTTTATTTGGTTGTTACATATTTTAATTTATTCTATTTTTTTCTTCAGACCTCATGGGAGACGGTAGGGAAGAAGAAGCCCCTGGTGAAGGAAGGTCCATCAGAAAGCAAGGAGAACAAGGAGAACAGGGAGAAGAAAGGAGAGAGGGAGGCTAGCAAGGGCCGTGCGGCTGCCAACCGCAAGGGCAAGGGGGCCAGTCGCAGTCGACAGGGTATGGAGTCTAAACTTCACATCAATTAAAATCTAGTTCAGAGTCCCCTGTCTCTTCTGTAGCTTCTCAGTATCATGTTTGATTACATCATACTGTTACTAATGTGGTTTCTTTTCTGATTTTTATGTGCATGTGTGTTTTGTACACGAACAGCACGTCCAGAGGAGAACGGCGTGGAGGTGACGCCAGTGGACAGAGGTTCAGATCGAGGTCGGAGGGTCCGAGGTGGCCGAGGTGAGCACATGCACATCGAAACGCCGTCAAGTGCTGGCACTTGAGTGGATGTTGTTGACATTTGTGTGAATGTTATGCAGGATCTGGAGGTCGAGGCAGAGGCAGAGCACCAGCAGGGAGCCGGTTCTCAGCCCAGGGCATGGGGTATGGTGGCAACACAGACACACGCACACTCACAGGAGTTTTCACATACTTTTAGGTGTAAATTAATTAGTACCAGAGTGTTTTTCAGGCCAGGAAAAGAAGAATTCAATTTTGTTTACTGGATTAACTAAATGTGATTTCAACCACTCCCTGCCCCTTTAGTTTATACCTCTCCTTGACTCTTCCCCAGGACCTTCAATCCTGCGGACTATACCTCAGAGGCTGGGACAGGGACCACACAAACTGAGGTGTGGGACACGGTGGCCAACAACAGCACAGATGGGACAGGTGAGCTCTTCAGAGCAGATATGCCACTCTTGACCTGTAAAGGCAGTTCTGTGTTGAACAAATACATTCAGTGTATTGAGCATACAGTACTGCGTAGCTCTGTGTATTTTCTGCCAATGTAAATAAGCTACAGGCATCCTGCCTCTCATTTACCTACTCATCCCACCTGTGTTTGAACTGTATGACTCATCATTGGTTGTCCTCTAGTTGCCTGGAGGAACACCTTTGAAGACTGGGGAGCTGAGGACTGGAGTGAGGATGTTAGTGTGAGTAGACTCAAAGTGTAGCACATTACAGGACAAGTCTGCCAATCACAGTAAAATGTTTATTTTTTAAAACACTTCTGTTTTTTGTGTGTTCCTGCAGCTCTCAGAGACCAAAGTGTTCACCTCCTCATGTGCACCTGCTGCTGAGAATCACATCACGCCTGGGCAAAGGTAAGTAACCGATCCCTTATTACAGTGTAACTTAAGTTTACAACAATTACTTATTTTGTTCAACAAAGTGCTCGGTAGTTTCAGTTCCCTCTATTCAAAAAGTCTGTTAAGAAAAAAGAAGTAACTTTACTTTTGGGTGGTATCTTTTACGTACTGTAAAGTTAGATTGGCAATGGAAAATCAATGCCATACCGTATTTACTTGTACCTATTTACCCACACAACACATGTCATTGGCAACTTTGCGAGCATTTTCTAATTGACTTTGCGAACTGTTTCTGTGTCAGTCTGGACCTCGCCTCTCTGCTGCAGAAGCCTGTGGGTGGAGGAAGAGAACCACCTTCCTCCTCTTCCTCTCAGAGTCTGGTCTTCACCAACTCCCACCACCACCAGCCGCCCCAGCAGCAGCAACAGCAGCTGCCCCCCAGCCGCAACGCCACCATTAGCACAAGCTACGCTCATGCTGCTCTGGTAAAGATGGTCGCTTTTGATGCTGGGAACCCCTTTTTTTTTTTCCATACATCTATCACATGTAAATAAAGACATGCACAGAAACAAAGACTGATGATTACATTCTGTTCTCCTGTATGTGCCAGTCGTCAGTTCTTGGAGCTGGTTTTGGGGACTTGGGCCAGGCCAAAAGGACTCAGCCCAGCGCTGGAGCTCAAATACTGGAACAGCTGAAGGGTCCTGGGTTGGGTCCACTACCCTCATCCCAGGCCGCGCCTCCTGCCAGCACCCAAGGAAGTAACACCTCCATTGGCCGACTGCCGGGCCTGGGAGCACCTGTACCTCCACCCTCCTCATCTAGCTGGGACATAAAGGCTTCAGAATCCAACACCACCTCGCTGTCATCGCAGTTCAGCCGTAAGTGTTCAAGTGTGATGGTCACAGTGCAGCCATGCATACAAGTATTTCCGTTTTTGTCACATGTAATGCAGGCATGTGTATATACTGTACCTATTTTAAAATCCTTGTCCTGTGCCCATGTGTTTTTCTGTGTCTGTGTCTGCAGGTGAGTTTAGCCTGCAGCCAGAGCCTTCCCTTGTGCTGAGCCAGCTGGTTCAGAGGCACGCCGGCCCCTCCTTGCCTCTGGCACGTCAACCCAGCCCTCCATCGCAACAACAAGCACGCCCAGCTTCAGCCTCACCTGCTCCCCAGCACCTCAGCACTCCAGCACAGGCAGGCTCGGTAATGACCGCTGCTGGTGCTAAATCTCCTACCCCCAGCACAGGGCTGGACCCTCAGGGCAGCAGTACACCACAGCAGCAACGGGCACAGCTCAAAGGCCAGAAACGAAGGATACCTCCCACATCGAAGGTAGGGGATGGATGTTGATGGACAAAAGGTTGCCTTCACAATCCTGTGCACGTGTGAATACTCTTTAATTAAGCTACAGAGTTCTTAATCTAAAGCCTCCTGTCTCTAAAAGTTATCACTTCTGTGGGGGTCTGAGATTCTGCACCTTGATTGTCCAGGCAACAATGCATGTATAGCAGTTGTATGAACTTAATATAATGGTCCTGAAACCTGACTCTGATCCTCCTTCCTGGCAGATCCCCTCCACAGCGGTAGAGATGCCAGGCTCGGCTGACGTCCCGGGGCTAAACCTCCAGTTCGGAGCTCTAGACTTTGGCTCAGAGTCGGCATTGCCGGAGTTTGGAGTTGTGGACAATTGCGTGAGCGCGGCATCCAGGGAGTCCACGCCGGCACCTGCCCCAGCACCACCTGCACCTGGACCAGGGACACAGAGCCAGACAAGCCTGTACTCCAAACCGCTTAGGTACTGTCACTGCTGACTGACTAGTTGCATCTCTTTGGTATATATTATTACAGAAACTATGCATTTGAAGAATTTGATTCTAAAACACTACAGAGCAGATATAAAAGACACACATCATCAGTTATCTAATCAACTATCTAATAACTTGTTCTTCTTCTCTCCCTGCTGTTGTCTTTCAGTGAGTCGCTGGGCAGCCCTCTCTCTGTTGCCCTCCCTCTGCCCCTCTCCTCATCAGAGCCAGTATATCATTCCTCCTCGGTGACGTTGCCCAACCTCCCTCCTTCCTCATTAGGGACTGCCAGCTCCACAAATCCTCCTTCTTCTTCTTCGTCAACCTCCACCGCCCCCTCCTCTGTACCCTCCTCTCACTTCTCCACAGTGGGGGGAAGTTACGATGGGACCATGCCCCCTCACACGCGACTGGCCTTTTCCCAGAGCAAAGAGGCCACAGGGCCAGTCATGGTGAGTAGAATTAGCTCAGAACAGAAATGCTCGTCTTTTAACATTTGTAGTTGACTGAGAATCAAGTATTCCTTGGGGGAAAAGTATTGTTGTTCAAGTAGCACAGCCTGTTGCAAAGTAGACAACCACATCGCATATCTGTATCTTGTATAAACAGGGTGACACTTAGAAATTGTATGTCGCATGTCAACAGGTCCCACAAGGGTCAGCCCTATGTTGGGAAACTGTCTGACAGTGTGTACTTAAAGGTTGTTTAAGCATTTGTTTTCACGTGACATTCATTTAACTGTTTTGCCAGCTATTCGTGACCAGAAAATTTTCCCATACCCCCTTAAGATAGCCCTCTGAACCCATAGCATGAATTCTGTTTGGGTTTGATTTTCACCTTTTATATGTGAATGTGGTCATCCCTCAAAGTCTTGTTCATTGTATATTTGTTACATACATATGGTAGTGATCTTGATCTGTTATCAGTATACGCCAGTGGTTCTCAA